>OX439044.1:29946402-30329881 GCA_949317995.1 Acholoe squamosa
AATATATTGCAAGGGCTGCATCCTGTGACCCTACAGGGTCGATAGAGGGTTTTATGGTACCCAGCCTGAGCCTTCTGTGCTTCAATGCACAACGCCCAATTTTTATGTTTTCAGTGTCAGGAAACCTTTCAAACCTTCCACCGAAACATTCCAGGCATTTCAGTCGCTGGCCAAATAAAAGAAATGGTTGAAAAAAAAGACGAAGTGCTGACATTGTTGATCAGAACAGGAATCTAAATTTATTTTTGTGCAGCCGAAAGTTTGCTTGGTGTCTGGCTAATGTCAGTGTGTTTTTGGTTCTCCACACTCACTCAGGTCGGTTCTCTATGGTCCTGGATATGGCTGAGACCCATCCCAACAAGGCCCAGATCAGGTAAAGGTTGAGACTGATATTTACAGCCAGGCTTTCCTTTTCCTTCTCCTTTTCTCATTGTGTCTTGTTAGAATGTCGAGAGAATTGACATTTTATCACAAAGGTTCCGGTCCAGGCCCAGTCTTTGTCATGATCAAATACTTTATGTCTGGTGTCAATAATGACAATACGTACTTGTTGCTGTGACATAAACCTTTGCTATGTCACATTGGAGTTTCTTTCATATCATGCATTTCATTGCTTATTCAAAGCTATGTACTCCAATCGAAAATATTCCTTTTCAGAACACATCTGTCATTCTGGCCCAGATAAAAGAATTTATGTGTGGCAGGCCGTTATGAGCAGATTGCATATAAATGTGTCTTTATGATATTCCTCAGAATCTATATGGTTGAAACCAAAACACTTGAAAAAATAATTCCATTAAAATGCTTGTTACTTATATCCCGCTTTTCATGTTTATCTTTCAGGTAAGTTAATATGGCCCCATCCCTGTGAGACAATCCATATTTACACCCCAGGTATGCTGCCTGCAGAGGTAAGACTTCTATAAATAGATTCAGAGTCACTCAGACCTTTGTGATGAGCAACTCACTCAACGGTCTCCATTAGTACCAGACTTCCTTTGTTACAAAGGACCATATAACTGGATCTTTTGTTTTTAGTCTGTATCTCCCTCGACTTAGCTCTCCTATCATTAGGAAAAAAGAAACGGAAACAAAAGAAAACAGGGGTAGTCACTTCATGGAAATTGTCATAAAGCTAGGTAAAAACTTCCTGTGATCGTCATGGTTTTAGACATTGATCTTGGATATGTTAAGACAAGATTGCTTTTATTAAGGAAGGCTACGTTTCATGATTTACCAGTGATTCCTAGTTTTCTTTCCCAGACTTCTGTATTAGCTTATGTAAAATTGCTGGGGAGATGTGTCCAGTTTTCTTTTTTTTTTGTCAGGCAAGGAGTGAAATCTCTAGAAATCATTCATTCCTTGATTATATGCAACTCTATGAACAGTTACTATGACATAAAATAAATGTTAATAATCATCTTGAGATGGATTCGATATAAGAAGTTTTCCAATCTTGTTACTATCCTAAGAGTGTATCAAAGATGCCTGTTTAGAATATAATGAGGCAATTCTTTATCTTGAACCCGTCTTTAAAAGCCTTTTTGTCGTCAGTATAAGTACCTCATTAATTGGTGCCGCATTGTAATAAAGTCCTTTTGAAGTGGCATTTTCAAAAGGGCAAAAAGGACCTGTAGCTAATGCGAGCTAGATATTCTTTTGTTCCTCTTTTTTCTTCTTTTTTTTTTTACCATAGACTGCATGTTCTTTTCAGAATATGGGAGTTAAAACAAATAGAAATGTCTAGGGAGGGTAGGGAGATGGTGGATGGATGACGGATGGGTAGATGGATTGTGGTTGTGAATGATATGGATGAGACATTAGTGAGAGTATCCTCGTATGGCTGTATAGACTGATATAAAGGGCTGTATAGACTGCTATAAAGGGCTGCATAGAATGCTATAAAGGGCTGTATACACTGCAAAAATGGTGTTTAGATCCTAAACACAATTCTAAACATATTCTTGCAACGTTTTTGTAATCACATTAATTTCCTACACATGTTTAGCCAAACAATGTGCTTAGCTCAAGTGTTTAGAAATCTAGGTGTTTAGATTTACACTTTGTGTCTAGATATCTATGAATTTTTGTGTTTAGATGTTTATGAATTTTTGTGTTTAGATGGCTAAATGCTTTGACAGAGAGTTAGGGTGTGCAGACATGTATACATTTTAAAAAAAAGATGTCTTTTGTTTGTTTTCTCATTTACTGGGGGGGGGGTATTTAAATTTCAAAGTCTCCAAAGATGTCAGCCACACCTATTTATGTGTCATGTATGTACACACTGCATCAGAATGAGAGACTTGAGAAAGTACAACAGCTTGGCAGAAAGGAAATTGCTTTGTCTATTCCAGAATAACATGGAATAGGTGTCAGTCATTGAGCATATTGATTATTTCATGCTAATGATGGTGGTGAAAGGTGAATCTAGTCAACTTTCTATTGCCCTTTTTATTCTCATGACATTCAATGAATAGACACTATAATAAACATGGGGTTTGGGTACATTTGTCACAAAAATTGATTATAATTGTGTAAAGATAGTACATTCAAAGGTAGTGCTGCTACCTGGTGTGGATTCAACATCCAAGTATCTGAACATAATGATGTTTAAATCTAAACACCTATTATTCAACTGTTTAAACTCTAAACATCTAAACATGTTTAGCAAAAATGTTTATGTAGTTAGAATAAAAGTGTTCATTTCCTAAATCTGTAGTCGATGAGACACCTAACTGACCTATATGTTTAGGTTTTAAACGTGTTTAGACCTAAACATGTTTAAAATCTAAACACCATTTTTGCAGTGTAGACTGCTATAAAGGGCTGTATAGACTGCTATAAAGGGCTGTATAGACTGCTATAAAGGGCTGCATAGAATGCTATAAAGGGCTGCATAGAATGCTATAAAGGGCTGCATAGAATGCTATAAAAGGCTGCATAGAATGCTATAAAGGGCTGCATAGAATGCTATAAAGGACTGCATAGAATGCTATAAAGGGCTGCATAGAATGCTATAAAGGGCTGTATAGAATGCTATAAAGGGCACTCGCTATATAATTATGTATGCAGCAAGGAAGGTTGATTTATCTCCGAGGTTTTTGAGGCAGTGAGGCCCGGCAGATGGACACACATATACATGTGTATTTAATCTTGCTCTTGGATCTCCTGATGTAATAGCATCACTATTGTGCAAAACATTGCATTATATCATTGTTTCTAAGTTTCATATACGCCCCAGACATAGCAACTGATGTAATAGCATCACTATTGTGCAAAACATTGCATTATCCCTTACGTCCCCAGAATAGCAAAAGAGCGCTCTCAACCATGTATGTATGTTCAACAGACCACCATGGGTTTAATATTTATCAGATTAAGATGACTTTAACACCAGAAGACTTGTAATATCAAGGGCTTTCCAATGATACCAAATTTGTTATGGTACAATAAGTATATAATTATTACTAGGCACTGTTGCAAAAAAAATAAGGAATTAAATATAGCTTTAAATGCATGAAATGTGCGCTCTCTAGCCAAGGGAATACATATTAATTACAGAAAAAATCACTAATATCAGAAAAATAATGATAAAAGTTTTAAAAAAAGTGACAAAAACTTTTTTTCATAATTTTGTCCAAGGATTACAATTATGCTATTGATAATTTTCAATTTTCATCAAAATACCCTTATTTAGAATGGCAGATTGATGTTTTATATTTTAAAAATAACTGATTTCTAATCAAAATTGGCAAAAATGGTATTCTGGGCATTTGCATCCAATTTAACTCTATTCAGCCGTTTCATAATGAAAGTATTCTCTGTAATTTTATCATTCTGATATATGCTTCATATCACATTTTCTGGAAGCCTTTGGAATAGGCCTTTCACCCCTATGCAAATGGGTAATTTATTTTCAATATAACATGGATGAAGACCATACTCTGCACACTATAGTCAAGAAACTAGCCTTCTCAAAATAGTTCTGGGCACGAAAGGGTTATATCATTGTTTCTAAGTTTCATATACGCCCCAGACATAGCAAGCACAATACCTAATCTAACATACATATTTATAACCTTATTGAGGAGACTTATCCTTTCATAGTACATGGATCTACAGCATAAGTGAAGACAGTCCATGGGGTCGGGCTTCAGACCTAGTGTGGGTTTGATTGATAGAGGACACCTTCACCCAAACTCTCCTTGTCAGGCTGATGTATGTAGATGGGACGGCTCAGTAGATAGCCTACTGATAAGGTCACCTACAGCACCCTGTTGCCACCTGGTCCAAGTACCATTAACCCTTTAAGTTCCATCTAACTCCTCAAACCCCCATTTCCTTGTCTACATGGTGCGCCCATGCAGTGGTTACTACTCTTACACCATGACTGCATTTGTGCATCATACCAAAGCATCATGAGTGCATTTAAGGGTCGGCCTGCATGATACATGAATTCATGTAGACCATTAATGCATCATTACGATTATAGGGCATAACCAATTGAATTAATATTTTAGGGATTACATTAGAAACCCATATTGAATACGTGACAGGCCCTTGTAAGGTCTAGGTGCTCGGTGACACAATCTCATAAATGGAGCTGCAACCCATAAGAACGCCTACAATAAAGAAGCTAAGCCTCATATTGCAAAGGCTCAAATATCAACTTTCTAACATGGTCTATAGTTGTAAAGATAAAACGTAGTATTAGACCTCTTCATGACTTGAGTTTCATTACCGAAGTAGTCTAAAAGATGTGAAGGTTTTTGTGTTATCTAAGTTTGCACAACCTGAAAACCTACAGAATTGCATCTTCCGAGCTTACATGGCCAAAGTACGGCTCTTTCCGTCGTCGGCACAGGATATCTAGTAACATGCTTCGGCATCAAAGGATTTGATCAGGCTAATAGCAGGAGTTGAGGAGCTTTTAAGCAGTTACTACGTATATCATCAGACCATCAGCTTTTTAGACTTTAGGGCCTCCATGAAGGTCAATATCTTTCATAACTAGACTTACCTATACGGCTTTGGACACAATGCTGACTAAGGTAATTGCCAAAAGAACTCTGGGGGTGCTATATTCCCTTTGAATTTGAAGTTGAATGTAATGCCGCGTCATTTTTCTTTTTATGTTTCTGTGGCAATATTAGCTTCACTTTATATTCCTAGAACCCATTAAGTGACTTAAGTTCTCTGGCAAAGGTAACATTGGTCAGCCCTACTGCAGAAGTCATAGAGACCAATGGGTGCCAGGATAACCCATTCATGGGTTAGTCACCCACTCAGACAACTGGTGTGTCTTAAGTGCAAAGCCCTCAGTACTACAGGCACCAGCGAAATTCTACACTCTCCAGAGAAGGAGGCCTGGAAGCCACTTCCTGTGAGTGGCATCCCCTGATAGCAAACTCCGGCTGTAAACAGCCACGGTACCCTCCCACGTCCTGTGTCCTTTAAAGGACCGCACAGGGCATCAATACACTAGCCTATAGATATATGATACACGAATGCTACCCTTGTAAGTCTTGCCATGGGTACGCCCATGCATCATGTCAAACCTACGGTGTTGATGCACTCCCAATGGCCAGCATGCAGTTCTGGTGAGTGGTTTTGCACGCATCGTGACGACTAGGAAATGCTAACCTAGATGCATCGTGCGGTGCTTAAAGAGCTAGGCTCAACCAGGAATGGGTATGAAAAAAGGAGCTGACATCCCCCACATTTTGGGCTTGGCGCCTCTTGGGCATTTGGCGGAGGAATGGAGGTGGGGGATTCCCGGATAAGGGCTAGGGCACACCCCTTAAGGATTACCCCTAATAAGGGCGGCACAAAGGAGTGAAGGACCACAACAGTCGATAAGTTGGAGTCCTATCTGAGGGCAGCTATTACGCCGACCTCAAGGCCTTATCACGGCCACAGTGCACGTACGTAGTACTGGAGGTGGCTGGGTTAAAGGAGCACAGGGCCTCCTTCTACGCCCTGGAGGAGTGTGTGAAGGTGGAATCCCTCACATGTTTTAATGTTGAATGGAGGCCTCAGGGACTTGAAAGGGTGTCAACCTTAAAGCTTCCACGAAAGATTACACATAAGCAGCAACATCACACGTATACGCTCTTCTAGCTAAATATTGGGACTTAAGCCCCCCCCCTGCCAGTCCAGTCAAGACAGGTGTTTATTTGAATCCTCGGTGACCGTATGGTTAGGGAGTGGTCATTATTTATCAACAGGGGGGGAGAGTGGGTTTGAGGGGGGGGGGCGTAAAATTTTCAGACCCCTCCCGAGGGGGGGGCTAAAAAAAATTTGACCCCTCTTGAGGGGGGGCTAAAAAAATTCACCCTCTTTTTAGCAAAAAAGCCCGTGCGCTACTATAGATCAAAGAGGGGCGCGAAAACTCTCCACGCCTCTGGCGCGGGGGTGGCGCTAAAAATTTTGACTGCCGTCGAGGGGGGGGCGTAAAAAATTTCCGCGCATCCGCGCGAAAACCCACCACCCCCCCCTGTTGATAAATAATGACCACTCCCTTATGCTACACGTGGCACATACACATAGACATTCTCTGAAAGCCTCATCCCCCCTGTAGCCTAGCCTCAAAGCCAGTATGGCTTCTAAGGGTTACAAGGTGGTTGCTAAGGGCAGATGGTCGTTAGGGCCGAGTCAACTGGGGGTTGTGTGAGTGAGCGATAATAGGGCTTTTGGGGAGGTGGGCTGACTGCGACCTCTTTGATTGAGGATTGAGAGGTCGTTCTAGCCCTGAGACGTGAGCAGAGAGGCATCCACACCCCCGCCCCCGCCCCCTCACCTGCAACCCCTCCCACAGTCTCAGTGTAGTTAGTACACAGCGAGTAAAGAGGGATGGTGCTTGAAGAGCATAAGGGAGTGGTCATTATTTATCAACTGGTTTTTCACGCAGACGCGCGAAAATCTTTTACGCCCACCCCCCTCGACAGCAGTCGAAACGTTTTGTGTCCCCACGCTCCTCTCTGATCTATACCAAGCGTGCAGGCTTTTTTGCTTAAAGGATGGTAAATTGTTTATGAGGGGTCTGAATCTTCCCCTTCAGGAGGGGTCTGAATTTTTTACGCCCCCCTCCCATAAAAACCACCAACCCCCTGTTGATAAATAACGACCACGTACCATAGACGGAAGTGTGAAAGCAACGGTACGTCGTTCACAGATACATGCTTTTCCATGCTAGACCACAAGCCTACTCCTCATACGAATTCGAGTGCTGACTGGTTAGCTGACATGACGTTTTCTGCGATAATATCAATTAAGAACGTGTTTTTCATGTTGAAAGTATACATTCATTTTGAGATCATTATTAGATTCATGCATACTGATTCCGGGATGCCGAGTGGGGAATGACATCACGTTTCGTAGACTTTCAACACACTCTGTCTTTATCATTCTTTACTATATTATATAAAAGTCGAGAATGTTACCCAATAAATTCTAAGTAAATGTACACTAGCCCAATCCCAAGTAATGCGCTAACGTTTAATCCTATTATTTAGGACCCTATGCTATTTGAGCCCCTGTCAGTTTCAGGTCTCGAGGTGTGTTTAATCACATACACTGAAATAAATATTAAAGTCTAGTTCAGCTAAGCCCAGATGCAGTATAAATGCTCCCACTTTGAGTTCTGGAAGGGCTCACCGCAGGACAAGTGAGGGAGAACAGCATATTTAATGGATGTAGCAGGGCCGAGTCACAGAGGCCAATTATCGATGATGCCCTCTGCCTTGTGTCCCATTTGTGGTGCCCCTGCCTTGAAGGAAGCGTATACCATCGCCTAGCTGTTCACCTAAATAGTAAAGATGCATACAGAAAAGGTGATTAACGTTGACTTGTACCTTATATTGGGCCACATTCTGGACTTGAGATTTTCAATTTGGGTCCGAGGGAGGTGCCGTGTTATACCTATAAGAAGTAGTGGGGCAATGGGAGGTATTCCACGTGCCTAGGAAAAGTAATCATTAATGCCATTGTAAATTTCAGTGTATCACATCCTTAGTACAGGGTTGGTGATCACGAATAATGTGAAACATAATCACTTAAGTTATCTCAACCTATACCTAGCTCATTGTAACTGCTCCATGATTATAGTAGAATCTCTGAGTTCTTTGATACATGGTCTCCCAACAGAGCTGTGGCCATTATTATTGTCTCGTTTCTCATCAGGGATATTTAGCCCATGTATCACACATGATTTACAAAATACCACTGATGCTTAGATAGCTTCCCCTAAGGAGAGGACACATAGACCAGAACTCATGTCCCATGTTGACTGTCCACACAACGTGCAATGGTACTGTTTGTATTGTGTCTGTCCTGTCAATGTGAATAATGAAGATAAACCTTTACAGGTAACTTTAGAGTTCTGTATGCTCTGCTACTTGGTTCTACAGGCCCTCCTTCTTATGGTGAAGACATCTATTTGGCTTTGGGCCCAATAATCACTACACTACCTAGCCTAGAACACCCATTATCATTTAACTATTTAACACCAATAGAATACCCATGTAATCGCTACCATATCAAATGTAGCATGTGTATTGCCTCAAATATGGGTGGCATAAATGTCATCACCACCCTAACCATCCTACTATATACCCTTGTATGAATTCGCTATCCAAATTAGGCTTTAACACACTGCTAGCCTATTTGGCCTAGAACACTCATCTATTCACTAATCAGTCTAGAACATCCCTCAGTAGATCAGCAATAGCCAGCAGGATAGAAATCAAGCTGCATACCCAACCTTAAGACAAGCTGCCCACCCATGGATCCACTCACAGACCAAACTGCCCATCCAACCACAAGGCTAAGCCGCCCATCTTACCACAAGGATAGGCTGCACAGCCATCCACAAGGCTGACTGGTCAATTGCCCAGCCTGATTGGTTTTGGCCTTCCTTCTCACACACCCCAAGTATGTCCCCAATGAACCATGTTGTATGACCTGTCCAGCACTGCGTCCACTAAGGTACAGAATACTAGTCATGCAGTGCCCAACCTACAAATCACAATGTTCTTTCTGTTAGGAACAGCACAATGCGGCATAATGCATGTTATCTAACGATTTGGGCTTGGACAGTGCTTTTTTGCTTATAACACGGGTGCGTTATCAAGCTATAACTGCATTCGGAGACCTTTTCTTCGACTTCAAGAAGGTGTTGGTTTCAACCTGGACATGTTAATAAATGAGAGAAGTATACAATGTCAACCTCTCCGTACATTTCCAGTTAAAACCGTTCAGGGCTCTATGGGAATCGATCCCCGACCAATGTACATGAAGTATTTGAAAAATCAGTCCAACATACCTGATGTTTGCACACCTCGTTAGTATATAATCCAATGGTGGCAGGTGGAGTTATTAACAGGGAAACATCCTAAGATATCCTAGATAAACATGCCATGCCTAAATTCTCCATATTGTTCGAAATAAATAAGAATCCAATGATTTTTCCATCGTAAGTGAGTCGCGCTCGGCCATTCCTTGACCCAGTTCTTCAGCCAAAGTATGTCAGGTTACATCCGACATCTCCCCCCTTTGTCAACATGCCGGGCATGGTTAATCATTTTGATTTATAAAGAATCTTTTGGCTTTTGGCCTTTATGCAGACCAGAATGGCACTGAAACTTGTCGAGAATAATCCCGGAAACTTTATACTAAAGGATAGATAGGTCAAAAGCTTAATATCATAACATTTCAATGTAAGAACTTGATTATCCAGATGCCGGGACCCTCAGGTGAAGAGGCCCTGTAATATGGACAAGAAAGCACAGGATGACTTCAACTGACAACATGGTGAAGTCTATTTTTCTACCGCTCGGCCTAACCAAATCTCTTCTCCTGGCTTTATTAAGGGGTTGTAAGGTAAGAAATTAATACAAAATGGAGATAAATGTTAGATAAACGCCTTAATGTTTGTTATGGGAAATCACTCGTGGGTTTAGGGTTAATACTCCACTCCCGCTGCACGGTCGTAGATTAAAATCAACCCATAAACCCACTTGTGCTTTCCCATAACATACATTGAACGCTACTTATACCACGGTTATCACATTTCAGAACGATTTTGGGTGCCCAAACTGGATAATCTGAGTGTTTATATCATGGGATCGAGGCACTGAGTTGACTCTTGAATATTGACAGTGTTCTTCTATACTGTTCTTATATGTGACAGCAGCTATGACATAGCTTTGACAGTGGTTCATACTGAAAAAGCTTAGCATGGGCCGGGATCAATCTAGGGATCTTCTGATCCAAAGTGCTTCATCCTATCCATTAGGCCACAGGGCTGGACAATGGTGCTGGGTTAGATGAGTCTTATGTTTGGGACCCTATGGATACCATATAATTTTTGTATGTCAGTGAATGCAGAATGCATTTTGATGCATCCTAATGCATCCTGAAGGTCAGACTGTGGTATAAACGCAATGTATGATGATATATGCTTGCAAGCATGCTTTGTAGGGACTTATAGAGGCACTCAGCTCTGCCTCGTGCCTCTATCAGTACCTAAAAGGCACTAGTGCAAGCATAATCATCATAAATGTGAACCTACATTTTCTGACCATGAATCCAGAAACATCTATTTAGTCTTTGGTGTTTATTGCCATTCATTCTTAGGAATGAACGGCTATAGGAGGGGACCCATTCTTAAATACAAGCTCTCATAGTGGTGCTTCCTCGCTCTCCATGTATAATCCTGTCCATAGGTACAGTATTGAGTATGCCTATACCTGGATTAAAATCTTCAAACCAGTCAAGCATAGAAGTGGTGGTGGTGGTGTTGCTGGACCTGTTATTGTAGACCCTGGGGACAGAGTGGTGGTAGCCCTGGACACCTCAGGCAGAGCCATGGTATATAGTATATATAGCCCCCCCCCCCACCCACCTCTGAATGGTGGTGGTGGCTGTGCTCCTGGGGTGGCCCCATACCTGCCTAGCACCACCTCCCCCAGCACCATGTGGTTCTCTTCTGCTGGTGGTGCATTTCTCAGCACCACTGACTATTAACCCACTAAAGGCCACCTACATGTATATTTATGTATACATGTACACATAAGTATGATGCAATTTTTTAGGAGTTTTAAGTGGCGTGGCATTGGATTATTTCGAGTCTTGGGACCGTTTTCTATGTGTGTCAGCCATCTTGGTTTTCGGAAACACAGGGATCCAGGCCATATATGGTCAATTTTGATCTTAAAAAGTTATCAGATGGATGTTAGTGACCATTGGGACACCTCAACTACCCAATTTTATTGTTTGCCATGTGTGTCGGCCATCTTGGTTTTAGGAAACACAGGGATCCAGGTCATTTGTGGTCAATTTTGATCTTCAAATGTTATCAGATGGATATTAGTGACCATTGAAAGACCTCAACTACCTAATTCTATTGTTTTCCATATGTATCGGCCATCTTTGTTTTAGGATACACAGGGATCCAGGCCATACATGGTCAATTTTGATCTTCAAAAATTATCAGATGGGTGTTAGTGACTATTGGGAGACCTCAACTAGCCTATTTTTTTGTTTTCCATGTGTGTCGGCCATCTTTGTTTTAGGAAACACAGGGATCCAGCTCATATATTGTCAATTTTAATCTTCAAAAGTTATCAGATGGATATTAGTGACCATTGAAAGACCTCAACTACCTAATTCTATTGTTTTCCATATGTGTCGGCCATCTTTGTTTTAGGATACACAGGGATCCAGGCCATACATGGTCAATTTCGATCTTCAAAAATTATCAGATGGGTGTTAGTGACTATTGGGAGACCTCAACTAGCCTATTTTTTTGTTTTCCATGTGTGTCGGCCATCTTTGTTTTAGGAAACACAGGGATCCAGCTCATATATTGTCAATTTTAATCTTCAAAAGTTATCAGATGGATGTTAGTGACCATTGGGACACCTCAACTAGCTAATTTTATTGTTCTCCATATATGTCGGCCATCTTTGTTTTAGACAACACAGGGATCCAGGCCATATATGGTCAACTTCGATCTTCAAAAGTTATCAGATGGATATTAGTGACCATTGAAAGACCTCAACTACCTAATTCTATTGTTTGCCATGTGTGTCGGCCATCTTGGTTTTAGGAAACACAGGGATCCAGGTCATTTGTGGTCAATTTTGATCTTCAAATGTTATCAGATGGATATTAGTGACCATTGAAAGACCTCAACTACCTAATTCTATTTTTTTCCATATGTGTCCGCCATCTTTGTTTTAGGATACACAGGGATCCAGGCCATACATGGTCAATTTTGATCTTCAAAAATTATCAGATGGGTGTTAGTGACTATTGGGAGACCTCAACTAGCCTATTTTTTTGTTTTCCATGTGTGTCGGCCATCTTTGTTTTAGGAAACACAGGGATCCAGCTCATATATTGTCAATTTTAATCTTCAAAAGTTATCAGATGGATGTTAGTGACCATTTGGACACCTCAACTACCCAATTTTATTGTTTTCCATGTGTGTCGGCCATCTTGGTTTTAGGAAACACAGGGATCCAGGTCATATGTGGTCAATTTTCATCTTCAAAAGTTATCAGATGGATGTTAGTGACCATTGGGACACCTCAACTACCTAATTCTTTTGTTTTCCTTGTGTGTCGGCCATCTTGGTTTCAGGAATCACAGGGATTCAGGCCATATATGGTCAATTTTGATCTTCAAAAGTTATCAGATGGATGTTAGTGACCATTGGGACACCTAAAGTACCTAATTCTTTTGTTTTCCTTGTGTGTCAGCCATCTTGGTTTCAGGAATCACCGGGATCCAGGCCATATATGGTCAATTTTGATCTTCAAAAGTTATCAGATGGATGTTAGTGACCATTGTGACACCACCACCACCAATACCACCACCACACTACTCCCAACCCTCACACACATTCCTTATTTGCATATTTTAATCCAGGCATAGGTTTACTCCATACTATAGCAATGGGACAGGATTTTACATGGAGAGCGAGGAAGCACCACAATCAGAGCATATATTTAAGTATAGGTCCATTCCAAAGGCCATAGAGTTCATAATGATCTTTTTTCCTTGGATCATCATAGGAATATGCACGGCATTACAGCATTGCTGTGTTTACTTTCCTGAAAGTATGTTATAGATTAATAAATTGCAAAACACACAACATATGAAGGGCTTTTAGATTCTGTATTAAAATAATATTTGTTCTGAAAATTTTGATCTAATATCATATTAAAAATGTTGTAAATCAATTCTATACTTCTTAGAACATGATATGAATATGCACGACATTACAGCTTTGCTGTGTTTACTTTGCCGAAAATATGGGATAAATTTCTAATCCGGGAAACGCACTGCAATTTAACTGCTTTTAGAATTGATATTAAACTCAGAATTGATCGTCAAATTTAAATATGAAATCCTAATATCTTGATCATAGATGACAGATCCTAAATTGAATCCTCTCAATTGCATCCTTAACACGGGCTTCTTGATCATAGATCTTAGATCCTAAATTTTCAATTGAATCCTTAACATAACCTCCTTACCATTGACCCCTTGTATCCCTGTATTCAAATATCTTAAGTGTAGGTTACAAGGAGACATTTGCTCAAACCATAAACACTGGTAAAAGCTACAATGCCTGTAACTCTTGAAATACTTGGAACCAAGTTGGCCCTAACCTAAAATGCCAAAGCGGTATTTACAACATTCACATTACGTGAAAGGGTTTCCCAAAAATGGTTAGGATGTCTGATGTGGACTGAAGCCCACCTTCTTGACAGGGCGAAACACGCCCGGTAAGAAATGCAGCGTTAGAAAAAGGAAACACCTTGTCAAGGGCTTTTTACAAAATGCTATGGGCGCGGGAAGCAGCAGGAAAATTAGTGATCCGACCCTACTCGTGTTAGGGTGCAAAGAGTCAAAAGTGTTTGTGATGCCTCGTCCAATGTATTCATGAAGGAAGGATGGTGACCGATAAAAAATTATTCTGTTTTAATGCCATATAGTTGTATGCCTTGGGGGAATGGGTAGAAGGATATTCTTGGGGTTAGTCCCAAGCGTACGCCCAGAGGTAATTTTGTTGAGGATTATTCTCTCTGTGAATTTTTTTTTATAATTTTAGGCCTACGTCGTTTTCCTTCTAACCAAGGCCAGAGGAAAACATAATGAATTACGTCATACGTCATATAAAGAAACATACTTAGATTTAACTTGCCTTTAAAAGTAAATGAAGTATAAGAAACGCCCCAGTTGCAGAATTAATAGCCCATGCCATATATAGGTAGAAGTTTTCATTAAGTTTTTACTTTCTGCCTCTGCGAGTCCCCATTTAGACTCATAAATGATACATCCGGACCCAATGCCTGCCTCTGAAGACATTAATAGGTAATGTTCTGCAAGCACTTTGTCTGTCCTCCACCCACTCACCCAACCATTCACTTTAGACTTAAATTGCTCAGTTGCATCAGGAGGCCATAGAACATCCCCTTCATTTCCAAGAGTATCCCGATCATATCTGCATTAATTTGTCGTGTTCCTGCATCAAATAGACATCCATTGCTGCAGAATCTAACATTAAAGTGATACTGGCACTCACCGATAGCTCTATCGACGCCCCCCTTCCCTCTCAGACACTCAACAATATTATTGTTTGAAATTGAATTTTTTATCAGGGCTATTCGGCTCGCCGACTGCCTGATTGAAGAGGGAACACAGCTTTCCCATTGCAGGGGGCGTTTTGACGTATTATCCTTAAAGGCATTTAACGAAATTACAGTCAGACACATTGGAATCACTCTAAATGGTTTCAGTGATATGCCTATTTCACTGGCATTAAGAGTTGTCATTGTTCATTGGCATGTCTTTTTTTTCATTATTATTATTCACGTTGATAAATAACTAAAAGCTCTCCTCCTGGTTGTGCTTCTTTTTATTGAAAGTGAAGCGTTCCTTTCAGAAGAAACCCAATAAGGGGAGTTTTAACTATGGGAGTCACGCGTGTAAAACACACCAGACTTGCCGCACCACTTAGTAGACAGCCACCCAGTGATACAAGTCCATTGCCTGACAAAGAAAGCCTTTCCTCCAGTGCATCTTCCTGCATACATGTTTCCCTAAAAGCCTCCTCCACAGTGTGTTTAACCTCCTGGAGCAGACGGTTGCCATGGTAAAGGGCTCTACCTTCCACCCTCTCCGGTGTCACGTCACTGCCATTATACTGGTTGTACTTGCTTGTCAATGCCGATCCACGTGTTGGACTTTGCTCAAAAGTAATGCATTAGGATAATGTTGATCATGGCACAGCATTGCAGCAATGACATTTGAGTCAAGCAACAACAATGGGAGTTTTATCAACTATAGTAGGCAACAGTGATGCATAAATGCAGTACTGGCAAGTTACCCACCGCTACTGCATTCATGCATCATACCGACAAAAGGATGCATCAATTGATAGATATGCCTGATATGGTTGCTTAGGTATGGTTTTAATGTATGTTACTTGTGATAGCATACAATGGTTCACTCCAACACTGTCCAATATATGCTCGTGGACACTGCTCCCTCCACTGGACGGGCCCCACATCTTATTATTATGCCCATAGGACAAAAAAAAAACTAGAAACTCATTATCTAAGCAGAGAGAAGTTGGAGACTTCAGAGTAGGGAAGTATTAAATGCAGTATGTCGAGTAAAACAGGGGATTAGATACTTTTTTCACTGGGACTTAGCAGAAAGTCATAATTATTCAGTGGGTTATCTCCCAGTGAAAGTGACATGTGTCACACTTACTATACTCCACACCCTACCTAGTCCAGCCACCCTCCTGCATCCTACTAACCCTGGGTCACTAAGCCCATGGCCCTCCAGTAAGGCCTTAAGACCCTGTGCCCTTTTACCACACAATCCTTGGTCGCTTCAGCATTAACCATTTAAGAGCTGCATGATGCATAATGCTCTTTGTCATCATGATGCAAAAATGATGCAATGCTTGGAAGTATACTCACTGGTGCTTACTTGATGCACAATGCCGAGTTGTCGGGGTGCGTTTAACCCTGTTAAGGTTTGGAATGATACATGTTTGCATTATTCAAGCATCATGACAACCGATGGGCACGAACTGGTTAACCAGTGCCGCTGAAGCTGTGCATTGGGTGCCAAAGTGACAGCCTCCCGTGCCTTTTATCAACCCCTACAGCAATGGTTTTAATGGATAAGGCCCCTGCATTGTTATACAGGGATGGCCTGCGGGTGTGGCACTTGTAGTCATATATGTGTATGTTTACTAGGCTTGCATGCCTTCACATTTCTGCCTAACTGAATTCCCCCCAGGCGTATTCTACAGGGGTTATAGGAGTACTTATAGGCATTTGCTGATATTCAGGTTCTCTGCACATCTTGAAAACTTGCCGTTGTATTTCTATTTTTTTGATAAATGAAACTTTACAGAAACAACAACTTTGTTCAACCTTAATTTGACCCCCATTAGTAGATACGAAGAGAAATCAGTCCTGTGAACTCGTGCCGATGTTTCACCTCAGGCACACGTCTCATGTCGTGGAAAGGGGTGTGCATTGTTTTTCTCTCTTTTTTTTCAAATCAACATAGTATTTTCTCATACCCCGGTAGCGTATGTGAGACAAGACTGCATAGATATAAAACACATGTGGTTTATGTAGAGGATATACTCACACTTCCTCTGGAATGGAGAATGCTAAACCCTGTAAAATCTTGCATCAAATCCAGAGATAGTCTGTTGCAGTCCAAAGTTGTCTCGGGACTTAGTGGAGTGAGGACTTCCCCACGCCTATCAACCACCGAGTCTGCTGCAGGTGTGTAGATCCCCTGAGAAAACATTTGCCATTTCCCCCCATTAGTCAAGACTTAATGCCAAGGCTGTTCCTCTGGGACGCAGTCACAGACCTTTTTAGATAGTTACTGGAGCCCCTTCATCATCTTATAGGGCGGATTTACCATACATAAAGCATACAGCTTGGTTTTGATGATTAAAGAGTTAGTAATGAGCAATCTACAGGGCTGAATCTATTTTTTAAGTAAGTGTACGGGTTAAGAGTTCCTCATTTCAGTATCGAACTAAAGAATGGCTTAGAACAAACAAATAGCTATTAATGATTGTTCTATTCAAGGTATGTGTCCTACTGGAGGAGCAGCCGAAACCACCGCTTTTTGCCTGCGGGGCTGGTGTCCTGTCTGCAGGGCGTGTATCACCTGGGGAGGGCCGCCATGGAGGAATCAGCCTGATTTACCTCCAGGGTCTCCCGTGGTCTGCAGTCATGACCTTCAGTCTGAACTACAGGCTCTGCTCTGACCCCAACACCCTCATCAGTGTTTGTCACCACGTCACACTATACCCCCACCCACACCACTGACCTCCTTCTCGGCTTCCCCCATGCCATGCACTGCATCCTCCAGGGTGTCATCGGGTACATGGTTTGAAAATCTAGATTTGCTCTATCTACCTCTCGTGTAGGTAGAAATGATTAAAATCATATCATTGACCTTTTAGATAGTATGTGTCACAACTCTTTGTTATGTTACGTATATTATTGAGCCAATTACTTCACTTATTTTGAAATCAATAAAAATATCAGTTTCGGCCCTGTGTTCATTATAGGGCTTCTTTCCATTTCTTTTTTTTTTGTTTGGCCTCAACTGATCTGTTTAATTCTTGTCTCTAATTTCTCTCCCCTGGGGCCTGAGTGAAATGAAAATACTCCTCACTTCAAAGAAAGCTTTTTTGATCATCACTCACATCACTCAACAGTGTTAGGTGTCAATTCAGGAGATGGGGTCAGGGAAATCAGACTGCTTGTGTGAACGTTTTGTCACCTGAACAGCTGTGTCAATGTCATAGTGTATGGAATTATCTCAGATATGATCCACACCGGTTTCACCAGTGTTAGACGTTTGTATGATTATATTATATAAATCTATTCCCGTTGGGCCCTTAGGTTTCATTTTAATTCCCTCAGCACACTTCTGAAATTTCCCCTAATCGATTCTCAGTTTTACGTGTAAAAATAGCAAATGGAATCGATCACATTCTTTGCTTCATTTCAGAACATCTGCTTTCATTTCAGTCAGCTCTATTCTAGTTGAAAGGTCCTAGTTCTGAACTTAAATAGCGAAAACAAAAATGATTCCACCGATCCCAGCTGTCGGACATCTGTCCATGATTCACTGGTTCTGTTCCTTATGATCCATACTGACCCAGCACGCTTAGCAATCCAAGTCTCTATACCACTAAATGGGCCCCTCCAAGCCTTTAACCATTTATGGACGACATGATGGTTTGGGGTTAACACTCCTCGAAGGGTCGGCATGATGCACCAATGCACTTGTGCATCATGATGATTCTTAAGATAGAGGTCCCTAAAGGATTAAGCTCCCATTGCATGGCTGCATACTTTATCACATCCAGACGCCTCGTGAAGCAGTCCTAATTCCTCACGATATTTGCATTTGATTTGCTCGGTGGCCGCCATCTCAGCACGAAGACCGTTGGAGAGTGGAGAGTTCCGGTAAGGGAAAAAAGGAGAATAATTGAATTAGCGTTTTCGGCAACGGACGCTTCACATGGGTGAGAGATTGGCTTTGGGTGAGGCGCCCCTCCCCCATCCCCTACCCACAAGTCTTTTTCTGTGCCTCACTCACACCCATCATAGTAGGCTTATACTTGGGAGAGAGTAGAAGACATTGGTTGGATTTAGGTTTATTAAATAAAGAATGCTCAGTTCACACATACCAAGTGTCCATATTCCAATAGTTATGTAACTTATCGCATTTGCCTTTATCCGATGGCTTAATAGTGAAATTGAGATATATGGCTTCTCAGTTGGGTTCATGTAAGTGGGACAAGTCCTCATTTTCAGGATGTATTCAGTGTCTATAATACACTGAATCAGTGAAATCTTACCAAGCCTTTGAACAGCATTGATCAGCCGGTTGCCAATGTTGATTCAACTTGCCCCCAGTTTGATTTAAACTGGGGAGGTGCAAGTGAGAATTAGTTCTTGGGCTCTCCATTTTCACTGCCCCTTCAGCCATGTATACTGTGTCCGAATAACACATAACACCCGCATACATTACATGGGCCCCTCAGCTTCTTCCTTCCGGCCGCCCCCCCCCCCCACGTGCGCCCGTTCCATACACCAATACAAACTTAACAGTTGGGACCAACCAGAGCACAGCGCAATGTCCCCAGTGGGCGATAATAGGGAACTGCACAGATCGGCTCGCTGTAGGGAGCCTGTCCCACGGGTGAGTAGTTCCACGTTTTGATCATCTGGATTTGGATCCCTGAGGAGGCTGAGGCCACCCAAGGAGAGGGCGCCGACTGAGTATGGCGCTATCTTATCTCTCCTACTGGAGCAGTTTGTCCCACCCTGGAGGCCTCCTTTTGACTTATTGAATGTCTGAGGTATTGGGTGGTGTTTGTCAGTGTTGTGCGATTTGTATCTAAATGATTACATAATTATAGAAGATGTTGCATGTTGGATGGTTGTCGAAAACGACAAGTTAAGTATAAGATAATCATGCACAAGTCTCAGGTTTTCTTTAATTGTTTTTAGCGCGGCGACTAGTGAGTACTACTCGTGAGATAAGTAGACTAGTGTATGGTTCACAGTCGCCACGGTGTAAGGGATAGGGAGGCCTTGCAATCTATTTTTGTTTGTGGCTCCTCTGCTATGAACCATTCCTGCTCACTATTCTAATGTAATAACAACAGTGTGTGTACTTTACTTATCAGTGAAGGAATTTTCAGAATATATCTCATACTTTTGATTTTCTTCGCAGATAAGACATTTCATCATTTGGAGCCCTATGACAGATTAGCATTAGAGCATTTTAAGATTTAGAAATGCATCCCTGTAGCCTTTGTTTCAGAATTGTTTGTTTTGAAACTACTATATATATGTAGTACAGGTTTTATCTCAGTGGGTTATGGTACAATTGGATCATATTTTCTGTATTTGAACAAAGTATTCACTGTCAAAGATCTCTATGGAGAAATCAGTGCTAAAGTGTGTGTTGCCATATGTGCATTTTTGTAAATCAGAGGAGGTTGAAGTGTAAAGCCACCTTGTGGAACTGCTACATTCTTTTCTGTGTAAAATGTTTAGTTTACATTGAAATAATGCTATCTCAGAATATGTATCTACTATTGGTGATGAAAGATTAATTTGATTACTCCTTTCATTATATAAACGATTTTGTGGAACACTGAAAACATGTATGTACACCGAGGTACTTACACTGTGCTCCCCCTCTACAGAGAGGTGGAGTGATCTGGCCGGTTTGCTGACCACTGGCCCATGACAAGGTACAGACTATTACAAGTGATTGGCAGTTGGGTGTGTGTGTGTGTGGGGGGGGGGGCGGGCAGGCAGAGCAGAGCAGGCTCCTGGCAATCTGAGACAGTGTACACTCATAATGACACACCTGTTGACTATGGCATTGAACATTAAATAAGACAGGTCCCTGTGGCAGCTGAGTGAGGTGCATGCAGAATGGACAATCTACAGACTATTAGTACTTAGCTGCAGTGGGTAGTTCAGGTTGAATTTGTGCTATTTACTACTAAAAGCCCAGATGATAGTATGCCCTATCTGTGTCCCCAACTGAAACTAGACACAAGATTACAAGTCGCCGCGCCATGTCTCACAGGACTATTCTCTACTATTGTATTAAAATCTACAACACTATGGTTTTATTTTTTCTCATATTGTCCCTTGCTTTTTGTAATAATTAGATAAACATGACAATTATTAACAACTATCTAGATACAGAATTATTATTTGTCGGCTCATACAATCCTCATTATTATCGGTACCTTTCTAAATAGTTGGACCAGCATAAATGAAGACAGGGTCAGGATATTAAATAATTTTGTCAATCACTCTTTTCTTTATTTGAGTCGGAATGTTCAGCTGTTCCATAATCAAAACGTTTAGTTTCATTCATCAAATAGTTTCCGCCACCAAATCTATTTTCGTAATTCAAATTGACATTTCTCAGATTTAAGCAAACCAATTTATTCGGTATTTTTGGTATGGTTATCCATACCTGCATTTTTGCACCCTCGGCTTAAAGGTTGAAATTCGGTAAAATTAGGCATATCAAAACCACCTTGAATGAAGAGGAACATTCATTGTTTGCTTATTTAGTTTGTTTCTTTTTTTGTTTTTTCTTTTTGTTATGAAACTCATAACCGTTTATTGCTATGGTTTTCCGTTACATATTGGCGACCGACCATTATCTACTACCAATGTGTGGTGAGAAATACAGCAGTTTGGAAATGTAATTACTACAGTAACATACAACAATTCTAAGGACATAGTGTTTAACAAATTTGGTCACATTTTAGCTGCAGTTGCAGACTGCCAACAACAAACCGCGAAATATTTACAGATGATATGAATAAGGAAATTTAACATGGGTACTTTGAGTAGGGGGAAGTTGGCATAAGAACCAGAGCTTAAGTTAGCATAAATAACCAGAGCTTACTGTAGTGGAGGAAGGGATGGGGGGTTATTTCAGTCAGCATACACATAGATAACAACAAGTACTGATGCACCTAATGAACTAAATACCTACCAGAGAGAATAGCTTTTCTCCAGCCAACCAGATAAGTACCAAGTCACTTTTTGACTAATGTTTTGAAATTTATTTTGTTTGGGGCTTCTTGAATTTTTAAGGGGAGCTTATTCCAAAGCATCCTGCCTTGATAAGGACAGGACTTCCTAAGCGACTCAGACTTTGGCCTCTAAAGAGGGAAATTCTTTTTTGCATCATTCCTAGTCCTTGTCCTACGTGGGTGGGGTGATGGGGGGGGGAGGGTGTCATCTATATTTTTTATACATTAATGACAATAGCAGCTCATTTCTTCTTGATTCTTGATAGGGGACTTCACATAAATCATGCACTGTAAGAACATGTTCATCCCTAGTTTTCAAGGCACATCGCAGGATTCTATTCTGTGTCAATTGAATTTTATCAAGCCATAGTTTTGTACATGAACTTTGAAGTGAGGAGGAAAGACAAATAGTCAAACTTGGGCATTATGGTTTGCTTATAACATCAAAATTGCAGCTTTAGTAGATACTAAATACCTAATTTTGCTTAGTTTAAAACCTAGAAAATCTGTGGCCTGTATGGCTGCTTTGGCATGTAGTTGCATTGTTAGAGGCCTATCAATAACTGCACCAAGGTATATGAAATTGTCTACCTCCATTAATTCTGGGAGACACTTTTGGAGCGTACTTATAGCGGTAGTTTGTACAGAACCACATAAATTTGGTCTTATCACAGATGACTGTTAAGCCTAGTGTGTCAATGGTGTTAGATAGGAGATCAAGGTCAGTTTGAATAATTTGTATAGCATTTTCAAACTTAGAGTGTGAGCAATATACGACAATATCATCAGCATAAGGCTTAATTTTAGAGACATATTCAAGTTCAGCTACAATATTTATAAACAAAATAAACAGGATAGGACCTAAAATTGAGTCCTGGGGGACACCATATCTCACAGGCTTGGGGGAGGAGTTAACACCATTTATCTTCGTCACCTGTTTTCTATTCTTCAGATACGATTGAATCCAGGCTAATAAATGGGCATTAAGTCCAGAAGTTTGTTCAAAACATCCCTGTAATTCCATTATCACGAGATATTTTATTCTGCGGGTCGACAAGGAAATATTATTTGAATCCTAATCATTGTACACGGAAATAACTTTCACAATATATGCAATCCCGCAGACTGATGAAGGTACTTTTTTTATTTTGATTTATTCCTCTGGGTTGGCAGTATCTCCATCACCAGAACCCATGCATGAGTACCAGCATTCAATCTCAGGAAACCCATTTTAGGGTTTGTGAGTTATTCCATTGATTTTGGAATATATTATGAAATATTGATTCTATTTGATTATTTAATTAGGGAATGAAATGCTAAGCAAGTTTCGCCAAATGCTATGAACACAACCGCACTATCTCATTCATATCAATGATAGGTACACATGAAGGACACACTTATGATGACCCATGTTGTTGTGTTCCTTGCCTCAGGATGCACCAAAACCAAGGGTAGGAAGTAGCCTGCCCTAGGTGCACTCGTGCACTGTTACTCTACTTCTTACAAAACGTTTTCTATATAACCATACTACTGGCAAGACACCGTGGGTAAGGGAGATTTTCTCATAATCCTCATTCCACATCCTAGTGACATTCATTCCACATACAAAGTACACTATGATGCCCTCAAAAAAGCAGCACTTCCCTTTACTTTTTACAGTATTTTCCATACACTGCAGAAAGAAAGACCTTAAACTACTTACAACACTCTTAAAAAACTACTGACACATAGACGCCATGAGAGAAGCAACATGTCCCTCTACTTCTTACAACACACTTTCCACTTACTACTGACACAAAGACGCCATGAGAAAAGCAGCATTTCCTATACTTCTTACAATGTTCCCAATTTTCATTTACTCTCAGCTTCAGCATCTGTAGTCTGGTGTATTGTACACATGCCAACCATCCGATAGAGTTGGTAGTGGCGAGTTACTTGCCGGGGCTGTAGTTCTGCACCATGTTGGCAAAAGCGCATTGAAGTGCTAAATGGGAGTGTGGGTAGTATACATGTGGGAATGGTGGGGTGTAGGATACATGCGCCCTTCACATCTACA
Source organism: Acholoe squamosa (assembly GCA_949317995.1). Lineage (NCBI taxonomy): Eukaryota > Metazoa > Annelida > Polychaeta > Phyllodocida > Polynoidae > Acholoe > Acholoe squamosa. Next base: position 29,970,114 of record OX439044.1, read on the forward strand.
GTACACATTATGGAAATTCAGCTTAAAATGTACCTCCACGCGCACTCCCGAAGCTGTCATTCTGAGCTGCTCTTGAGTAGAACGAGAGGAGCATCTAGACCCTCTATGTCTACTTGGATTATCAGCCACAGCCAGAGGTAAGGGGATTTAAAGGAGCCCTGACAGTGATGCTGATAGTGGGATATATAAGGCAAGATAACACTTGCAGCTTCGGGGTTTGGCTTGTACCACATATAGGGTTTCCTAGCTACTGTTCTCCTCCTCCCATAATTCGTTTCCTTCTGGCGTGTTGTGTACCTGAAAAGATTTCCCCTCAGATGGAATAACACATTTATACTCTTCATGCCCAGTAGTATACCCCTTATCAAGAACTGATAATAAGCGTTTTATATCCCCTAGTTGTTGTTTTTTTTTTATGTTTTGCTATGGATCATACATATAGAGCCGTTACATTTCCTACTTTTGTGAAAATAACTACCATTTCTCATTTTAGAAATTTGGTCAAAACCTGGGGAATTTCTCTATCTTTTTTTTTTTTTTGGGTGGCCAGAAGAAGGGATCTCTGATCATTACACATCTCGTTACCCTGTGCTGTGCTCACGATATTATGAGTTGTTCGTGTGGATTTTCTAGTGCCTGTGTGGAATACAGGTAGTGTGAAAGATCCTCTAGTGACCTAATAATAGTTCGACAAACCTTTCATCATGTCCAGGTAATCCTCATAAATTAGTATTTGGACTGATATATCTTGGCAGTTTTCCCCTTTTTCTCACTTTCATTCATCAGACTCTGAGTATCCATTAAACCAATGGATTGTATCTCACACAAATACCTCAGTCTTTTCCATGTTATGCAGAGGGTTCCCCCACAGCATGCTGTTCTGGAGAATTTTATGTCATTACCTGCCTCCCCCTTGGTTACACATTGCTGATGGCTGGTCCTCTCAGATTTAACCCTTTAGATATGGCATGATATCCAACCTTTTTTTTGGACTCATTTACTTCCACGATACACAAGCACAGTGTTTCAAAATAACTTGTCAGTAATGACTGCATTAGTGCATCATGCCGACCATTGAGTAGTGCATCATTCTCTTGGGATCAGTCCAAGTTTGAATTCATCCCTGATATTATTACTTGCTAGAGTTGCATTCAAAATCACAACAGAAATGCATAGAGCTTTGATTCAATTTTCCGCTATTAAAGGGTTAAAATAGAAATAGCCACACCCATGACTGCTGGTATGATGGATGGGTAGGCCCTATGCCCCGACAGAAAGGTGTAAAGTCTGGTCTGAGGCCCAGCCCCTTTGCCTGTATGCAGACAAGTGTGGGTGTGACGGAAGAGGTGCACCAGAGCACAGTCAGGCGACTCTCTGGAGTAGGTTTTGGCCAAAGGTTTGCATATTTTGTGTTCTTATGCTGAGGTTGGATTATGGTGTATCCTTTCACGGCCTGAAGTATTAAAGCAGGAACCTACTCCACATTGATATTTGATATCAGATGTTCTCCAAAGAGATGGGAGTCGATCAAAAATAGATTCCTTTGGAGAGCTCGTCCTGGGGCTCTGGTCTTATGAATACTTAGCTAAGCATCACCAACACAAATGTTTTTATTTGACTTCAACAATTTGAGATATGGTTATAATATAGGTCGAATTGTTATTGCCCCTGCGTTGATTAAAAAATAAGAATGCTACTCCATATGTATGACAAAAGGAAAGGCCAGAGGCAATCACATTTCCATACCCTCGTCGTCCTGGTCATATACCTTCATTTGGCTAGATTGGTCATAGCCCTGCCCAGAGTAATAGCCTGGGGAAGTGTGCAGTGAATGCAGTCTTTCTGTTCCAAGCGTTAGCAAGACATCAATATTTCCCAGTTTTGCAGGCATTGCAATAAAGTATGACATACTGGTAGCCGGATCTCATTTACCTTATGTCCGAAGCAGAACAAATAGAATTGGTGTAGGTGCTATTGGTTGCATAGGACTGCCTACTATTTACCATTAAACATTAGACTCCATCAATCAATATTCATTGGATGGTGGACACTCTGAACGGGAGTACTTCATAGTCTAATATCCAACTTGAACATTGGATTTAGAACTTGTAATGAGGCACTCATTGTTCCAAAGAGAAATAAAATAGTTATATCTAGGCTTTTTGTGCAGTACCATAATCAGTCCAATATACACCTATATAATTGGCTCAGGGCCCTCCCCGAGTCTACACTGCCGGGTAGGCGGTGGTGCACCAAATTTTTATTTTATTTTTTTTAAACAATTCATTAAAAATAGAAATTTTTAATGGTTGATGAAAATGTAACTACAGATCATCATTTTCATAATAAACATTCTTTTAATCAAAATAAATCATTAAAAGTATTGTTTTCCCCTTGAAAATTAACAAATAAAAAAAGATAACCTTCACAAAAAGTGATAACCACCCATCCACTTCCCCATAGGCCCAACTCCCTCTCCGAAAGGAGAGCAAAACTTCTTTCTTTGTTCCTATATAATCTGGTCCGCATTAGTGACAACCATCTGAAATTAAGATGGTTGTCACTAACTCCAGTTTTTGACAGTTGACTTGCTCAAGTCCATAGATTTATGAGGGAGGGAGATTTGGGAGTGAGGGGGCCAGGTGTCCAGGGGGCCAGGGGGCCAGTGTGCCAGGGGGCCAGCATGCCAAGTAAGATGGCCCCAGACTGGTGTCAGTACATGTATAGATAATAGTCTCTATTTGTAACAGTGTGTAAGTAATCAGTCAATATTTCGCAAGTGGTGCTTCCTGTGACCCTACAGGGTTGATAGAGGGTTTTAAGGTAACTACCCTGAGCCTTCTGTGCTTCAATGCACAACGCCCAATTTTTATAATATGTAATCGGTCGAAGTCAGCCCGATAAACCACTGCCTATAGTAATTCACAATAGTGTTAACATGCAGATTATAGCACATGGTTCAGAGTATGATAGGCCCATAATGTAGCCCAAATCATTTTGTGATACAAGTTAAGTTAAGAAGTAAGAAAACCTTTCCATTTCCCTACCCTGGAGTCAAGCCTTACAACAGAGCACTGGTGTGTGCTTTCCAGTAGAGAGCGTGTTCCTCCTGTCCAGCTGTCTGCCCCAATTCCTGCAGTGACGTCCTGCCTTGATCCCCTCCCTTTTGTGCTGCCAGCTTTTGTCCGACCAAGTCTTACCCAGAACCCACACCCTTCAATTCTTCTTTGTGCTGTAGCCCACACAAAAATCCTTCAGTGTACTTCCAAAGCAGAGAGTGTCGTGCTGGAGAAGCCCCACCCAGGTTTATCCTCTTTGCCATATCTATAGGATTGTAGTTATTGTGAAAGACCTTAGTCCACAAGGATCTATTTCGCCGATTTGAAATGGAAAAATGGATTGGCTTCTCCTCACTATGGCTGTTGGACAGTTGTGCAGTGAATGTCCTTGTAGCTATGGTTTGGAAAGACTGGACTTGTGTTAAATATTGAATATACGCATGTTATTTGCTAGAGGGAAGTCCTAATCAATAATATTTCACAGAACCAAGTCGTATGCTTTCTCTGTGTACTTTCTTTATTATGAATCCGCTTTTGCATAGACCTCACGCAGGGTGGAGATCTGACCAAAGTGAAGAACGAATGAGTATTTACTCAATGATCCAAGAAATCGATATTGAGATATTAATCATAGATGGCATATCTGTTGTGATCAACCTGGCCGCAGGCCCCATTACTTAATATCCTGGCATTGGGACTCTGTGAAGGATCTTTCTGTGCCGACACTTTCCTCCTGACTGGAGAACCCATTAATAATGACCCCCTGTGTGTCAGGATGGCCTGGAGGCCACCTTGGGTGTTGAAAGGCAATGATCCAGTCGGGAGAGCTCGTGTGTCCTTTCACAAGTGAAAGCACCTCAGGGTCACGAAAAGCAATTGTATGTCGATAGGAGATTACCCCAGTGTAGTACTTAAAATGTGTGATGTCAGTTAGCATCATGGATTCTTAATGGTTTTTAGCATATTCATTAGTTGAAAATATGGAGTACATAGAAATGGATTACCTTCTTTGTCACAATCTTATGACGTATCAGACTATGTGAGAAAGATATTCATGTGGACAGGTGTGGAAATCTTCAGGTGTTTCTCGATTTCAGGGAATTTCAACTTCCAAAGGCGTACATGCATTCTTATATGTAGCCTACATTCAGGAGCCTGTGTTTTAAAACTCTCAATGTTTTACTGGGCAGTCACTTCCATCACCCATTTACTACGAAACATAACGTTGATTTTCCTGAAGCCCAACGATGTATGAACATCTTCTTTTCGTTATGGCGGCTTATAAACGTTTTAGAGCAGTCTCTATCACAACTTTAGTCAACCAGGGGCGTAGGAGGCAAATCTTCATTGGGGGGCCCATTGGGGGCCCCACCTTGACCACCTTGAATTGTCGGCTCAAACACAACAGCACCTTTACATACCTACATAAAATTTGTGTAGAAAAGTAAATTTTGATGAATGTTAGATCTGATTTGAGGCCCATGCCCCCGTTTTCCCTATCCCATTACTAAAGTTTTAGGTTCTTGTTCAATATATTATGAAATTTTGGGGGAGGCCAGACATACTCAGGCCCAACCTCCTTTATGATTGGGGGGGGGGGGGGTGCAGGTCACCCCCCCCCCCTTTTTCCTACGCCCCTGTCAACGTCAGCTCACATAAGAACACCCACGCAGTAGGAAGCCCCTCTCGACCCACCCAGCCCTGCCCAGCTCCCATTGACGGACACCACACGGTGTTCCAACCACAGAGAAAATCCTAAAAGCCCACACTTCCGCCATCCCCTACCTGCCATACCCTCCTTCTCCATCCCCTTACCCTTCATCTCAAATCCTGCTGTCGATGCTGACCACAAAGCTTCTGGTTGGAGAAGGTAGCTTGGTGTTGGGTTATTGTCACCCCAGTATGGTGCCCGCTGGAGGGATTTGCATCCTCGGGTAGGGCTACAGGAGGCAAGGGCTGGACGGTGGGTAAGGTAGGCTGGTCAAAGAATATGAAAGCCCATAAAAGGAGTATTGGGTGAAATGCAGGGTTTAGGGGATAACGATGGAGTAGGAATGGAGGGCAGGTGATAGTGAGGGGATAATTATACGGAGATGCATCGATTGGTAGTAAAACTGGGTGATTTCGAGGGGACCTCTATAATGCATAGGGTCTGAACGAAAAGTTATAAAGGTAGACAGGATCGTTATTTTGGTGGTATAGTGTCAGGAACAGTGCCAGAGAATGTAAAGTAGATGGTGATTGGATGTTGGTATGAATGGGAATAACCGGAACATCAAGGGGACACGGCTGTGAGTAGAGAATAGGTACGTTGTAGAAGAACGGCATGACAATTGGATCCCACTGTGACAAGTTGATTGAAACAGTAACTTTACAATGCATAGGACTACAAACTGAGGGATGGATTGATAAGGACTAAAATATTCATTGGTTTTGACATAGATTAGGGATGGGTGGAGGGGTCAGTGGGTAGAGGGGTCACAATCTGGCCAAAACTCCACAATCAAGCTCCAGGGTCTGGTGACAAACCTTGTTGTGGTGTGTAGGGTGCGTGACAACAACCACTCCTGTATACATCACCATGTACTGGAGGAGGCAACAGGGTCAATGAATGAGTGAGTCGGTGCCAAAGACCTTGGGAATGGGTCATTCCCAACAGCTCATTGAGCAGCTCAATGTTCATCTGTCTCCACATCCACTATATGTACCTATATCTGTGTTTATCTAGGCTACGCTCTCTGAACCTGCAGTGTATTATACCTAAATTCGGTTCTCGTGCCTTTTATACAAGTCAATGGTTTATGAATAATTATGAAGCTTCCTTCACCCTGACCTATTCTCTCAAATACTTATATGATTTGTGGTGAGTACAATCATATTTTCAATATTTTAAGATCTTTGGAATACTCATCGTTGTCATCAAAAGAAAATCAATATTATTCTCTATGTGATGAGTAATCTGAACTATTATAAATGTACTGGGCACCTTACATGTACTAAGTTTTATACTTGCCCCCCCCCCCCTTCAGTCGCAGATCAATCCACTTGTAGAGCATTCAATATCTGAGGTCGGTGTAGGATTGTAAGTATTTGTCAGCCAATTTATCTTCAAAGTGAACCGCTTCAGCTTAAAAGCCCCCAATCCTGTTTATATTGATATACGGTAGGCTTAGAACGTTCATGTCTGCCTCCTTCCCTGTGCTGGCCATTGGAAGGTGAAACCCCTTGCACCCAGTTGGGGGAAGAGGTCAGGGTGCAGATTGAAAACCTGAGACACTCTTGGGGATTGATCCAACCTACAGAAAAGTATAAATCTATACTCTGCCCTTCTGCAAATAGCACTACAAAGTAGAACTTGGATTTCCTATAAAACTTAATATCGGTGGTATTCTCCTCTGTATGCATGCAGATGTCTACAGCGCGATGTGATTTAATTGACAAAAACATTGAGAGGAATTTTAATACACTCTTAAGTGCCACAAGCATAAAACACTGTTCCTTGATAATTGGGGTTTCATATAACAATTCACTGATTTCAACCATGTGCTTGGTCATAGTCATTTATTAGGCTATGAATTTATTTTGCGAAGCAATACTATTGGAAGACCAGCTTTCCAACACAGGGGATATTCATTCCAGGGCATCTTTATTTATGTACCCACTTTTATACGTAACATACTTTTTTAAGCTTAACCCAGTTCTGTCTTGTCATGTCTATGATTAAAACAAAAATACTTTAAGTTGTGTAAAAGATAAGGATTGGTTGTTATGCTGATTACTAGAGAGGCCACTTGCGGCAGTGGCTCACAGATTGTCCTGGCTTGTAAGCTCCAATGTCTTGCAGTTCTCAACCTGGGCACCATTTGCTGCAGGTACCTAACAATTACAACAACTTACAATATCGTTGGGAATGAAATTCTTAAAGGAGAAAAACGTAATGCTTCTCCTGATTGATGATGGCGCAGTTGTGATTATCATAATTAAGGTTGGATTTTTTATCAAAATGGCACAGCTTGGGGAGTTAATCGTCGTTGGCGATTGGCTAATTCGTCTCTTTGGTGGCTGCATGAAAGCAGCTTTGGAGCATTTTACAGGATGTGCCCCACCCCCTCCCTGCCCAGCTGCCTATCCTGATGGGAATCTTGGGGGATGTGTGCACTCCATTCTTGAAAAACATTTTCACGAGGGACATTTACAAAATGTCAAGCAAATGCAATACCGTGTGAGTTCTTAAATGCCCATTTTCTCGTTCAATCTTGGTTGAACTTTTGAAAGTAATCATAACAATGGGCTTTCAGTGAGAAAAGGCCAGGGTCAAAGCTGTGAAGTTCAGTGATAATTCAACCATTTGATTGTCGTCTGCGCCGTCTACGGGGCCTGGACCTACTGCCAAAGGGAGTCTACGGGGACTACACTCACTGTCAAAAGAGGTCTACGAGGTCTAGACATACTACTAAATGGGACCTCTGCGGACCAACAGAGCCTGTGGGTGCTTATGGGGCTCTCCTTTTCTAGAGATCAAAAACGGTCCTCGAGTAACTTATATTTGAGTCATCTTTGTTCGACGTTTGGACTGTTCCATGTTCACAATAATCAATACTGCATTTATTTCTGAGCATCTTTGAAAGGATTCTTGGGTTTAGTGATCAGACGGGGAAAATTGAGAAAAATCCACTAGAGTTGGCAGTGGTGAATATTCATCATTACCTACCACACCCATTCATTTCAAAATTTTAAGCTGTTTCTTGAATGTGCTCGTCATCATTACTTTCTTTTTTTGTTCCACACTCTCTTACAAAATAGCCCCTGGATGCAATGGCACTTCCGTGAAGAATTTCACTTTTTTTCTCTTTTGAATTCTATTTTAGATTAATTGCAATAATGCAAATGGCTAGCATCTGTCTTTTTCTATTCTTATTGTACTGACGGTGATGGATTCAGACCTCACAAAATACAGATCCTTTCTAAGGTTTGCGAGTAAAATTATGTAGAAAATTAACTATGCACCGGATCTCTCTCTCTCACTTGTTTAAACACTTATTTGTCCCACTTTTCTAAACACTATTTTAGTGTCCAACGCGTTCAATTTTAAACATGTTTAACCATGAAGTGTTTAACCATGTGTTTAAATGCTAAACACTTAAACACTTCAGTGTTTAGACAAGTGTTTAAAAACTAAACACCTAAACACTTCATGTGTTTAAATGTTGGTGTTGAGAGAACTTGGTGTGTATTTTTAAACACATTTTTTGCAGTATATATATATATATATATATATATATATATATATATATATATATATATATATATATATATATATATATATATATATATGGGGTAAGCAATGGCGTGTATCAGCATATCCATGGTTTTGATAAGAAAGGTAATCGACATAATGGTAGTTCAATAATGAGGGCAGCCCATATGAGTACTGATACAAATCACAAATACAACCTTCATAAAAATGAATGTGGACAAAGTAATTTCGAGGCTGCCTAGCCTAGATTTTCAGACCATGTATTCACAAAACTACACCTAGGGTTGGTGACCGGAGCAAATTTATATGATTAAGTTCTATAATACCCTTTTATATATCTATAATCGATAATTGTAAATATGACTGCCGTTGAGTACATAGGACTTGGATCTGGCGGTTTATCATGTTTATAATGTCGTTAAAATGACTTCCCCATTGGCCTTAACTTCAGTCGGCCGGGAAATTGATTCCAAATTGGGGAGCAGGTTGCCACTTGACAGAGCGTTGGGGACGTCTCTATCCTGCCCCAGTGCGCTTTAACAGAGTTCCGAGTCTTGGTGCTGCCGCAAAAAATCTCACTTTATGTCGACCTTAAGAGGCCGTAAACTTCCTGCGCCCATTCCACAGCCAGGGTGCCCTTTTATCGCTCAAGCTAGGCCTTGTTTATTTGGCAATGTTATCAGGGAGGCTCTACTTCTTTCTTTTTGGCCTAAATATTCAGGAGACGGCGGAATCACGGGTCGGGTCTGCAGCGACGATAAATGTGCCTTTTCATTGGTCGTCGATCTGTGGGTGTCTTTCATTTTATGGCTTTTTAGTGCCAGCAGCCAGGATGGTATAAAGTCTCACTGTACCTCGATGTGCCTCTCCCTCCTCATCTCTATCCAGCATCCATGGCTGCTTTATCCGTTGCAGTGCACCATATATCATGTGTACCTAATATTGGCACTCTACATTGTTACACGGACCCTACTTATATGCTTGTACTTGTGGGTTGTTGGTATGTATATGTATGTGTGTGACGTAAACCGGGGAGAGAGAGGGTGGTGGTTAGAACCCCATTGAGCCGAGGAATCCTCCAATGCAGCCTCCTACCAACCTTCACGCCATCAGAATCTGGATCCATCCCACTACTGCCAGAAGTAGTACTACTCTTTTAGGTAGAGTATAGTACTCTGGTTGACTTTGACGACATCAAACCAGGGCTGCATTCATTGCACCTTGCTGAATCTACAGGGTTGATGCATATTAATAGAGAGAACTAAACGACCGTGGTGTACAAGGTGGCCGATCCACCACGAGGGGGCTAACGCCCTCGGGGGAGACACCCCCCGAGGGGTGGATCGGCCACCGAGGACACCAGGGGAGTTTAGTTCTCTATTTATTTTATGTTTTTAGAGGGTTTAAATAAGGAAAAGTCAGCAAAATCCGGTACTGTAGTTCCCCGTACGAGCGGTGGTCCGCCATTTTGAATGTTAACATGCGCCCGGAACGAGGCTGCAGTACTGGATCGGCCGCTGTGGTGGATCGGCACACGTTACGCCACTGGGGGTGTGGCGATCGGCCCCGCAATGCTATCTCTACGGGAAGAAGTTATTCACATAAAATAAAATGATTGGTGTCAAGCCTGGATGCAGCCCTATGAATGCAGCGTCATGATAACACATGTTTATACATAGGCCTACTTTTAACCCTTTAAGGGCAGAGCAAAATTGGTCGTCCTGGCCATGGGGACGGTCTCTGAAAAAAGTATAGTTCCTACAGGACGAGCCTATTTTCAATTCCTATACAAATCCTATATGATGGGTGTCGACTATAGTCGATGCTAGGCCTACCATGGGGTTGACTTTAGTCGATGCTAGCCCTCAATAGGTTAAAGCACTATACCCTTAAAGGCCTATAGTCGCCCCCACAACGCACCCACCTACCAACTGCCCGGAGTGCCTCCTGGTGGAAGGATAGTTATAAACCAATGTCACCAGCCCCCACATCTACAACTCAACCCTCTCCTACCCACCCACCCTGCCCTACTCCTATGGACCAGGACAGCAATCGATGCCAAGAACTGGGCTCTCTCCCTGCCCGATTCATCCCCCAGCGATCGGTGTACTCTCGACCTCTGGTGACCTGACCGTATATAATTTGTAGGCTACACAATTTTGGGCTGCCTGGGATATAAGGCGTGTAGGAGGGAGATGGCGAGGGTTAAGGCGTACAGAACAAATGACAGACACAAAGTATTTGTAGCATTAAAACAGAAAATGGGTGAGGTGAGAATGAGGACGTCATTTCTGGCAGTTCACTCAAGGAAACTTGAATGTCTTGTTATCACCAGGCTGTCGCTATGATAAATTACGCATTGCCACAGACAGATGGCAGAATATTAATGTTGTATGTGTAAGGGAGGAGAATTGGATAGGCATCATTTGAATTCTTAGGGATCAGGTAGGCCATATATATATATATATATATATATATATATATATATATATATATATATATATATATATATATAAACCACGAATATGGCCTGATACTTTAGAATTCAAATTATGCCTCTCCAAAAATCGTCTCAAGATGGCGGATCCAGAGTAGCACGCACGCGAGCAAGCTCCGACATATTTCGATGAATATCCACGACCTTAGAAAGGAAAATCGACTCCAAAAGTGATAACTAACAGCATAAGGACCAGGTTCGCCATTATATGCGAGCATTCTATAAATACTACCCTCGGGTTGATTATAAATAGATTTTGGATACTACGCCATAACGTCAACATGCCCGGTACTCCCGGTGCTGTAAAAGCCAAACGGCTAAATTCGAAGACGACACATAAAGAACTCATAGAAGTAGTTCAACACATGGAGAAACGACTACATGAAGCTGAAGAAGATCTAGTAGTGAAGGATGGGATTATTGCTGCACTAAAAGGTACAGTTCAGATCAACGAAACTACTATAAAAAACATTGAACATAACAGTGGAGAAACAGCCCGGTTACTAAAAGAACTGTCAGATCGGTTAGAAGTCACAGCTAGCACTACTGTCAATACGAGTCAAAAAGTAAACAGACTGGACGGTGAGTTGACAGCTATTGCCGAGTCAGTAATGGCCACAAAGCAATTAAAAGCAAGGTTAGATATGTTTGATGAAGAAGATCGCAAGAAAACCTTGTTAATTGAAGGCTTCCCTGAACATCCAAGAGAGAATCTTAGGCAGGTATGCAATACACTGTTTGAAGATTTATCCTTGACATACGGTAATGAACGCATTGACTCAGTGTACAGACAGGGCCAGTACAAAGAAAATGCAACACGACCAAGACCAATAGTAGTCAAGCTAGCACACAGGGGGATGAAAGGTGATATATACCGTAATATTGCTAACTTGAAAAATCTACCAGCATGGGAAGGTGTATCTCTTCTTGACCAATTAACTCCTAAAGAGGCAAGAGAATATGCAGATCTCAGAGCCCTATACTACTTAGGTAAGCGTAAAGACATCATTGAGATTAAGCTTCGCCAGAGGTCTTTGATCATTGATAGGAAAACATACTCATACAAAGACATCTCAATTCTACCGTATGGCTTGAACTTAAAAGAAGCCTATGAAATCAAAACCACTGATGGTCTAGCCTTCAAGAGTGCCCATCATCCTCTCTCTAACTTGTACAATTGTCCAATAATTTATAATGGGACAAATTACAGCAGTGTAGAGCAAGCCTTACAACACTCCAAGGTCAGTCATAGCGATAAACCTGAGTTGGCAAGAGACATTATGGCCACAAATGACCCATACTTGATTATGGACATTGGTAAAAAATGTACCCCTACAGCAGCTTGGAATAAAAGTGTCACCAAAGAACTATTTGAAATGCTCCAAGTGAAGTTCAAAAATCCCAAGATGGCTGAAACTTTGTGTAGTGTCAAGGATGAGCACATATACGAGTGTACTTTCCACCCAGTTTATGGCGTAGGTAGACATATGGGAAACGTAAGTTCACTACGTATTAAAGATGTGTCATGTGGAAATATGTTGGGCAGACTACTCGAAAAAATCAGGAATGAGAAACAACAACCACCTCCAAATCCACTACCAACACCAGTACCACCTAAGCCTGTGCCATCACCTACACCAGGACCACCACCTACACCCACATCCAGTCCATTACCAAATACATCCTCAAATTCTAGAAATATGAGTATAGATGAAGATGAAGACAACACCCCAACTGGATCTCTGCTATCACCTGAACAAATTGTAGAAATCAGGAAAAGCATGCAAAAGAAAGACAATGATGATGATGAATCAGGAAGTGAATTTGAAGATGCTGACGAGAATGAAGACAATGACAACGATGGAGAAGAAGAAAAATCAAATGATGAAGAAGAGAAAGAATCAAACGAAGATACATCTACTAGTTTAAACACTTCAAGATTATAAAATGAACTCGTAACTTGAACATTTCTCTGATTTTCTCAGCGGCTATAAAAGTCACTTCTTTTAATTCTTAAACTGTAAATAATTTATTATTCTATGGTCACATGTTCTTTTTAAGACTCTTTTGATAAGGAGCCTCAGCTCTCCCCATCTATGCAGAAAAAAAAAGGTATGAGGAGCCAAAAGAGCAGTCCCTCACTACCGGATGTAAGGGTTAAAAATTCGATGTCTTTTTTGGTAAGTTGTTGTGTCGAGTGGAGGAGGGGCTGGGTCCTGGGGGAAACCATGGTAGAACTTAATTTAGTAGAAAACAATGACTGAATCGATTCCAAAATGGTTTAAGTCAAAGGGACGTCATATTGTACATATGAATGCACAAAGCATTAGAAATAAGTTTGATACTTTAAAAACTGAATTTATTAATCAAAATATTGAAATGTTGTTATTTTCTGAAACTTGGTTAACTGATAAAGAAAAAGACATAGACTTTGAATTAAACGGTTACAACCTTTTTAGATTGGATAGACAGAGAGACAAAAATGCTGGTGGACTTTGTGCCTTCATAAATGAAAATTCTATGTGTTCTATTACAGCCTTACAACCTTTCAACACAAGCAATGAGTATATAGAAATACAGTGGTTGAAAATAACCAAGGGAAATTCGAAACCAATTGTCCTAGCTAATATATACAGACCTCCTAATGGAAACAAGCAACTTTTCATACAGAATATAACACAGAGTCTGTCGCTTATTCAAGGACTAGAAAACATGAATCTAATTTTACTTGGTGATTTCAATATTGATATGTTAGAAAACTCAGGTGCCAAAAATAGCCTCATTGCGAAATTATCTGACTATGGTTTAAGACAACTGATCAATGTATCCACCAAAACCAAGAATACTGAGTCCTGTATTGACCTGATTTTTACAAACATTATCGATGTAAAATCTTCAGGGATATTGTTCTTAAACTCGAGTGATCATACACCTGTATATATAACATTAGACCATGTACATGAAAGCACATCTAAACGCTCCTTTATTGGAAGATCATATGCAAACTATTCAGAGAATACCTTTTGTGATAGGTTCAAAGAACTTTCATGGGAAGTTTTTGATACTTCAGACAATGTAATTGAGTGCTGGAAACTTTTTACTGACAATATCAACAAAGTTTTAGATACATTGTGTCCAATAAGAGATTTTAAAATCAAATTCAAAGAAGAACCATGGCTAACCAATGAATTGATAGCACAAATAATAGAAAAAAATAATGCTCTAAAAAAGGCAAAACTTACAAATTCTATTTTAGACTGGGAAACAGCGCTTACTTTAAAAAACAGATGTTGTACAGACGTAAAAATAGCAAAGCAAAATTTTATTGTAAATGAATTAGAATTGCACAAGAATGACACAAAAAAGTTTTGGTCAGCTATGAAACGGCTAATTCCTAAAAAAGGTTCTGGTAGGAAGACTATCAATCTCATTGGTACAAATGGAGATGAAATAAATTCTAAGCAAGTTCCCACCTACATTAATAAATTTTTCACAGACATCGGACCAAATTTAGCTAAAAAGCACAACGAACCTTGGAATTTCGCAGGTAGGCCTTGTCACAACCTAATGCCGGATATTGATTTCAATACAGAGGAATTATTACTTGCAATAAAGGAATTAAAGATCTGTAAATCATCTACACTAGACAATATATCCACAAAGGTTTTTAAACACGCAGTTTTATGTTTACCAGAGAAATTTGAAAAGATACTAAAATTGATTCTAAAAAATAATTGTATACCAAATACCTGGAAATCTGCTAGAGTAACCCCACTTCCTAAAACAGGGGATCTTACAGATGTTGGAAATTACAGACCAATTAGTCAATTGCCTATCCCTGGTAAAGTTCTTGAAAGAATTATACATAATAAATTGACTTTGCATATCGAAAATAATAAAATTTTAACAAATCTCCAAGGAGGATACCGTAAAGGTTTTTCGACATTAACAACTACTAGTACCTTGATAAATGATATATTACGTAATAGAAATAAAGGTCACGTGACACTTGCTGCCTTTATTGATACAAAAAAGGCTTTTGACTGTGTCGACCACCTAATTTTACTGAAAAAACTACAGTTATATGGAATCACAGGTAAAAATTTGAAGCTCTTAGAAAATTATTTGACAAGCAGGTCACAGTCCGTGTTTGCCAATGATATATTATCACCTGCCCTACCCATCACATGTGGGGTACCACAAGGAAGTATTCAAGGCCCTTTACTGTTTTTATTGTACATTAATGATGTAACAACTGAAAATCCAAATGTAAAATTTTTATTATATGCCGATGATACCGTATTATACACAAGTGGGAAAAATGTAGAAACTATTGCACCTGTCCTACAGAGTGGGATAACAGGATATGTAAACTGGTCAACAAAAAACAAATTAACAATGAATGAGAAGAAAACCAAATTAATGTACTTCACAACTAAACCAGGCTACAAAAAGGTGAAATTAGAAAATTATAAGATTTACGTGAGAAATCATGCACTACACTATGTACCGACGTTTAAATATTTAGGAGTAACATTAGATTTTGATTTGTCATTAAATGCACATGTACGAGATCTCAAAAACACCTTATTGTATAAATCTTTCCTTTTGTCTAAGCTCAGATTCTATGTACCTACAAAAGTGATGTTGCAGATTTACAAAATGTATGTCATTCCTTTAATAGATTATTGTGATACCTTATATTGTGGAGCAAATGAAACATTGTTAGATGAATTACAAACTATTCAAAATCGTTGTATCAAATTTTGTTTGAAAAAACCAGTCTTAACTTCAACCGATTATATACATGAAAAGTCAAGTCTACCCTATTTAATCGACAGAAGATGGTATCATGGTTTAATACAGGCATATAAAAAATCCCAATTTATTGAGCACTGTATGGTGCCAATTAGAGTGACACGTCAACATGAAGCCAAATTATTGATTCATGACAATATCAAATTGAGATCCTATGAAAAATCTAATGCGGTATTTATAGCAAAAATATGGAATACTTTGTTACCTGAATACAGAAATTGTGAAAACTTAGAAAATTTTAAGCAGAAAATAAAACCTCTGCTCATAGAGAGAATACCGGTAGACTGCATAAATATATATGAAAACTGATTCCACGTAATAATGAATACTTGACAATTTTGTATGTTGTTACTAATGATGTCCCGTAGGAGAGATTTATACTACCTAGGGTTTCGAAAATCACACAAATGTTGTATAATTTTGTTTCCCCTCACCCCCCCCAACTCCTTGCCTCCTACTCGACTTTTGTACCAAAATTTTACCGTTTACAACAAAAATGAAAATTAAAGCTCTCAGGCTAAAAACAGGGTTGGTAATAATATGTTAATATATGGTGATCAATGACATCATGTATGTTGTTATAATACTAATCATTTTTGATTATAATTTCTGTATACTACTAATAAAGGGGGGCACATAACATCAGCTAAGCTGAAGTACCCTCCTCACTTTTTTTTGACCAAGTACTCAATATAATATGTTCTCGATTGTGTAAACTGCAATTAATGAAGAAATGAGTTGTATCACAAAAACATACAAATCGACGTATTACATAATACTGTACAAATAGTCTATGGTCAAATAAAGTCAAATTGTTTCTTAAAAAAAAAAATTCTCGTCCCTCACATGTATACAACATTTTGCCGTCAGTCTATAATTATTGTATTGAATGTTTAAGCTATAGCTTAAACATTCAATACAATAATTATAAATGAATATATACTGCTCAATTTATAACACAATATTTTAGAAAATGTATGGGCTAAGGTTTCTCTTATGGTATATTGCACGTGGCATTCGCCGGGGCATTTGACGTGTAATCTCATATGACACTGCATAGATTTATTGAAAACAATGGGCACATTCATCGATTAACCACGCGATAATGCTCCAACACCCATCCAACCACGGCCCACTGCACCAAGTCTCCAATCAACAACCCTATAACTAACATTGCAGCCGTAGACTACATCTGACACGGCACTGATTGTACTATACGCCGTATTCATACCAGACTCTCCACTAGGGGTCCTGGCAGTTGATTGTTGCGTCCTTGATGCCATCTGATTGGTTCACGGCTCCGCGGGCTTTATGCCGATGGCTGATTTGTGTTGCACTGGTTCGTATATTACTTGGTACCAGGCTTTAGTTCTTTATGAGCTGCTTGATGCCTCTAGGTCAGTCTTGATGCACCACTGCAGTGTTTTCCCAGGACTATATGGCTGCATCGTGCCATACTGTTCTCACCTCATACAATAGTGATGCGTGTAGCGCTGGCGAGTAACTCACTGGGGGCTACATTCAATAATCGTGATTACCAAAGGCCACAACTCAATAAAGCACTATGCATCCCCTAAAGTGTTTGCCAGAACGTCATCAGCTGCACCATATTTCACTGTTAGGGCGTTGTTTGTCATCGACCCACTTCATGACAGACAGGCCTGGGTGATATGAGCCCAGCGAGTGTCTTTTACGACATCTGCCGTCATACGACCGGGCATTTTTCACGACATATGTCCGGGCTGCTGTATGTAGGCGTTTTACAACAGTTTGTTGTATTACAAAAGCCCTGCCATATCATAAGTGGCTGACATTTGGATATATTATTCAGGAACCTGAACTGGTGAAATATGAGTCGGCTACAGGAGTATTGTCTACGACTAGTTCGTGCAGCAAGGATAATGTGTAAACTGTTTCAAGTGAATAGCTTTGCAGGATGCTGCATGGCTTTTATCTTATTTTATGAAATTAATGTCAGCTTAATCCCAGCGAATAGAGCAGTGGATCTGGTACCAGCCTATCAATTCTCTTGAGATCCAATGGCATTTGATAAGCACACCGACTGATCAGTTTCATTGCAATGTCATATGTGACACGATTTGCGAAAAGGGGGCTTAGTGCAGGGGGTTCTAAGACCCCTTCTCCCAGTCCATGTCACATATAGTGTATGTCCGTGCCTTACACCAATACGCCTTTATGCCTACTATTTGGTTTCCATTTGGTTAGCCTGTTGATAAATACAAAGAAATTGCCATCTTATTTATATCTAGTATTTTGCCAGAATGCAATAGCGCTGCTTGTTAAATCCTAGTTTCGTCATCTCACCAGCAACCATTTGAAGTTTTTTAATACCTCGTAAAGCCATCGTAAAAAAAGAACTCCCTCAGTAAATGTGTAACAAGTTCCCTCACTGGGAAAGCCTCTATGGCAGCCTTTGCCAGCCGCTGGCGTTGTCAGCAATAGACATTGTAAGAACACTATTGGAATGTAGGATACTGTAATTGAGACTGTGAGATCTGCCTGAGGTGTTGTATTTACGGCAGCAAAGTGACATTCCTATTGAAAGGAGACGCTGTCTACAGAATAGCTGATCTTTGGTTTAAGCAGTTTCCCTCGGGCAGTCAAAGAAATTGGATATGGTTGCCATTGGGTTGTAATCTCTACGTACAACCCATGCGGAGAGAGCTGTTTAAATGCCTTCAAGCAACTCATCAACGCTTATTTGAACATAATACAAAGACGTTTATACCACTATTCTGCCACCTCCTTTACTGTTATGCTGTCCTGTTAGTGCCTTATCAGAGCATATACGTACATGTGCTTTTTCGGGATTTTTGGATATACTTTTTCGAGGTCAAATTGGACTTGGAATATTTTGGGAAATTGCTGTCAGACATACAAATTCCAGTTCGCCATTTTTTCAATGTGAAAAATCGTCCAAACTCGTAGGAGTATTGAACCCCGGCCGCAGTGGAGGTAGGTGAGGGGCTTAGCCATTACACCACACTGCCCGGTGATGGAATCCAATGTTAACATATATAAGAAGCCTGTAGGACCTACCCGTTAGTGGTACTGCTGTGTTTACACCCATATTTCGTATTGAATCCAACATTGTCATGTCGAGTATACATCCTTAGATATCCTAGATGATCCCCCCATGCCAAATGAGTCTATAATATTAACAATAAAGAAGAATCCATTGATGTTTCAACCGTAAGCGAGTCCCGGTCAGCCATTAGCGTCCTCCTGCTTGTCCGACGAAATGTGTCAGTGGCCCGGATGTAGGTCACAGGACGAATGAGGAAGACGCTGAGATTGTCGGACCGCGACTCGCTTATGTTGGAAAAATCAATGGATTCGTCTTTATTTTGAATATATTGGACATATTAAGCATGGAGGGATCATCTAGATTATATAAGGATGTAAACATTTTAATATTTTGACATGACACAGTTGGATTCAATACAAAAAACGGGTGGAAAGTCGGGCACCTGCCGAGGGACAACCATAACAATGGCTTCTCGCATAGCGAACCGGGGAGGATCAGTGGCACTTAAAAAATGTTTTCTTCAGCATTTATTCTGGGGATATCAGGTAAGAAATTAATGTTATTATGGAGGAAAAGGTGGTATAAACGCATTATGGCATAAATATGGGAGCCCACGGTTTGGATATTGATGATATTGCACGAGCTTAAGATTCCTCAATATCCAAACCTTGGGCTCCCATATTTATGCTATATTGCCTTAATATCGACGTTGTGCACTGTTGTGATTATGTATGAGTCTATATTGATGTTATTTCAACCCCTTCGAAAACAAGATAGCCTTGATGTGATCACCACTATGTCCCAAATATTACTCTACATGACACCTTGGCATACTTTATATACAGGCACCATTCCCCAAACTCCCTAACGGAGGGAAGTCTCCAGAGTTCGGACATTAGCTGTTTACGGACGCTCTGGTTCCATCTATATCATTTGGTTGAAATTTCCTGGGCGACAGATAGGAATACAAAATTTTGCAGTCATGTATCCCGCATTAAGTGTGGTTAAGGCAATTATCTATTAGAATTTAGTCATGCTATGAATCACCCAGTCTAGAAATAAGTGCTGTCCGGTATTAGGCGACACTATACTCTTTAGCATAAATACATCGCCCTTGGTGTTGAAAAACGCTCGGTGCTGAAAAACGCTGGGGGAGTTAGTACTGGAAGAGTGGGGATGCTTCACCCTATTCGGTTGATTAATAGACCGACACTCTGAGGAGGTGGGCCCATCACCAGGCTACGGTATCTGGCGGCCGTGTAGGAGATGGCCCGGTGCTCTTGCCCCCTACAGGGCCTTAACTCTAATCGATACGTGAGACGACCACGGAGGACGGCCATTTGAAGGGAGTGATTGCAGGGCGGACAGGCTGGGAGGCTGCGACTGCCTTCATGTACTATTAAAGTACTCAGCTTCACAGCCACTCACTCTGAGTTGTTGGAATATCACCTCTGACTTTTGGACAGTTTGATTCACTGAATGAAATAGGCAGTGGTAGTTTTACATGGAATTAAGGTACCTATTGTGACGTGTTAGCGCGGGCCTAGATTAGAAGAGCATCCTGAATAATAGATGTTATAGCAGATTTTATTTTCCTTTTTGTGTCGATGTATTGCTGCGGCATTATTTCACACTGCCTGTCTACATTCCTGTCTTCTTTCCTATCTGCCTCCCTCCATCCCATCCCCCCTGCCTCTTTTGCCACTGTCCCATCTCAATTAATTAACCTCCTCACTTCCCTTTCTGCCATTCCTTTCTTCGTTACCATCCACCCACCCCCATCTCCTTCCTTATGTCCAACCATTACCCTTACTTGCTTGTTTTTCTCAACTCTTTCTTTCATGATTCCGTCCTCCATTGACCCTTTCCTTTCTCTCTCTCTCATCCTTTCGATCCCAACTTCGAGGTAAAAGCTATACGACTGTTTCTGAAAGAAATATGAGACATAATCTTAGTACAAATCCTTCCTACACAGCAGTACATCTATGTGATTGAAGACTAGTGTCTAGTGGGTGTATGCCTTTTTTAATGTGATCTATGCCACTCTCTACAGCTAAAAGACTCCTGATTCTAACACCAATACACCACGCTCTGCCCTCCAGACCACACCTTGGCCAACTAATCTGCCCAGCCCCGCCCTCTCTTCACCCCTGCCCCGCCCCATCCTCCAGTACAATTATAGGGGCCCTGCTGTACGCCCTTGAGGTATACCTCAGGGTTTCGATACACCATGAGAGTCATACGTCATAAGTTATACATCGACCAGGGGGGAAACACCCTATGACTATGGAGTATACAGGTCGGCTCAAATAGTTCTACCAAGCCAATATATTTTTTGTTATAGCCTGTGTATTTTCCGTGTATACCACATAATATGATATAAGAAAGGCATCAGATATATGGAAAGAAATACTGTGGAAAATATAATTGGGTTTGAGTAGATTTATAAGGAGGCACTTCACACCATCACGTTCTATCTTGTAGCTATAATGACATACATAAACGACAATTTACTGGATATCTTGGGAAAGAGTACCTCCATGGAGCATCAATGGGGTGTGCCAAAGGGAGGAATTGGAGGCAGCAGAGAGGGTAATTAGAGGAAATGAGGAGAGAGAGAATTGGCACAGCTATGTCTTAATTCCCCCTGCTAGACTCCATCTGTGAGGTAACAAAAAGGAACTTTTTTCTCTCTCCATTTGGGGATTGATTTCCTGTACCGAACTGACTAATTTAAGTGCATTTAGCCCAGTGTATCGACACAGGTCCAAAAACAAAATAGGACATGGAATGTCGGTCGCTGGTACATGAAGACCTATGTTGTTTGACCGTGCTGTTTTGCAATGCATATGTGCAGCTTTTCAGAATGCAGGTGTTGTTTGTGTATCTTTACACCCAATAAACTGGTGGTCCTGTTTTGAGGACTTAGGTAAAGTGCTCTTTCTTTTCTTTTTCTTTTGTGGGGGAATTGGGTTATTTCGTGAGTTCTTTCCTTATTCAATTGGAGTAGGCACATCTCCATTGATTAGCTTTTTAGAACTATAGACCTATTAAGTTAACTTGAAAGCTGATACATATATATGCTCAGGTCTGCCTCTGTTCATGTTCTCCCTGTGCGATCAGAGACCCTGCAGGAAGTATGACACTCAACATCTCCGCGTGTCTAGACTGTTTGGGCTACACTCTTCCTGTCCTTCCCCACCCCTTCCTCCTGTCCCCGCCCCTCCCATCCTCCAGGACCCTGGAGGAAAAGGCCTATATGGCTATAATTTACATGGAGCACCATGTCCCCTAGGGGCTAGACGTCTTGTAAATTATACCTGCTGCTTGTTCCTGCTGGCCCGTAGTGACGTGCACAATGTCGTCTGCCGCCGTCTGCACCCATTATCGCCCACCGTTGCACGTGCACACACTTCATAATTCATGATCTGGGGCCGGACGGGGACTTTGTATCCGACCAACGGTTGCAGAGCAGGGCCCTTCTCATGGATATGACAGATAAGATCGGCGATTTCCCGGTCCCCATTCCCCCACCCCACCCCCATGAAAAAAAAAGCGCAGTATATCCCAATGGAATGTAAAGTGGTTTAATTCAATAAGTCTCATTTAAAATTCCTTAAGAGGAATAGAAGTAGGCCTATACATGATTGAATTAGCTGTCTCTCCTTTCTTCTTGTTAACAACAACGTTGCATCAGAATCTCCTTCCGTATTACGTATGCCTAGGTTCTTTTGTCGGTAAGTCAGCTGGATTGTAGCTTGCGCCGCCCGCGGCATAATGGCAGAGGGGATGGTGTGTGAGTTTATTCTCAAAGAAGAAGACCCTAATCATATCAGGCAGGTATGTAGATGAAACAGCATCTCCAATAGTCTTGTCTAGGACTACTGTGTTGTTTCTGTTTACAGAGATGCTCGCCACCTGTGCCTTTGTTTCTATTTCAATTAGTGCACATCATTC
Source organism: Acholoe squamosa (assembly GCA_949317995.1). Classification (NCBI taxonomy): domain Eukaryota; kingdom Metazoa; phylum Annelida; class Polychaeta; order Phyllodocida; family Polynoidae; genus Acholoe; species Acholoe squamosa. Next base: position 29,992,751 of record OX439044.1, read on the forward strand.
ACACTATAATTTCTTTCAACATAACACAAATTGCAAGGCATACGGCAACCTAGGTACAGGTTGGCTTACATCCCCAAAACCCAAACCCAACACCACCAGTCAGGAAGAATGACACATCGGTAGAAAATACGTCTTCGGTCCCTTCACGCCCAGCTCAAACTCCACTATAAAACCCAATTATATGATGCCTCAGTCCCAAAAGCTAACCCAGCAAATCCTAGTGAACATGAGTCATGCTGGGTGAGGAATGTGTGAGTACATTGAGTGATAACGAAAAATGTCATTTTGTGTGATACAATGTCAACTCTCACTCAGCTTGACAAACCTTCACTTACTTCAGTAAGACCTGAGAGAGCATGCGTCAACATGTGTCAATACTTGTCAACTCTCACACCGCTTCACATGTCTTCACTCATTTCCATAAAGATGTGAGGGGAACTGGGTGAGCAAATGTCAACATGTGTCAATACTTGTCAACTCTCACCCAACCTCACATGTCTTCACTCATTTCCATAAGGATGTGATGGGAACTGGGTGAGCATTCGTCAATACTTGTCAACTCTCAGGCAGCTTCACATATCTTCACTTACTTCAATAAAGATGTGAGGGGACCAGGGTGAGCACATGTCAACATGTGTCAATACTTGTCAACTCTCACCTAGCATGACATTTCTTCACCAAGCCTTCAACAAGAGACTATGGAAACTGTATGGATTCTCATGGCTTGTACTTTGCAGAGTGGGCCTATTGAGTAAATGTCAATATGAGAATTTATGTTTCACAGAGCAAGTTCCTTTCTTACATGGCATGAAATACATATGGATCAGGAACATAATGATAGCCAAGTATATCTGATTTAGTGCATACATTAGACATAATAGCTCATTTGTTTTGTCTATGGGACATAGCACTGAATCGGAATTGCATATGTTTTACATGATATCTAAGGGAGTCTAGATGGGGGGTCCCCATGTCCCTTGTCGATTTTAAAAAAAGCCCATGTCAAATGTCACTAAATTTGTATTTTCCTCTGTCCTTGTCACTAAGCTCCATGTCACATGTCGATTTTAAGAAAAGTCCATGTCCCCTGTCACTATCTTTTTTGTCCTATGTCCTTGTACCTAGAAGCTCCATGTCCTTTGTCGATTTTAAGAAAAGGCCATGTCACACTGTCGATTTTAGGGGTCTAGACCCATATCTAAGTATCTGTTTGTCCTGGTTTGATGCGGGCCTCCCTAGCCCACTTAAAAGGGTCTATTTCTCCTCTTTCCTATCCCCTCAGGATGTGTGTGGTGCACATATGCGCAGGCACTGACACATTCCCCTGTGGGCTTCCCTAGCCCACTTAAAAGGGTGTATTTCTCATCTTTCCTATCCCCTCAGGATGTGTGTGGTGCACATTCCTCTGTGAAATTGTGTAATGTAGTTCTCGCCATGAATATGACCTTAGCTGTCGAAATGGCGTTAAACATCTATTACTTACTCACTCACTCACTCACTCACTCCTGGTTTGATGGGATATGAAGGTTTAATGTCTACTGATCAGCTAGGTCACAGCTGATTAGAGCAAATATACAGGAACTCTGTATTGCTGGTTAAAAAACTCTGTATTGAGTGATAATAGGGGCAGATACTCTGTCCAACATTAGCATGACAGACTGTGTGAGGAGATGTGAGCATGCGTCAAGATTCGCCAACTCTCACCCACCATGACAGAACTTCACGCACAATGACACATTATGTACTATTCTGTGTTTTGATTGGTCCATTTCAAATTTCCCTCCCATTCCTTTGTTCTCCTCCTGCTTTCAAAACAGTCAGGCAGAGGCAGCCATGGAGAACAGATCTTGTGGTAGGTGGTCACACAGTTCTAGATTGATTTGACTTGAAATCCTATGTGATAAGCATTTATTCAGTAACACATTGATATTATCTACAATCCCTGAACATCTATCTTGTTGCTGAATTCAGCTATTTGTCTCAAGACCGCCATGGATTTGACCCTAGCTGTCGAAATGGCGTAAAACAACTACTTACCTACCTTACCTCAACACCCCAAATTAATGTAGAACTTTCTATGTGAGCAAGGATCAGGGAAATTCTGGGGGATTCAGGCTGCCATATGGGAGTGGTCATTGTTTAACAACTTGGATGTGAGTGGGTGGTCAAAATTAGATTGCTGCTGTTTGTTTATGACCATTTCTTATAATTTCAACAGGCATTCTCAAGACTGGTACAAGGAAAATTCAACTCACACAGCTGACAGAATATCTATCCATTTTCAAGCAAAGTGGGTAACACATGACATGCATAGGAGAGATATCTTCAATGGGAACCAGCATGAACAGCTGAATTGATGTTAATGAAGTTATGAAATATCAGAAATCCACAACCACCTGCAACCCCCCCCCCTGCCTATCCCCCACCCACAAATTAGTCTGTGCGTCAATATATGTGATACTGTGTCATGACCCATGTGTCAGTGTGTGTGATAATGTGTGATGACACATCATGTCATCATGTGTCATTGTTGGTGAAGGTTCACGCATGTTGACTCAACTTCACAAATCGGGTTGGGATGTTCACGCATGCGTCACATCTTGTCACGGTCCGTGATCACCCACGTGTCAAGTCCTAAGAGCGCATGGGGTGAGGCAGGCCCAGTATGACAAAAGTTGACACAGATTTGCTGGGAAAGCTAGTCATATCCATACTGAAATGAAAATTCGAGGAACCAGCTGTAGCTACTAATACTACATGGCACAGTTTCGGTTACCGGGTACTCTAACAGCGTATCAGGGAGTTGTCCAGTCTGTTCATCATCCCTCATTATCGCCCACACCCACGTGACCAGGGCTCATCACGTGATAGATGGGCGATAATAGAGGGATCCCGTTTGATACGGCGCCATCACGCTCCGTATGCTGGAGGAGGTAGGAAAGGGCAGAGGGGGTGTTATTGGTGGGCGATGGTGGGGAAGAGACATGCTCCATCAAGTCGCCTCGGCTCACGGTGCGACTGCAGGTGCGACAATTTAAATCTGACAAGCTCAGCTGGAGCACCAGAGGTTGATACATGGACAGATATAGAGTCAGTTCCCCGCTACCTGCTTTACAAGAAGTCCCCATCGTAAAGGGGAAAAGACAACAAGCGGAATAATCAATAATAAGAATCCTCTCTGTGACAACACAGGGGATTTGCAAATTTTGCAAACACAAGGGAAAAGAAATTGATGTCAAAAGGGAAAAGGAATTTGATAACCAGTATGAAAGAAAGAGAATAAAGGCTGCGCTTCTAGTAAGGGGAGGCAAGATCCAGCTAGCTAGCACACTTCCATTGATCTAACTTCACCACATAGGAGCTCTTAAGTTTCTCATTATTTCTTTGTGAAAGGTCCAGACCTCCTCCAGTTACTCCTGGGTGAGGAATACCGCCAGGTGGTGCTACTAGACTACCTAATCTGTTAAAGCCCTACCGGCGTCTCCTTGGCTGCAGCACACCCTGGAGGGGCACACCCACTGGAGCTGCTGATCAGTATTTGTTCCACAGCAAGCGGCAAAAATACGACCTCGTTCCCTCTGTTTATTTTCCCCTCCATACAAGTAGGGATGAGGCCGTGTGTGTGAATGCCAATGACTAGATACTTGAGGTGGTTCTTTTGGTAGGCATAACAGCCGGTTGTCTCTTATTGGATGCCTTAGAACATTGATGTAGTCCCCCCATGGGCATTACAAGTGCCGTTTTATATGGCATCATGGTGTTACATGCCTTAGGTATACAGAGTAGGTGTGTGAGTGACTGGACGTGAGTGTAAATCTCATGTGCCGTTAGGTATATTGTGGTGTTTGGTATACTAGGAGGAAGTAGTATATGGAATCAACAATGTGGCTCAGGTTCACAGATCATGTACACCATGCTAAAGAGCATACATCATTGAATATCTATTTACATTTTGTTATTATATATTTTGCTTGGTTTTATATTCTATTTTTGATCCAGTATTGCATATTTTTACAGGCTAGTATGTAATATCGGTAATTACATGATTAATGAACCCAAAAGTTATTATGTATAACTAAAGGATAAAAGTCCAATAGGCCCAGGCGTACCATTAAGGTAGATGGTAGGTGCATGAAAGTTCTTGGTATCTCCGGCCAAGGGATGCTGAGTGATGGGGGACAGGGACTTTAATCTGGTTACCCCTAGGGTACTGGAACGGACCACTGGTCAATGACCATACATTACCTATGTCTAATCTCTAGTCTGTCAGATAGAATGATGTCATGGAGGGTCAGTATACGCAGCACTTAACAGAGGAAAGTGGTGCTGTGTAGAGACAAATTTTACTAAAGAAGGAGCAAAGTGGTGTTGCGTTGAGGTTATAATTTTGCTTAAGTATGAACAAAATGATGTTGTGCAGGGACAAAATTGTGTTTAGGGACGCATGACTAGTCGGAGTAAAGTATTGCAGTGTAGAGAAGTAGTATACAAAAGTAGGGGTAAATTGAGGCTCTTCAAGAGACGCACAGTCATTAAAGATACCGGTTAGGTACAGTGGTGCAATTTTGAGAGACACTCTCCTAAAGCAGGAGTGGAGCTTAAAGTTACTAAACCTATATTATGTATATTATTGATTGAAAATACTTAACAGAGAAGGACACTGATTGGACCTCTTTTACACCCTTCCTCACTACAATGCAGTGTATTTCTACACTCTCCTCACCTCAGCTACCTACAGTGTATATTGCTACTGTCACTCTCCTATCCATAGGCAGGGTGGCTAAACCCGACTCCTGTATAGTATATAGCTCCAGACTGTGCAGACTAAGGTGATCCCTCCACCCCTATATCACACCTCTCTACCCTGCCAGTATACAGAGCATAAAAACTGACTTTGATATCTTTATCATCCAGACCATAGTTGACACACCCACTTTTTCTGGTTGATCCTGCTGTAGAGATAGGACCCTTTCCAAGTGGACAATTCTTAGGTAGTGGATAACTAATTCTGCCCAGTGGCCCACTTGCCAGGATCCAATGTGCTATTATTGATCTCCCTTCCTGGACACTGGTCAACCTTCCAGCTCCTGGTAGAATACACGTCACTTCCTCCAGGGTTTCCACTGTGTGGGGTGTCTTTTTCTATAGAGTGCCTTGCCCCCTTTATCAAATATAGGCTAACCCATCCATAGCCAGGTATTAAGCAGTGAAGTCTATTCTATATTGCCTGTAGCCCCTAGCCTTTGAGCTGACCATATCAGATTGTTTATGAGGATGTTTCGCATATATATTATCAATAACTGTGTTAGATAAGCCCTTGTATGGTCTACAATGTGGCTCATCTATAGAGTACAGTATTTTGAATCCAATGCCATGGGTTCGATTCCCCTTAGTGCTTTAGATAGGTCATACTTCTTGCCCTTCCGTTGCGATGGCAGAGGGGTTGCCAAACCTTTGCCCTTGCCATTTTTATACCTTGTATTATTGTAAATTGTGATGGTAAGAAAATCTCTTGCGCAACAAAGTCACACTGTAGTCCACTATTTAGATGTCCCGTTGCATATAGATTTCAATACGACCATATCCCATGTGCATATTTGAAATAAACGCTGAATATTTTGAGAGCCCATGCATTATGCAGGCCAAATTTCGTACCAATTTATGGATTCCATTGCCTTTACATTCCTTAAAGGCCCTTTTTCCCTGACTTTGAGTCATAAATGTTACATATACACCACAAGTCTGCTTCATGTACACCAACCCCCTGTCATTACTACAATCTCAGCTCATCCAACAATGTCCGGCCTCCACCTACCGCGCCCATCAACATCCAGCCAATCAGAGGGCGCCCAGTAATCACGTGCACACCCAAGTATTAGCCACTAGTGTGCTTTTTGTGTGGGCCCTGCATGGATAGCCTTCATTTCCCGTCCCGCTCATCCAGGACGATGAGGGAAATAGCCCATCTTAATTAATGTCAGCACTCCAGGCAGAGAGGCAGGGAAACTCAGGGCAGAGCACTCTGCTTGTTCAGTGTCAGATCAGAAAGACAGGACTGTGTCAATATATCTGCCATCATGGTCAGGGCTATGATATGTGTGTCATTTGGTGACAGTAAATTCTCTCTCTATTTTAGTAATAGTTGGGATTGTGAAATACGGGCTCACGTGCGTGGCCTGGGATGGCTGCATCGGAGAAAGTGGGGATTTTATTAATTCTAGTATGCTTTAAAGTAAGTTAGTAAAAGGATCTATGCCGTTCGGAAGGAGTTGGCTGTACTTAATAGGGATTATGAATAAAATGATATTACATTCTGTTATGTTTAAGAGAAACCATACTAGCTTCATCTTTGGACTGCTTTCTACCAGTCGTACTTCCTGCCAGACCAAATGTTATTCCATATGTATATTGCCCTCTATTGACGATGGATTAGGGATTCAACTAGTGATTCAACTGTTGATTGTCAGCAATAATCATTCCATATAAAATGGATATAGATTAGTCCCAAATTTAGTGTCAGAATCTTCCTTCATATGATTATTAGGCATTTTACTAACTGCCATGTGTATAACTTTGGCTACTTCTTATTTCTGGCACACCAGACGACATTTTCTCACCAGTTCCTGCGCTGTTTAACATGTCAACCAATGTTACCGACTGTCACCAACAGATGGTGCCCCGATCTGCTGGTTTCCGGCCTGTATGCATTAAGGTCAGGCGGCCCTGAGCTTAACTTCGTCCTGAATCAGCGAAAGTATATAGTGACGTACCGTCTGCATGACGTTGACCGGAAGTGGTGCCCAAAATGAGGCTGTTAGACGCTGTCCTGACGTGATCCACTGATTGGTTGATGGCTCTGTCCCTACCTCTGCCCTTACAACAGTCCAGACTCTAGCTAAATGTGTGTTTCCAGTTACATGGCTCAAGGGCTAGGGTCGGTAGGTCGGAATTTTTTTAATTTTTTTTTTAAGTTTGTATATCAATGTATGGTCAGATATGCCAGGTTCTTTTATTTTACTGTAGAAATACGAAAAGTATATGAGAAATGTGAACAAAATTAATATGGAGAAGACATGCCTCATAAAACTGTTAATTCAAGACCCGTAGAAAAATAGATTGAAAGTTTTGAAAATGGGAAGAAAATCATTAAAAACAGATGGAAAATCACGAAAGATTCTTGAAAATTCTCAAAATGGCCCTGTTTTGGTAGGGTCGGTCGGGTAACTGGATACAAACCTTTTTTTAGGCCCCATGTTGTGTTGCGTTCGTGTTTGGGGAGTCAGACTGTATTTGGTTTGTCAGGTCAGGGAAGGTCAGAGAAAATAATGTGGTCAGGGAAAGTCAGGGAACCATGAGGCATTTCAATGTGAGCCAGGGAAAGTCAGGGGAAATCTGTCTGAATGTACTATCAATGTCCTTGATAAATCCCCAGGGGGCAGTCAATACATTTTCCCCAGCAGCCCCTCACTTCCAAAAAGCAAAGGTTCAGCGTAGAGGTGTGGATTTGTATTAACATATGTTTATTCTTTGTTTCAAACAAGGTTAAATGCAAGTTATTTATTTTCAGTAGAATCCAAATTAAGTCAGGGAAAATGATTATTTTGGTCACGGAAAAGTCAGGGAATTTCTATCCAATATTTTTGTGGGAACAATGTGTTCTGTTCACTGCACACTCCAGGATATAGGCACTCACTGGTGGCCATACTTCCACCCAAAAGCATCAACATATTACAATGTAATATATTGGTATAGTAAGAAACTGCTATAGGAAAACTCATAAAAGTCCATGATTGGATGGAGTACTCTTGAGAAATACCTAGGACATTCTGGATAGGTACAATCATACTACTGTTGCTTCTACCTAATAGATGGCCTAATGATCGGGGGTCAGAGTATGTTTGTACCCATGGTCTAACCCCAAGTATTCACTGGTATCTGTAGGTATATAGAGCATATACCCGCAGGCTATGTCTGAAGACACTTTCTCCAGATGCTGGGGAATAGTTCGCTTGGACTATACCTGATGGTAAACCATTAGGGTGATAGGATGCCCCCTTGAGAGTAATGGTGGAAACAGGGGATGATTGACTGATAACTTCTTAGGCATGGCCTGCCTGTATCATGTCCCCAATATACAGGCAGGTAGCCAGCCAACCCCAAGTATCGCTATACCACTAGTGCCAAACCACTGAGGGTGTAACAAGAGTTATACTGACTTCCACACCTACCTACTTCTGGAAAGGATCAAGGTCATTGATCCGACCCAGCTATATTTATATATCTATTAGCACACTGAAATGAGGTCTTGTATAGGGGACAGCTCTATTACCAATGGGCGCAGCTATTGCTTGATCTGTACTGGCGAGATAAACAACAGGTATTCTCAGAACTCTGCAGTGAAAAGAGAGAATTGTTTTATTGGCCAAAATCCCCCACTGTCCGACACACTTAGTACCATAGCTCGGGGTAGATCTGTCCAATCGTATCTTTAATCCAAAAGGTCTTCAAATCCTGGGATGTGTAGTATCTTGATTGAAGACACCGAGTGATGGAACGATCCATTTTGCAAGTGAGGGTGGGATTCCCTCTTTGTAAACGACTGCTTAATGTACACCCTAATTAGCTAGTACATGTAAGGCAAGCTGTAGACGTGATTTAGAGACAATCGATGAGTCAATCAATCAATTACAAGGCAAACAAGCTGTAAGGACTACATTCACGTGTCAACAGGTTGACACCGGTGTCAACAGGTTGACAGCAACCTTAGCCCAGCCTTCTGATGGAGTGTTTCCGTGGGGACTGTCTCCCCAACGGTCCTTGTAGGGGTCATGACCTTCTGCTGCCCTGTCTGCTTCCCTGAATCTCACATAGGGATAGGATGGAGCTAGACTGGCAGCAGTCCATTGATTTTATTATGAGATAATTGAAAGAAAATGGGAAAATGAAAATTGAAAACATTTCTAGTGAATCTATTTCTAGTGAATCAATGGCTGCAGTCCATTGATTTTATTATGAGATAATTGAAATAAAATGGGAAAATGAAAATTGAAAACATTTCTAGTGAATCAATGAGCCCAGCAGCCAGAGGAGGAGACGCATTGGGGGTATAGTGGGGTTGGGAGGAGAGCTCAGGGACTGCAGCCAGTCTAGGAATTAGCTTGTAGGTGATGTGTGGGGGATACAGGGGAGATTTGGTATTTGGAGCTTTGACTTTAGCTACAGGTTGGCTGTCAGATTGGCAGTCCTATAGGATGGCAAGGCTTAAACTCATGGACATTGCAGTTTTGCAGTGAGACTATGTTCAGTTATAGGATGTCATGGGAAATCATCATGCCAACCATTTGGGAATGTATCAGTATTGCAGGATCATAATGAAGCATAGACGCATTAGAACACATGATAAGAACCTCAGCATTCCCATTAAGGCATAATGGTTTGCCCGGGGGTGGTAAAACAATGAGAAAGATCATTAAGATCCAGATATATTTATAATTAATGATAGATAGTATTTTTTATTCAATTATTATAACGTCTAGCGCTCTACTCCCCAGACAACTGGTAAAACCGCAGATACTCATTTGGAGGCTTATGTAGAAGTCTAAAAGCGCCGACAGTGTATAGAGGTGATGTCTGGGTACAGCTATGGACGGGTCCTGATGAAGGACTTTTGTTTTCTCTTTGGGAGTTTTGCAGTGAAGAAGTGGGCTGTGTGGGTTGTGTTTATGTGTATATTAATGTGGTCTCACTTGTGTAGTTATTATCAGCTCGCTCCACTGATCTCATGTATTGGGAAGACTAACTCTAGTGGTATGATGTTGGCCTAGCCCATCCTTTTAACCAACACCAAGACGCCGATACAAGTCACCATTTATTGTTCACTCGTTATTCACAGTTACAGTTGTTTGTTAATCCCACTCAGGTTTGTACAGCTTCAACGACATCAGTCTATTCACACAAGCGGTTCATGTTCTAACAATCCAGTGCTTCTAGAGAGGTATAAGTGCCATAGAGATCCTGCTTAATCCGTTCTTACATTGGCTAAGTGTAATACTAGATACTAAACAGCTTCATCCTCGTCTACTCCAGGAGTATGTGTTGCTTCCTCAACTGCTCCCACAATACTAACTCCTCACCTGTCTCTCACTAACCCATTACACCTTCCAGACGCCATATACTTGGCTCACACGTATTCTTTCTCCCTACAGAATCTACCTGACCAGATCTCGTCGACTCCATCTCCGTCTGCAGCATTCCACAGCTACCATAAACTCTAGCTACCATAAACCCTACACAGGACTCCTATAGCACTCTCTCGTATAGCATACAATAGATACACACATAATACAGCATACAATAAATACCCACATAAGTGTACCCTGTTATACCCGTTCATTATAATTATTGGTTATTGATGACAAAACAGAAGGCATGGTGGGGCTCAGGTGTCTGAGTAGCACAGGACCATGCAATGTAACTCATTAAAGGTGAGCCATGGCCTGTGTTTTGACAGGTGAGCAGGTGAGATTCATTTATTACATAGATATAAGCAGTCCCGCAGACAATGGGTGTGCTGAGGAGATTTTCGATGGATGAAGATAAAACAATGTCATGAGGTGACAGCCCCTTTGAACTTTCACACATCAACCAAAAAATGATAATATTATGTCAAAATCGATCAGCTCACCATAAGTAAGGCGCCAAAAATACTTTGTATTGATATGCTCCCATTTGCTCATGTCCCCTGATTGATATAACCTGACGCATAGGGTAGATCTCACGCACCATCTGTCTTCGAGGGAATGAATCCACTCTGCTTCTCTAATGAATGTCTCCAGGGTTAATTAGTGCATAGGCATTAAGCATGTCCTGCTTACAATTAGGAATGTGCATGCCTAGAGGAGGAGTTAGGTTTTCTTTTGCTCATCCTAACCCTGTCTTTTAAAGCCGAAACCTTGGCTTTGCAATGATAATTATGTCATTGATTCGATTCAATGGCATAATTATATATGTATGGTATGGTCCTTGATTCTGCAACAATAGAACATAGAGGAAAATTACACACATAATCGTACTGCAGTAATACACCTTTATCATACATCATGAGGCACCATAACCCTGAATGTGGAATCATCCGGTCCTGCCGAGTGCACAGTGTCATGTTATCAAAGGGTAAAACTAATCGCATTGCTCAAAATATGACAACTGATAACAAAGGCAATCACCTTTGGCGTAGATTTGCAGCTCCCCAGCTCATAACCTGCAGTGCATGTCATGGGTTTATTAAGACTGGGAAAAATATTGAAACCATTGCACCTGTCCTAGAGAGTGGTTTAACAGGATATGTAAACTGGTCAACAAAAAACAAATTAACAATGAATGAGAAGAAAACCAAATTAATGTACTTTACAACAAAACCGGGCTATAAAAAGGTGAAACTAGAAAATTACAAGATTTACGTGAGAAATCATGCACTACACTATGTGCCTACTTTTAAATATCTAGGAGTAACTTTAGATTTTGACTTGTCATTAAATGCACATGTCCGAGATCTCAAAAACACTTTATTGTATAAATCTTTCCTTTTGTCTAAGCTCAGATTCTATGTACCCACAAAAGTGATGTTGCTGATTTACAAAATGTATGTCATTCCTTTAATAGATTACTGTGATACCTTATACTGTGGAGCAAATGAAACATTGTTAGAGGAATTACAAACTATTCAAATTCGTTGTATCAAATTTTGTCTGAAGAAACCAGTTTTAACTTCAACTGATTTTATACATGAAAAGTCGAGTCTACCCTATTTAATTGACAGAAGATGGTATCATGGTTGTATTCAGGCATATAAAAAATCTCAATTTATTGAAGACTGCATTGTGCCAAGAAGAGTGACACGTCAACATGAAGCCAAAGTATTGAACCATGATAATATCAAATCAAGGTCCTACGAGAAATCTAATCAACTTTAAACAGAAAGTAAAACCTTTGCTTGTGGCGAGAATACCGGTAGGCAGTATCAATATCTATGAAAACTGACTCTAGCTATACAACTTATACAAATTTTATAAAATGTACCTTTATCACCTGGCTTTAAACTGATGGTAATATGTGACAGTATTGTTTCTTTTACCCTTTAAACAACATGAGAGTTGGACTACTTATACAATATCTATGAAAACTGACTCCAGCTATACAATTTATACAAATTTCGATGAAATGATGAAGACTTGATATTTTTGAATGATGTTACAAATGACGTCCCATATGATTGATTGATATTACCTCAGGGTTTCCCAAAGGCCATACTATTATTTTAGATAATTTTGTTTCCCCTAACCCCCCTCCCACCCCCTACCTCCTTTATACTCGACTTTTGTACCAACAATCTACCACTTTTCAAAAATGAAACTAAAAGCTCTCAGGCTAAAAACAGTATTGATAATAATATGTTATTATAATTATGGTGATCAAATACATCACATATGTTACTAATCATTTTTGATTATAAATTTTGTATACTACTAATAAAGGGGGGCACATAACATCAGCTAAGCTGAAGTACCCTCCTTACTTTTTTGACCAAGTACTCAATATAATATGTTCTCGATTGTGTAAAAATGCAAATAATGAATTGGAATTTGTTAAATACGGGCACAAAGTGGAGAATTGTAACAAATGGCATGTCTGTGCTGAAAAATGGAGTTTTGAATCATATAGGAATATACAAATCGATATGTCGCGTAATATTGTACAATGTCTATGGTCAAATAAAGTTAAATTGTTTCTTAAAAAAAAAAGACTCTGGGGATGGTTATTACAGAGTCATCTATAACCCATTTATATTTCAGCGATTAGTGGCATGCAGCTTGAATAACCATCATGGATTGAACTCAGTAAACCCAACATATAATACATACGCTAGACGAGTTAAGATAAAAGGGTATGAGCTCAGGTGCACCTTATACAGAAGGCACAGTTTAGTCAATCACCACTCTACAGCACCAAGTGACTGGTATGGTAGTCATTCTGGATATTGATGCAAGCAGCTCAGAGCAAATTACACCTGATCTGTGCCACAATTGACGTGCGGCATGCAACTTTATATATCATGAATTAGAACTCTGTAACCCCGGCATATGATAAAGCAGATGGCAGGCAAGTCAAAGGATATGAGGGTATAACTGGGTGTAAGGGGTTTCTGCAGCACTAGGCGCACCTCATGGGCGTTTTACTTCTTAATATTGACAAATAATGTAGCGAGAAAAAAATGAGTATAGCATTTGAAGTCGTTATGAGACCACATCGTTATGTGTATCAAGTCACCAGTTTTATCTGTGTGGCCTATTGAACAAGGCTATCAACTGATCAAGGAACTACATTGCAATAGCGTGAGTTACAGTTACTAATTGTTACTATTCATGGGTGTCTGCGGGAAAACAAACCAATGCACTGAATTAACCTCTTGGTGTGTTTATGGTAAGGGGACTATATTTCCCTGTTACCAATGCACTGAATTAACATCTTGGTGTGTTTATGGTAAGGGGACTATATTTCACTTATGTTCATTTTGTACATATATGATAATTAATGTGTAGGCTCTATTTTTCATGTAAGATTGATTGTGAGATCTTATAAGAAATGAAGAACTAAATGCTACCTCGTATGTAATGCTTTTAACAACTGTTACCTGATAAAAAGTTGATATACCATGGGAGTTTCAACTAGTCACGTGTAGGCAATTCTGCCCACAGCTAACCACCTTGTGGCGTAGCAGAGACCTAACCCTAACTCACACTATGGTCATAGTTCTGTTACTAACCCAGACAATAGCTTTTCTGGGTTCTGGTTTGGGTAATGGGCTGACAATTGAGGAGCCTGTAAAGTGTGGCTGGTCCCCTTTTCAGTTCCCCTCTATACTTTTGGCATCTACACATAATAATCTGGGGCTTGGTATTATCAAATAAATGCCTGGTACTACCTTGAATTAGTAGCTGGTCAGAAACCAAGTTGAATGTATCACCTCCCTGTCTTTTAAATCCACCACCATTTTGAATGGAAGTACCTCAGTGAGCATAGGCAAGGGTAAGTCCCTAAGCTGGTAACTGGCAAGGGTTACCTACTGTGTTAGGAGAGTTGCCAACACTGACCCATGGCCATGTCACCTGGGCCATGTGTGACCTTGGTCAGAATGTAAACATTGCCATGTGCTTTCTCACTCTCCAGGCACAACTCCCCAAAAGCAAAACTTCCCTTTGCACATAGGCAGAGCAGTACTTCCTCTGATGGCCATTCCCACAACAAAGTTTGAAAACCATTCTGACAATAACTGTCCAAAAAAGATTGAAAGGGATTAGTAACACATGCTGACAACAAGGTAGGCTTGCAGAGAAGTGTTTTAGGAAGCAATTTGAGCAAAGGCATTCTGACTCATAGCTGTAAGGGGAAACCAGGCCTACGATACAGTGTACTCGTAGGCCAAACAGGCCTAACTATGGTCACAGCCACCTAAGCCATGGGATACTATTCCAGAGCTTGAAATCATATATTGGTTCTGTTGAACATGTTCTCGTATAAAGTGGTCCCAGTACAAAGAGGAGAGGCATGTACACACGCACATGTATGCACAGTCTCTGACACATAGTATGTAGAACGCCACAATGTGCTACACACTCCTCTAAAGTAATGCATAATGGAATACCTACACGAACACACAGAAAAAAAATCAATTTCAAACCAGTGCCTGAACCCCTTGGGTGAGCGTGTGCGTAGCCACGGCTTCTTTTGGGATTCCCCTGGGGCAAATATTTCACTGTATGGAAAAGCCACTGCTGTCTATTCCACACAGATTCCTGTGAGAGTGAAAAGCTGTTAAAGGTGAAATGGAAATTGGGTGAATATGCCCTAGCACACTCCATACTGAAAAGCATTTCACAGTAGTTTCTTTTTCTTGTAGACTTTGCCGCCAGCCCTTTTTTGCTCATAGAATCTATCCGACCGGTGCTACACAGCAGTGCAGAAAACCGTTAGCAGGGACTAAAATGCCAATCGACGGTTCTTGCCTTTTTTTTCAAGAGATAATATTCAATTTATTGCAGCAGTGGGGAATATGTGCCATTTTTTATATTCACTTATGGGCCGACTATATTAGTTATTACTGATGATCTATATAGCAACAAGGAAACAGTGCTAGCCATGTTTTAAGCAGTGCCATTGGCACATGATTCTAAGTGATAAGCTCCTCTTCGTTTAAAGGTAAGTGAGAAAGGAAATGGAGGGACTGTTAGCTAGGGAAGACAAAGAGCCACACCATTAAGCAAAGGAGACTGCCTGTCACTGTTTGATAGCCAATAAACTAGACCTCTAATTGGGTGCCTTGGGAAGTCAGGGGATACTGCAGTATAACAACAACCAGACTGATTCTGGCAAATTTTAGCTAACTCAGTGTGATATTCTTTCATCAATTCATGATTGTCTTAGCTTATCATGTGGCTGATCCTACTCTGCTTTTCCTTTCTAAAGTCTCTCATGAATTTTTTTCGTCCAATCAAAATATCCATGGCTGTTTTGTAGATGATTATGGGATGCAACGCATCCTCTTCAAAGAAAAAGAATGGAAGCTGACTTGTATCTGCACTCTCACGTCACAAACAGCTGAAGACAGTACCAACTCAGAAAAATAATAATTAAAAAAAAACATCAGGGAGAGCCATTGTCTTCACAAAAACACGTATTCAGAAATGTGAACCAGACATGGAGCTTGGATCAAAGGTCATCTGTTGTCAAACCTCTGATGAGGACCCTCATTCAAAAGGTGTCCATTAAATGTCAACTCCTGAATGTGAGGAATGGCAAAAATCAAGCTGATTTGCAGCTGCCTAGCGAATGTATCGCATATTTTATGTTGAGCTTCTCCATTACAATAATGCTTGTGAACTTAAAACTGCAGATAATATTATATCTCATGATATACCATGCTTTATTAGTTCAGATACATTCATGTGCTACACGTGTGCTAGTATGAACAATACTCTGTCAGAACTGAAGGGGCTTAAGTACTTACTCTGATTGTAAATTCATTCCTAGTATTTATGCTGTGGTAGACATAGAGCAGTGTCCAATGATGGCCGTTCCCCAACAGAAAATAATAATTTCCTACTGCTCTTGGTTATCTCTATGGGCGGATTCCATAGCTTATATAACAACTAGCACGTTGCTTATTTACATAAAGACCTGTCTACAATAGAAATCATGATACTATTTATCAACAAGGCTAAGATGTAAATTCAAGAGATGACCTCAGGCAAGTCACAAAGGAAACATGAGTTGTACAATGCTGCCACTCAGGGTTGGTAAGAGGGACACGTTTGGCGTAATGCAACCTAACAGGGGCTGGCATAGAATACCAATTGCAGCCAACACTCATAGTCTGGTCTCACCTCTCACCTCAGAATTCCACCACCTACTGAAAGGAGAGTAAGGACAGCTGCCACCAACATTTCAACGCTATTACCAAGGGATGTCTGCTGAATAATTATAACTCACATTTTGCTCTCAAGGGGCCTCAATCATACTGACAAAATGTTGACTTTTCCTAGGAAGACATTTCTGTAATTGCCTTATTCGCGCATTAGGACTTCTTCAAATGAAGGCATGAATTACTCTGCAAATTAGGTCCTTAATAGTGTTGAAAATGAAAAAAGACTTCTACCTCTTCGTGTGCCATTTGAACATCCAGGAGACAAACAAAAAGACCGTTCACATCTTTTTAAATCAACCTTTTATATCGATATTTTCTTGGGGGATAGAAATCAAGTAGTCAGATGACGTTTAATGAACACAAAAGATCTAATATAGTTTATTACATCTTTTATGTGGACTGCATTTTTAATGTTTTTGGTATTTTATTTATTGCATATTGCATTGCACATTTATCTGCCTGTTGGTAATCCTTTTACCGCACAAACTAATGTAGTTCTCTGTAACTAATATGTTACGGTATTAGACCCAAAGTTCACTTTGCCTGTCGGAGAGGATTATGGTCCAATCAGTCGACAGAGGCCCACTTGACTTTGGGTATTATGAGCACCGCTTGCCTGGTGTTTCCTAGAATATAAAGGTAAATGTCTCAACGACTCAAAGATCCCCATGTATACATTATATATAACAATGGGTGATACCTGCCAGGACAGCTCTATAACCAATAATGGCCAGGGTTCCCACTGGCCACTAAAGACCAGTTAAGTATTTTTCTAGGTCAATTAAAAGTGAGCTAAAAAGATATTAAAAAAAAAAAGGAAGTTGAGAAGATTATTTTGACTAACATAGGAATATGTTTTGATAATAACAGGTGCTGATAATATTTTGCACGGGCGTGCAAATCTCTCTTTTTTCATGCTAACTTGTAATCAATTGAACACAATGCCTTGGCTCCTTAGTGAGCTCTATTGTGTTTTTATCACACTGACCAGCATTCGACTGTATGGAAAGGCTTAAGAGCTTCTATGCTGGACAGATTTCTGGGAAAGTAATACTGTAAATGTGAAGTGTCAATTCAAATGAACAGCATGGGAAGATGGATTTCACAGAAAGGGATGCAAATTCCTTTCTGCACTTTGGGGCCTAGATCATACCTCTTGCACTTTTGCTGTTGGAGATTATACCTACCTGGGCTATATTTTGGGACAACAGTGGAGAGTGGAAATAATGTTTGCATGTCACCTAATGGTAATCAATAATGGTTAGCTCTTTGATTTTATTAGGCCAAGGAAAATGGGAATGTCTCAGGTGAGAATGTGCACCTTCTAAATAATCAGTCCTGCCAAAATATATTGGTTGTTAATGTTAGTGATGAATAAAGTCTGATCAAAGGTGGTGGGAATGATCAATTTTAATCTGAAATGATAACCGTAAGCATCACAGATCAGAACAAGAGAAGGCTGGGTCAACAGACAAGTTGGCATTTGGAAGACTTTGAACCCATTAGGCAAACGAGAGAGTCTGTTAGTTCTCAACAGCCAATAAGCCAGACCCCTAATTGGGTACCTTGGGAAGTAAAAGACCATTAGAGTACATTCTGAACGTGGCCTTTACCCACCAAGAAGTCTCTTTGGGACTTTTTTGTTCTTAGTTAGGGAGAACTATGAGATAGATTTACTTCTGAACATATTTAAGTAGTAGTTATACCCATAGTCCACAGAGCTTCTATCGGCCGATCCTAGGGCAGATCATGCATAATCGGCAGACAAAGGGGGTAGAAAATACCCTGTGGACTTTGAAATGTGAGTTACTTGCAGATAATGATTTTCTGACTAAAATATCAGACAAAAATGGCTGATAATTCAAGGAGAATTAATATGAAATAAGTATTTTATATTTTCAGATGTAAAATGCCCGACAATAATTAAGAATTTCCTGACAAAACATTCCCGACTATGATTATCTCCCCCCTCTGTCGGCCTGTCTCTGTGGACTATGGCTAATAGAGATCAATTTAGCATAATAAATTAGGATTCAGGGCTTCTACTCTTGCCCCTGTCGGCAGCCTAGTGGCTTATAGGTCATTGGAACTTGTGTTAGCCACCTGTTGGCTAGACTGAAAGGAAAATGATCAACAGTGGTATCGGGGAGGTCTTCTGTAAAATAACAAATGGCTGCCCTAATTCAGTGGGAGGTATGGCCTTCGTTCAAAGGATAAAATGAATATAAACTGATCTCATCCTGTACTATGTATTGTATCCCCTGTTAAAGGGTGTCCTTAAATGTCAGACCCCACTAGTGAAAATCGCGTCACATAAAACACCTTTTGGCTGCTCAGCTGCACATGCGTACACTTGTGATCAGTCCATTGAGAAGAGAGAATAGTGTGAATGGCAGAAGATCCAAGTCGTGACTAATGAGCCTTTTGTTCATAGCTGATAGTGCAAGACTAAACTGTAGTACAAAGTTTCTTCCCATGGTGCTCCGGGAAAACATCCCCAATCCTGTGTCACTGTGGTAAAACAAAAGCCACACATAGCAGGTTTGCATTTTGTGGCTTTTCTTCATTGGCAGGTTCCATGTTCTCTACAAGAACCAGCCTTTACAGATATTGATTAACTCCCACTCCCAATGGACCAGGAAAAGCTTGGCATAGGTGGAGATAGGAAGTTAGAGGAATGGACGAGGGAAGAAGAAAAATATGGAATGTTGGCTTCATTGTCCCTACATACCAATAGTCCCTTTGAAATATCAAATCACCAGCGTGCTTAGATATCTGACATGACTGTGCATTCTCACAGCGTGCTTTTGGATAGTTTGGATGTGTGCATGTTAGAAATAGAGAACAAAAATCCCCTCTTCAACATGGCTCTCGTGTATGGGAGTTGGTTCTCTATGCAGCCAGACTGCCAACAGTGAATCTCTTTTTTTTTTAAGAAAAAAGGGCTGAAAGAGTGGACCTGTGATAAGTGCTGACGTTTACAATGCCACCACTCTCAGGGGTGGTAAGAGCAGCAAGTTTGGCCTAATGTGGGCTAACAGGGGCTGGCATACAATATTCCAACTGTGACCGACTCTCACATGTTGGTCTCACTCCCAATGGCGATATTCAACATTCTGCTGAGAGTGGAACAGGAACAGCAGCCTATGGCAGGTCAGGGGGCCATTTCTTAACACACTACGACTGCACCCGCCAAGTCGTACCGAAATTCTCATTAGAATAGCATTGAAATTTCAAGTCGTAGGGCTGTGTGCAATCGTTGTGCATTAAGAAATGGCCTCCTGATCCATTACAGAAAGTTGTCTGGTCAATGAAACCACATCTTCTATTGCCAACTTAGCTCCCACGGCACTTATGCTCACCCAACGCAGTCTCCTATGCACGAATACCATCAAATGGGTATTGGCCATAGCCTTGTCTAAAAGGATAGTGTCCCTCTAGGTAATGCATTTTTCCCCACAGACTTCTATGATTGTAATTGGCCAATTCTTACATAAGCCAGTAATGAAATTGGAAACACAATCACCACCAAAATGTGTGGGCCCAGGGACGAGGGAAATGGTATTACCATTTTAAAAGTGGGCTTTCATAAGAGAGGTCTTGTTGAATACTGTTAAATAGTTTGTAGCTGGATGATTGTAGTTTTAACGAACACTAAAAGTCTCACCTAAAGTGGATTGCATCCTAATTTGAAGGTGGCAAAACTGTGCTTCTGACATTAAAGCTTTGAAAAACTGCCTCTTCCTATTTCTTCAAAGGGTATTTACATTAAGGCAATGCATTGTACAAATGCAATCATGTGATCATTGATTGCAATAAGATTTTACAACATACTTTATAAGAATGATTGAATGAACAGTCATATTTACCCATTAACAATTCCTAGCCGACCAGCATTGCCAAAATGGATCAAAGAATCAGCTTAAGTCAAATAATGATTATAATTATACAATGTCTGTAGATTTATATTGTCTCATAGACATTCAATCCCTCTGATTTATATTCTGTCGATGACCAACCATGCATTCAAATAATCTGAGCCTTGAATTTAGGTTATAAAGACGACGCAAGCGCTTTATTTATATTGAGTATTGTAACTTATAAAACGATGGGTGCAATATGACACACATGACGTATATACGATCATCTTAATCAGTAGCAACCCATAAAATGGACAATGTCTCGTCTAGTAAGTTGACTGTAAGAGCGCCATAGTATATCTCCGATAGACATGTGCCTGCTAGTGGTAGACCAGCTCTGGACCCAAACTGAGCTGCTCATAGTTCTGCTCATATAAGGAGTTCCATCAGATGTTTGGACATGGCATGGTCCATTTCCCCTCGCCCCTTCAGCGCTATTTACAACTTCAATAGTCAATTAAAACTTCCAGCGACTGCTCAGTCCTCCAGGGTCCCCGGCTTCTGAAGCCATCTTTAAAGGCGCCATGAAAGGACTAGGCCGTGTGGCTTTTCTCCTGTGTGTGTTAGTTTTAGTATGTTAAAGGTTGGCTGTCAGGAGACCCTGGATTAATGTGAATTTTACTGGAGCATTTTGAGTCCTTTTGGTAGCGGCTTAAAGGGATGAGAGTTGTGAAATGGTGCATCTAAAGCTTTAGGGCGTGGTTTTAGCGTCCATCATTTAGACTCTATATATAGAACATCATAAAGTGTACAATCTGTAATGTAGAGGCTAAATTTAGGCACACGATGATCAAAGTAACTGTACACAGCCCGACGCAACTGATTGAAAGAGGCGAGACGGTACTTAAGACATAATTCAAACAGAGGCGTGGGAAGCTGTTTCAGAGTGTCTGTGGGGTCAAATTTCTTTGTTATTTTGATTAACTTCGGGGTACAATAAAATGGTTTGGAAATAGCATTCACCCACGCATTTGTGCTCCCTCAAAACTTTGGAATAGTAGTTAACCTTTGAATAATTGCAGAAGCATACAACTCTGATTGTCATTGGTCATTGTCTTGTGTGTGCATGTAGTATTAAAGATAAAGATCTTCATGAAAAAAAAATCCATAGTCCGTGAGGAATGACCTCTATTTCTCATGAATTTTGAAAGGCTACTGTTATGACCATACATCAAATTGTTATTAAGAAATTTACCAAAATATACAAAGGACACAATCATTAATTCTGACATCCAGGTCAAGGACTGAACAGTTTAGAACTGCACCTCTGTCTACTAATTAGCGGATTTCCAAATCAATCAGATTCAAAGAGAAACTCGGGAGTTCTAAGATTAAAACAAAAGCAAGCCAAACCTAAAGTGCCTGGAGTTTCCATAAAAAAACTTTCAGCCTCTCCCAACACCTTTTCCTTGGATCCGCATTAAGTATGATTTAAAGGCCCTTCAGACACGACCCCCATTTAAGGTCTCGCATTGAGTCACTCAGGATTGATAAATCGATCTAGGACTACTGCATGGCTGAGCAGCTCACTTATCCTACACACACTATGGAGCATTGACTCTCCCTTCTCAGAGCCCAACGCCCAAAGTGGAAATTAGACGGCAAATTCAGAAACGAAATAGGAGGAAACCGATTGACTTTTAGATTGTTTCACATGCATGCGATTGTGGAGACCCTCGCACGAATGGCAGACATGCAACCATCAAGCTCAATACCACACAATCTGCTTTTAGTATTATTTCTTAAAGGCTACTCTGATTTGTCCCATATTTTTAAATGCTCAATATTTCACTTTATATTATTGAAATATCAGAATCTATGCAAAAGTCATGTATTTGGTAGGCCTACACGTATGTATACGAACCACGAATCTATGAATTCTAAAGTGATTGTTTTTGGCACAATATCCCCTTGCCAAGAGGCCATTTCTTAACACACTACCACTGCTGTACTTCAAATCGTAGTGACAGACCTTAAAATAAGGCAATTAGAGTATCATGCATTAGTGGGTACTAATGCCTGCACCAGTACGACTGCTCTATCAAGCCTTATGTAATTAGGTGGTGATCGTACAGAGCAAGCAGTCGTAGTGCAGTGACTACGATTACCTGCACTATTCCTGGGGGTCTCAAGTCGTAGTGGTGGTATGTAGTCGTAGTACCTTAAGAAATGGCCTCCAGATCCGGATGCAAGAAGCAATTCCTATAGAAGAACTGACACTGTAAAGGACATTTACCTGTAGTCAATATCATACAGTTCCAGTTCAGGGAGCGTCTGATAAAGCCTTGGTAACAAGAGAGGCCTCAGCTGTACGCCATCTTATCAGTATAACTAAGATCGATGCAGCCTTGTTGTTGATCTGTATGGAAAAAGGTTCTGTCAGAATCTGATGAGGTAGAAACATGGGTTACCTTCATAACTGTAGCTTAACTTATTAGTCAGCCACAGGTTCTGTTACTCTGTAACCCTATAAGTGTTAGTAAAATATTTCCTTATGTCGTCACTATGAATGTATGGAGCCCTGCATATCTAGTCAATTCTCCAGGGGTATATTCACGCATAATTTTGAAGTTGGTACACACTGATAGCGTTGGCATGATGCCCCAATGTAGGGCTGGCATTGGGAGTAACCCTTGTACATTAAAGGCAGCATGTGGTTCTTAAGGGTAAAATAATACAACAAATGATGTCCATAGAGCTGCACTATCCCCAACACACATGGGATCAGATAACCAATGAGCCAATGGCCAAATGCATCTCATATATAGTAGTAACAATATGTATATTTATGACCAGGTCCACAGTGGTGGTGCCAACAGGCGGAATGGCTGCCCGTGGTAATGCTGTATGAAAACACACATGTGATGAAAGAGACTAGGTAGAGGGGGACCTGAATGGACTTATATGGAGATTGAGTATGTGGAGGGGTGTTAGTCTTATGTGAAGGGACAATACAAAAGGGAGTTGATACCATCAGCTATCGATGATTTGCCTCTCCATCTTCCATTATGGTGTCATCAACTATCTTTATGCGTCACAAATTCAGTGTGACTCTAGGAACCGGCACCTGCTTTGCTGATATTAATGTGCTTATCTGATATAAAGGCAAAGGTATGGATAGCTCACTAGATAAGCTGTAGACCCCTTCTCATATATAAAGACGGCTTTGCCAAAGCTGAAACCATACTAGATAACAGGCAGTAGGTATTGATATTACAGTACACAATAAATATGGCAGGAGCTAAATCCTGTAGTTGAGAAAGTAAAAAGAGAAAAGTACAGTAATCGGATAGTAAAAAGTCCACGAATGTGTAATAAGAGGTCCATTGAGGTAGAATCTTTAACTATAAATATGCATAAGAAATGCTCAAAATATTTGACAAAAGACACAGTAATAACCAAAAACGATGACCAGTGCTTCACATGTATGTTTGTATTAAAGAGTGTATAGATATGGGCTTTCCATGGTAGGATGAGGTGTACCTGTACGGACATGAGCTGCTCAAGGTAGAATGAGTTTTTATTTCTGCTCAGACACAGTGTCTCCTCATGCACATAGAGTACATAGAACAGCTCATGTACTAGACGTGCTGGTTCCATACACCTGACACTAAGCGCGTGCCATAGAACTGTGCACCAACTCAATTATAAACCTTTATCTCCAGACCCTCTCTTCATCTCAGCTAAAAAGTTGATTTCCTCTGTCCCAAATGCAGCCTAATCTTAATAATTGTAAGAATCAATTGAATCAAGTGCAACTTTGGTGAAATTGCAGTCACATTGTTCGTGTTTGCTGAGTGTGATTTTCCATGTTCTGTAGAAAAAAGTAGAGAGAATAAACAGGCGTTCTTCAATTTCTCAGACATGACCGTACATTTCACCAAAAAAAAATGAACCAACAGCTTTGAACTCATATTTCAGTAGTCTTTTGCTATTCTTTTTACAATAAGTTGTTTTAACATGTTCACTAAATTCCCTTTTCTGTCTTTCCTTTAGCTGGCCGGTATGGGCGTGCTGGGGTTTGCTATCTGGCTGAGGATGGATCCTAAGGTGAATCATTACGTGAGGGCGGCATATGAGCAGAATGAGATCACCACCTACCACACCATTTGCTACATCCTTATGTCCACTGGAGGAGTGATGACCTTCGTAGGCTTCCTGGGCTGCTGTGGGGCCTTCCAGGAGTCTAAGTGCATGCTTGGCACGGTGAGCATTATGTAAAGTTTTTATTGTTTGAGTTCATATTTTCACAGCTATTTATATATATATATATATATATATATATATATATATATATATATATATATATATATATATATATATATATATATATATAATGTCTTTTGCCTGGAGCTGATCTTGTCACTGCTTTTTAATGGGGACTACGACCCCAAGACTGTATCGGTTAAGCACTCTTAATAATAACTGTAACTAATATAGATAAAATCTACCAGACATCCTTAGAACTGAGTAGTGAACCACCACAATCGTTTTGAGGTAAAGCAATCTATTTTCTACAATGAAGCCCCGAATAGCGATACAACGGCATGAAGAATTTCCGTGAAAATAACGACATAATTATCTCTGGCAATTTGGGGACAAGGTGTTCTCCATTATTTTGACATTTTTTGTTGTTGTAGCCCGTATTGAAAGCAATACAGTAGGCTTAACTTTACTTTCTTACACGAGTATTGGCAACACTTTGTGTCATGTAAAAGCAATGTAGACAGAAGGAGGCTCTGCTTGCCATGTCAAGTCATACCTGGCTGTCAAATCCAGCCCTTAATACCAGCCCTCATCTTTAAGACCTGTAAGCCTCACGTAAATCTCAGCACGCTATATTGCACAGTAAACATTTCCGATGGGATTATGCACTGTTGCTGAACAATGTGAAAAGCTTTACAAATCGCAATATGTATTTCCCCCCTTTACATAGCGACCGGCATTGCCAATTAAACTGCCTTTGCTCATGCTTGGCTTAGCTGCAAGTCATTTTTGCTGATGGCGAAGAATGATGTATGAGGCAGTGGTGTTTGCAAATGTAAGGGCCACTGGGGGTCAGTCTGTCCTACACATTTCCATGACAGGTCTCTAAATGTCACTCTTCAACCCATTAAGGGCCGCTGATGCAGGAGTGCATCATGCCCATAGGTCGTCGTGATCCACCTATGAAGTGCTGGTGAGACTGCTCGCCAGCACTTCATTGGAGCATCATGCCGACCTTACGGTATCAATACATAAACTCCTGGAGGGTCATCAGGATGCACCAATGAAGTGCTGGCGAGCAGTCTTGCCAGCACTCATTGGTGCATCATGACGACCTATGGGCATGATGCATTAATGAATCAGCGGCCCTTAAAGTGTTAAGGGCGGATTGGGGCGTTTGCCTCTTTCACAACATATTTGATTCAACGAAGAAATACCTCCTTTGCATCTGGAATCACATACATTCCCATAAGCCCAAGCAGGTCATGGATATGGCATTTCAAGGTTCAATTCTAAGGCTTTCTGTAGATCTATGAAGCAAAGATATTGCTCTTACGCTTTGGAATTGCGAGCATTAATAGGGGATGCCTCTTGGTGCCCCGCATATGTGACTTGGTCAGTCCACACTTGATCCTTTGGTCAATAAGCTGTTCATGTGTCATTCCAGCAGAGTTGGTTCATCTGTGGAGTAAAATGCCATCATCTTACAGTGGTTATTTGAGCTAGTAAGCACTGCCTTCACACGTCACAATAACAAATCTACAAATTTACATGCACTGTGAGGCACCTTAAAGGGGTTACTGAAAGCTGAGGTTCTCCACTACTCTGATCCAGTAGAGTATGATGCATTGTGACAAGAGCTTTCCTGGTTCTCAATGAAATATTGACAAATGGACCCTGAAGCTACTTTGAAACCTGCTTCGTGGAGTGAATAATGAATGAGACAAGTGCGGTGGTAGGGAATGTGGTCTTTTAATTAGCATCATGAGTTTCACAAATGCATTCAATTTCCTAAAGTCATCTCATTTGTTTGGAGAATCCAAGAACAGGTGCCCTTCAGAGATTTGGTTTATGCAAAGATATCAAGATTGTTTTAGAAAAATGTGATTCTATCAGAGTTGGCTATCCTTGTTGACCATCCCCAAATTCCAATAGCTTCTTCCAATGTTATCCGCAAAAAAAAACTTGTATAGAGTACCGGGCCCTAATTCCAGACAGGCCCAATTTCCGTACAGCCTGGTTAGAATAGTGATTAGGGTAATTAATAACTGATTGATTTGAAATCAAACAGTGCTATGCAACTTATGTACATGTTTCCTCAACTGACAACTTCAGAAATGATAGATTTTTCTCACAAATCATGGGTAAAAGTGAGATTGAAATGGTCTGATGTTCAGGTGAGTGGATAAACTGATGCTCACTGACCACCCAGCTAAGCCTAGACTCTCTTTTATATTGAATAATATGGTGTCTAGAATGCTATTGAAGTTCAAACTCTCAGTATCAATGTATCCATATAAACCAAAAATTGAGGAATCTGGAGGATTTTTGACATTTATATCAATTCTATTATATTTTATGAATGACTTAACAATAGGACCACCCTACCACTAAGGGGCACCTAATTCCGGACACCCTGTAATATATAGATAAATACTGACTTTATTTTGCTATACTGCTCATATATTTGTTATTACATGCCTGTCTGTCATATAAATTCAATTTTATATCAATAACATCTTGGATATATAACAGATACTGCATGGACAGCCATATGCTAGTCACCAGATCTCAAAGACTTTTGTTGAGGCCTCTAACCCCCCATTAATACTACCAAGGAATGATGTATGTTGAACCCAAAGCTTGTGTCCATTAGGATGATCTTGTAGGATGATACATTTCAGAGAAACCCTTATTATTCTACATTCAGTCTTATGGATAATTCCACTGTCTCGAATTAGGGGCCTGTGTCCGGAATTAGGGGTCACTCACATATTTATGGACCCATAATTCACAATGAAATATCATACCCATAGGAAAAACATTATACTACATGTTAGAATAGATAGGGATCCTTAACATGCCAAGAGATGGGGGCCATGAGATATTCAGTTTGGTAGAAATCAACAGACAACCACTAACTGTCCGGAAATTGGGTCTTTTACTCTGTGTGGTTTAATTTTCCAAATCACTTGGGGCACTATTACACCATACTCCTTAGCATTCCCTTTTCCAAGCTCTGAGAACGGAGAAGAGAGGCTTGACTGTCCCTTCTTTTCAAAAGACGTTGGCGCTGTCTTGAATAAATTGATGTAATGAATAACTATCTTCAAAGCATTTTAGGAACTACTTTATGTTTTCAGTTCTTCTGCTTCCTTTTCCTCATCTTTGGAGCCGAGTTAACCGGCGGCGGGTGGGCATACCTTCACAGAAGTCAGGTAAGTTCAAGACATTTTCTATAAACTAAAGATTACAGAAAAATACTATTTGATATGATGCCTCCCTATAACGATGTTATAAGCAGTATTATATCTGAAATCAGCAAAAATTGCGCGATCGGAATTTCCAAATAGTATCCTAGTTTTCCAGTGTTTTTAAAAATTGCAAAGATCTATGATTACATATAGAAAACCTCTGTGCAGTATATTTACAGTTCAAGATGAAATGCCATTACTAATATGAATATAATGAGGCTCTTTGCTTGGTAGTTTTTCTAGTCCTTTTGACAACAACTTGCTCCCTTCGCTTACAGATTGAGGATTCCATCACTAAAACATTCAAGGATCTTGTTCAGAATTACTATGGTACGACGAAGGACCCTCTCGTGGATGAAGCTATTAATTTTGTACAGTCAAGTGTAAGTGCCACTTTATACCACTGTTCATATTTCTATTTCTACTAGAGCAGAGAAAAGTCCATCGAGAAATTGATGCCTTTAGATTGGACAATTGGTCACTAGTATATATCAAAACAAACTTTCCTAGGACTATTGCAGTACCAGCTCCTATTTCTAACTACCGGTAATTTCATTAATTGTAACAGTAATGCATGTCTTAACTCCAACAAGCCGCAACCCTCCCTTAGTCAACTTCCCATACAACTACCATGAGCTCTTTCTTTACTCTTATGGCATTATTGTGCATATCAGCAATATGATCTTTGATTAAGACGCCATGCTTAACTGAAATCACAGTGCATCAATGTAGCACCAGTGTGTACCTAAAAGGAGCTGAATAGGTATCAACCTCCAGTTTTACCATAATGCATGAATGTAGTACTGTTGAGTAATATAACTGTGCTGCATTAATGCATCATGCTGACAAAGATGCCAGGTGTGATAAAGCAGAAATTTTACCCCAAAAGTGCCGAGGAATCCATACACTTAAAGCTCTTCTGTAGTCTCCCCACGCAGCTATCCTGTGATGATAGTAAACAAGTCCATAGGCAATCACGGAATCATTTTCGTTTTTGACAGTTAGTAGTCTCTGGAGACTGGTAAAAGCCCGGGGTAAAAGCAAGGGTCTTTTTATGATTGACATTTCAGCAGACAGCGTTGTGAGGCTTCGGCTTTGACAACTTAAAGGCCGCATGGAGGCTGAAGTATACCTTTGTTGCTATGTTGTAATAACAGCATTGGTGCATCCTCACCGACCCTTTAGTAACGTATCAACGCTGTCAGATCTAGTCATGATGCCCCGACCTAACTAGGGTTGCATTCATACATGGTGACGATCAAGGGGCTCAATGTATCAATGCACCATTTGCCCTTTAAGGGGTTAGTTGCTTGATTATATCGATCATCACGAGACTCCCGTGATGAGTCGTCATGTCTGCCGAGACTCTCCATCACTGACTGTCTCCATCAAAAGCAAAAATGCAACTTAAAAAAAGAAAGAAGTGCACAAATATTGATTCTCCCCCAGCTGCATTTTCCCTCATTTTCATTCAAAATGTTAGTTTTGCACTGCACTTGGGGGCCTGGTTTTAGAGACTACATCCAATACCCAACTAAAGGAGATTGCTTCATCTTATGTGGGCTGTGTTTTCTGTATCAAGACCCAGATGGGAGCTTGCCGTTTTTAGGGTTGAGGATTCAAAATGAAAAGGAAAGGTGTATTTCAATTATTGAAAGCTCAAGTTCCAGGGTGGTTAGAGTTGGTGACTGGACATTTCTTTTTCTAACCTTTCCAAAGTTGAACTTAGTGACAGTAAAGTCGTCGAGTATGATATCATATAAAGTTTTGTTTTATTCATTTCAATTGTCAGGAAAGTTGTTGGGAGTATGGACACAGGCAGATTTTCCGATTTCATTTTGACGGAGGCCATAAAATACAACATAGCTGTTAAGTCTAGGGAGGTTGAAACTATAATAGCGTATGGAAATAAATTTGTTAATTCTTAGAGAAATTTGCTAAAATAGATTTGAATCTGAAAATGTTATCTTTTTTCTTTTTTTTCCAGGGAACTTATTCAGGGAGAGTTTAGAACCAGGACGTCATTACGGCTGTAATTTAATGGCCCTGTGCATGTCATAAGCATTGTGTTTTTTAGTACAACACAGGCATAATGCCGGTTTTCATAATGCTGTGTCAGTCAGAGAGTTGATGATCCTCTTGCCTGTCATGATAGGAACAATAAAGAATTCGAATAAAATAGGATCCTAAAGGCTCTGCCAAAGGCTCTGTGCAATGATTATTGGTCTAAACTCTGACAGTGGGTAAGCAAACCAGGCATCAAATTAATCCTTAGGATGAATATTAATCGATTTTAGTGTTATTTAGGCTGATATTTGATGGCAAGTTGAGGGGAGTGCACTCTATTTAATTACAGAATTTATTGAAACCATTCACTCCAAATCCCCCTAATCTGGGTATGTCCGCACTCTACAGCCGATAGCACAAACGTTAATCACATTGTAACACATCTCATGGCCCTAGTTTAATGGGCAAAATATGTGCCTACAAGAAAATAACAGTGGCTAAGCCCAGCAATGCGCACAAATATTTTATTTTCGCCCATATGTTATGTAAGGCAACAGTGAGAAAATAATCAGTGTCCTTCAGAGTGAAAGGCCTCATGGTCACATTATGACTGTAGTACATATCTGCTACTATAGGCGGCAGCTAGGTGTGGAGATAACTAAGAGCTCTAGACTTTTAATATCCCACCTGGTGAGAAGCCAAACAACAACTGATAAGCGAAATAAGAAGAAGCTTTTATGTGTACGGTTGCTTTATCAAGGTATTAGATTATAGTCAACGCCATAGCCGACCTAACATTAACAATAATACATCAGTTAAATCATATCTTGGCAGTTTGATATAGAACAAGTGTAGGGATTCCAATTTCCAGTTAGTCCATTCTTTTCTAGAGGTCACCTCCGTGGTAAGTTCGGTTATGATTCATTCAGTCGTGTTCCTTTGTCGTTATGATACACCAGTGATTGCTTGTGGGTCACTTGCTAGGATTGTATAAGTGCATCATGCCAACACGTACCACAGTGTATCAACCTAGTAGGGCTAACATGATGAATACATATGTAACAGTGGCAAGTTACTCTTCAAGGCTGAATTCATGACGACAAAAGGGCATAATGTATTCAAACATCATATATGACCCTGAGAGTGCCCTAACCACTTATTACACTATATATTCCACCCAACAGTTGCATTGCTGTGGAGGAGAGCAGCCCACAGACTGGCACGGGTCTACATGGGTACAGCAGGACATCACCTTCCCCCACCGTGTGCCTGCCTCCTGCTGCCGCCAGCAGAAGACACCCAAGAGACACCAGCAGGGGGTCTGTGGTATTAACCAAGCCTGGGCAGATGGAAAGCACCCTGGAGTGTGGGATAAGGTCAGGAACTAACCCACAAGCGTATTTATTTATCATGAGATGTTCCACAAGCAGCTGATAATTTAAAATAGATTATCCTTCATACAGATGTGACACTCCACCTAGTATTGCAGGCGGTTTGACTTTCGACAAATTCAGCAGACCCTGTATCTAATATCTTGTTGATTTTTCACTTGCATTTTAAATCCAGGAATCTATTTGTGATGCCGAATCACATAATGACATCTTATAAAGAGTGACAAAAAAATAAGAAGATGTTATTGCCAAAAAGAATAGAAGTCTGTCAAATTTCAACTCATTTTATTACCCTGCATGTCCTCTTGATACTAATATTGCTGTCATTCTAGGGTTGTGGACAAGCACTGAAGGAAAAATTCCAGATGAAGCTATTTCTCATGGTTATAGTGGCACTTGGTATCGCTGGAATACAGGTTTGTTCATCATATAGCAAATGTTCCTGTACTGTTAATATTGAAATACACCATAAAAGTGTTCTTATGCTAAAGTGAATTTGATGTGGGATACATAATGATATACCACTTTATGACTCTGTCCCTTGCAGTGCATTGAAGTCACTCCTATCCTAATTCAAAGCTTCATTTAAACAACTTGGCTCTACTCAACTTTTCTAAAACTAATCAGTACATATATACCCATATAATAATTTGATATCTGCGATTGTTATAAAAAAAGAACTATGTTCAACTTGCAGCTCTTTGGTATGATCTTCTCATTGGCCCTGTGTTGTGCCATGCGCCGGAGCCGAGGCGGAGGTTATAAAAGCTGACATGAACGCCCCCAGGTGGCCGATGAGACCCAATTCTGAGTATATTAGCCACAAACCTCTTAGTCACATCAACCCCTCCCCCTGTGTGACCTCAGCACTACTTGTGTGATGATGGCTCTGCTCACCTTAACCACTAGCCACTACATATACCTAAAGTAAGGTGCAAACGCCATCTATACGCTTGTCTGGATAACAAGTTGATCGACAAGCGAGTTCCCTTCTTCTCGCCGAATTCATCAATCGGTATATGAGGCAACATTCATCATTTCACCCTGAGGAGTAAAGTTTTGAGCAAATGCTGGCACAATTGAGAAAAGAATCCTGAGGTCATGGATCCCATCATTGCGCAGGATCGTCAGTGGTTAACAGTGAAATGTCAAGTTAATAGAAAGAGAATGTCACCCATGGATGAATCTTCTCTGGTCTACAATCATCATCAAATGTCATATCAGGATCACTGCCATAGTTAACTGTGGTGATGTCAACTTGTCTATATCATGGTATGAGTTTTAACAACTGTGCAGTTAGTGAACAATTCTTGGACTTTGTACTAGTAATTTTGTGGTGGTCATGATTACTTCTTGATCAGGGCTGTAGCTTAGAATGTATATTTGTATCTACATAGATCATTGGTACAGTGAGACATTCCTTCAAATTAGCCATTGCACAATGGGAGTGAAACAATATTTCTATGATCAGTGTCAGATTCAGGAGTCTATTGATAGCGATAATTGTAGAACTTCACAGAAAAACAGTGGTCAATAGGCTTATGACTATGAATGAGAGTGCTTACAGGTATACAGATCATGAATGTTGGTATGTTCAATGGCAAATTAGTGCAGAAACCCCAAATCATCTTGATCTGTTGACTGACATGGGCACAAAACAAATTCCTCTCACAACCAGCTTCAATCTATACTATTAGCCCAGTATCCCAACAAGGTGCAGATGATAAGAAGTCCCAAAATGAGACCATATTTCAAATGAAAGTGATATATCATGATATCCTGATACTATGGTGGTCAATGTGTGAATGTGTCCTGTACATTTCTATCAATGGATTATTCATTAATACATCTTGCATGTATGCATTTTACAGAATCTCTGTCATACTGAATTCACTGTCGTGACTGTCGGAATGTGAGCTGCATATGTCAAGTTAAACAAGACAAGTTCGATCTGTTTTGTATGATGTTGGTACATCTTTGAGTAATTTCCTTGTATCAAAGATCAAAGTTCCCATCTGCTCTGCTGGGAGTAGTAAAGGTTTTCTTGAAATCTGTTTCATTGTCAATCATGGATGGCGCAAGGTTTTCAAAATGGAGTGAATGAAATACAGTATAAATATGTCATGATATTTAAGCAGTTTATGAGGGTTTTATGAACATGATGAAAATGTCTCATCTGCTCAAAAGACATTTCTATTGCTTTTAAGACCACATGAATTGATCATTTGTGGATAAGTCTATTTTACCTTGATCTTATTTGTAATAATTTGAAGCCAAGCGTTCAATCATGGCAAACGATTGTACTTTGCTGAACGTTAACTGTTGAATTAAGTTTGTTTTCCATCAAGCTCACTTAAACAGGGGTCTTTCTATACCACGCTTAATATGTCAAAAGTGCTGTACGACAGCACTATATTCTCAATTAGGCAAGGTGTCAGTCACAAGACAAGAAAACTTGTATGATATGTTTGCTGCTTTGCAACATAATAACACATAGTTACAGTATTTTGCCGCTTATGAACATACTTTTGCCATGAGTTGATATTGTCTTCTTTTATAAGCAGTTTAATGAATCAATGTTTAATTATCCTTTAAGAATTGTTTTTTAACAGTGGCATATTTGTGTAACAGAGATAGCACCTTTAAGGTGGTAAACTGTTTTTGTAATATCTCTTTCTACATTGATATCACTGTAGCAATTTTGTAAAGGGTATTTAATATTTCCACACATACACCAGCATTCCAACCTAGTGCAGTCATTTTTTTTTAGAATTTTATTAGTATTTGTGGTGTAATTGTACTCTGATGGAGAATGTAGTATGCTAAGCATTTCTTTACAGATGCTTACAATATGTAGTATTAAAAGAATTTCTTTGGACAAATATCATTGTGTATGATACATGAGAGGGCAGTGTATGTAGAATAGAGGAATTATCATTGCAGTTCATAGCTATATCTCACTATTCAGAAGAACACTTTGTTAATCGATTTCAAACAGTATGTTTAAGAATATCTAATGAAATTGAAAGGGAACTTTAACATAGGAAAACTGCCATCTGTTTGTTATTTTGGCATTCTGCATTCTGCTAGATTTATGGTATTAAGTCAACAACAGCTGAGTTTATTTTGCCAGACCTTTGCCATGGATACTAACTGTCCAAAGAAATCATGATATTTGATGAGGTGGTTTACGTTGGACCTAGTTAGGATATATTTAATTGAAGCATTATTTTATTTCTTATACTTTGCCAAGAAAGGTGAATTTAGTTTTCTAACCATAATATAAACTGTACAAAGATTCTTATGCTGTACATATATCATTGTCAAGTATATATGGTGCTAGTCTTCTGTGTTGTTGTGAATTGATATAACAAATTGTTTTCACAGGGAACAAGAATCCTATACACAT
Source organism: Acholoe squamosa (assembly GCA_949317995.1). Classification (NCBI taxonomy): domain Eukaryota; kingdom Metazoa; phylum Annelida; class Polychaeta; order Phyllodocida; family Polynoidae; genus Acholoe; species Acholoe squamosa. The sequence continues at coordinate 30,027,415 of OX439044.1, forward strand.
TACGTGAATATGGCACCAGAAGGGGAATATATGACTGAGTGTGCCTAGCTGGGTTAGGTTACTTCTCTCTAAGGAAATCACTTCTTTCAGGCACCAATCTGGTTTCCATTGGTCATTTGTAAGAACTGACCTAGACATTGAGTTATCAGCAAAGGTAAATGAGGCATGACTAAATACATCTTACACACCTGCAACCTACTCAGAGCTAGGCATGTGCATCCTTTTCAAGTAAATAGATAATACCTAAATCACTCTAACTTCCCTCTCTTATCAAAGAAACAGTAAGTCATGCTTAACAGTTACTAAGTTAGGTTGTCTTAACATTCCAAATCACTTTTCAGTCATTGATTCTCAGGGGTTCAAATGTTTTATTTTTCGGAACATAATATTTTAGGCACAATTTGGGGTGCATCTTTGAGCATACCTAGAAAACACATCTCACCACAATAACAGCAAACAGTAAGAATGCTTCCTCCATACTTTTTCTTCCAAATTACAATTTTAGGAATTATGCTTTAGGCTAATTTCTCGGTTTGGCCTATAAATCTCTACCTTAGTTCCAGTAAAAGTATTATCATTATCTAGGTTTTATAAACCATTCTTAATCTATAGATTGGTACTTCCCAATTTCCTCCTCCTTTTTTTGTGGGGGGTCATATAGTATTTATGGCGAGTTTTAAATAGAAGTGAAGATTTCTTTTATAAGTATATGCATAGTTAGTCTGAGCTGTATATAATGCCTTTATAAAGAGTGGTATATTGTATGGTACTGATGAATGTGATCTTATAACTTGTACAGAGAGAATTGTATCATTTCTATCTCTGATTCTGATGTTTAATTTGTGATCAAATATTCTGAGCAAACAATCAACTAGTCGAACAGCCAACCCTCCCCTGCGTGCCGTTGGAGAAGACTTCTAATTTTCAAAGACATACTTTATCACAGTTCAGATATTATAGATATATGTTGAGTGATTGTCCCTGTCATTTGGTATCTTTAAGGTATTTCTGATGAATAAATCAAATATCATACAGATTTATCATGTTGTGCTGTTTTCCATTTATTGTTTAGTATATCTTTGTGACAAGTTTTCTAGGCCATGATGGGCAGACAACTTGGGATCCAGATGTATAATATGAGGGTAATAGATAGTGCATAATTACGGCAAGCATAATGCATAAGGGTCAGAAAGTAAGATTTTGCCCTTGAAGGCCCTTAAAAATTAATTTTTTAATCACTTTATATAACCCTAACAAATTTGTGAAGGGACATCCCCTCAGCTAAGAAAACCAAAAAATACTGACTTAGGACATCCGGTTCCATTTTTATTACTTGTTTTGTGTCATGTAATCTGGTACCAAAATGATGAAATATGGAGGTGATTAAAGTTGCTGTCAGTAATATAGAATGTCCCATTATGCATAGCAAACACATGCAATAGCAAGGCCAATATGTCTATTATTGACTTTAATTACGAAATGGAACAAAATTCGAGTTATGTATGCACAGTAGACTGCCTCTTATATGATGATAAAAGTACCGGACGTTACGTAATGTTCGGTACTTTTATCAGAATGCTGATAGACACACATTTTTTTCACCAAAATAGGGGATAATAGGTCCCTTTATATAGGTAATAACAAAAATGTTGAAGCTTTATTTTTTTTCATGTAATATAACTGATTTAGATTTAGGTACCGGATGTTACAAATTACAGATTTCCATTTTCAAAGACACATGATGAAAAATTCGCATTCAGTAACATGTCCAAACCTCATGGAAATGATACTTATGATCATATACAAAATAAAAAATAACTTTGGGATACTCCATATGTTCTTTATTCAATACAGGACACTTGGAAAAAATACAAAAAGTAAAAAAAGAACAAATTTGGCCATTTTTTTCACTTTGCAGGCTACAAGTCTGAGGGTTCTTGATGCATGATCAAAAATTAACATTTTTCTGATAGCCCTAAGTGTCCTCTATCAGATGAGTCCATGTAAGACAAGATTGGTTCTCAACTTCTGTCTCCAGAGCCATAAGAGTCCAAAATGACCCCAAAAACACAAAATCTACTGCTTTCTGGCGACCTGACCCATGAACTCTAGTTGAACCTGCCTTTCGAACGCTAGACCTGGATTTCAACTACCCTCAGAGCCCTAGATCCTAAACTGCTAAAAGCATGTCTATGCCATAAGGTTTAATTCACCTACCTATGTATTGCTGCCTGAAAACCTGTTCTACTTCATAGCATACCCTAATGGCAACCACATGATACTGAAGCACAAACACCCTTATACCTGAACCGCCCTTATACCATTACTGGCCTTAAATATGTCACAATCATCCTTATACCACAATTGCCCTTACACCATCTTGGTCCTCAGGCCCTGGCCCCAGAGCAGGGCATTCTGGGTAAATTTCTAATCAGCCTCTATAACAATCGTCAGTGATAAGACTCATAAGCTGCACCCTTCCCTTATCTTAATCACCCCATGTACCTCTCCATTGGTTGTCAAACTATACTAAGAGGCCAAAAGTGGGTCTAGACAATGCACTAGCCTCCCATATTGAACCCCTGCGTTAAATAACCAGCGCCAAATCCGCACGATGACGTCATAGACCCACCGCGCATGCACAACCTTTTTGAAATGTAAACATCCAAGATGGCGGCTGTCAGCATTGCACATTGGTGGTAGGTGAATATTAGCTAATTATGGATGATATTGATCAAATATCAATTGATTTTCCACTCAAACACCTTGACATAAATGTAAAGGTGAACTCTGATTAGTTTGAGCCTCCTGTTTCTTCACTCGCGGGTCCGGGCTGCTCAGCACTCGGCCTAACGGCCTCGTGCGGAACGGCCCGGACCCTCTCGTGAAGAAACAGTTGGCTCAAACTAATCATCGTTCACCTTTACCATTTGACTGCATGAGCCACCTGGTTGACACTCATGTCACTAGCAATGTGTGAGGTTTGTATAAGGGACATCTGGTGGAAATTTTAATTGTTTAGTATTGTCCTGTAGTGTCATATCCCCGCGTACAAGGGCACACCCCAAATTAGTGTGTGTGGCTTAACCCTTTAAGGGCCATTGCTGTCCGCAGGCAGTACCTTAAAATTACCTTGAAACTCCCCTCAGTGGTATGTGGGCCGTATGTCCAAGGGCATGTGGTTGTCCTTAGTCCTCACATGGATACCCATTTGAGGCCTAAGGGCCCCCACAACATCATATCTGTCATGTTTTTTTTTTGTTTTTTTTTTCAAGCCACGTAATTCTATACATCATATCTATCATGGTTTACTGGTAATTTTGAATAATGGGGTTTTGCCTTGTCATTATGCTTTTATAAGAGAAGACACAAATCACGGCCGATTCTACAGATTTCTGGGTTTAGGCTAAAAGGTACATCTTATTGGAGTTTCATCTGCTTCCTGCCTTTGATTTGATTTTGTTTTAAAAACAGCTACGTAGTTTGCACCACGTAGTTTCATCCAGTTGAAAATACAACAATGATGCAAAGTAATAACATATCAACAATAATAAAGTGTATAATATAATTGAGTTGTTAGTATTGTGTTTTGTATGAATAACAGCTAAGCTTGAATAATATCTAGCAGTCGAGAGCTTGATTGTGGTTAGGAATTTTGGCAAATCCCTCACGATATACTGAATATGGCAGGATAGTTCTTACATACTTTGTGTGTAAGGCTATGGGGACCAGTAAAAATCGTCAGCTGATAATCAGCTGGTGCTGTATTGATATTGTCATGTATCGGTATTGCTATGTAAAGTTGAATAATTAGCAGGTTGATGATTATGAATCATATGATTACTTCTTCAAGATTGTGGGCACCCAAAACTACATTAACCACAAGGCCTTTCTGGTTCAGATAGACCTTGGTAATAAAGGTGTAAATAGGTGAAATGATAAATCAATGAAGTGATGATATAATATAGACCTACAATGATATGTTAACAGAAAAACTTTATTTTTCACAGATGATATCAAAATTCGTTTAAAATGTCAAAAACGTATTCACTGGTTTGCATTTTTCACGATTTTAATAAATCAGTGCTTGAAATGATGGCCTTCTAAGTGAAATGGTGTAGATGCATTTTGGATTAGTAGAGTCTAACCTTTAGATGTAAATGATTTAGATGATCTGATTTCTACCCATAATCTTAGAAAAAGAACCTAGAGTTATAATTCTTTCCTGTACAGTCATGAAATATTTTTGAACAACAGCATCAGCATAATAACAATCACAACAATGTCATTTTACTTATGAAGAAGATCTTTACAATTTGTTAAAATCTATACAACAGATTTACATCACTCGTCGACAGCAAGTGCCTAGCTCGCAACTGACTGATCATGCACAAAATAATAAAATATAATATTCTACAGCGTATTCATTGACATCAATTGGAAAATGAAACAGTCGATATCTTTTCATATCGATAATCTGTCATGAATTTTGGTTTACTTCAAGCGCTATGCAGTCTTTTGGGAGTATACAAGCATTCTATACCATTACATATATTATATACATCTTGTTGAAGGCACATCAAGTATACCCTCTGCAGACAAGGGTAGATATAATATAAAGACTACCAACTAGCGAATAACAGGCATAGTATATATTCAACAATTGCAGTAAGAACACTTTGTCTGTAGTCGTTATTATAAAAGAAAAAAGGCTTGTTCTCCTTTGTATGACATGACACCACATTACACCACATGTATCATAAACTCATGAAGAGTCAGTTAAAACTTTGTGGGCGATGCTAATGGATTAAACTATAATTCATTATGTTTTCATATTGAGGAAAGTTCCTGCTAGAAATACAGGCTTTCAACATCTCTAAAACTGCTTTACTTTCGACAGGTAAAACATTCGAAAATCCAATAAAGTATAACAACAGGCTTGCTGCACAGTACTATGGTGAAAATAAAACCAAGAGAAATGCTCCATAATTATCAAAAGGCATCAAAATTGGTGCATTATTTTTAAACGAGGATATCATCCATTGCTCATGTCCACATACATCATTCTACTTCATTGAGAGTGTGAAATGTAGAAGATCATGGTGCCATAACTCTCGGGGTATTTGTTGAGACGGGTACGTAGTAACAGTTGTAGTCGTTTTCGGGTTTCATACGGGCAAAACACACGAGGCCAGGATATAAGTTGTTTCACGCGTGTGTAGGCTTGCTGGGGACACTATTCCTGTTCATTAAATGCTGAACGCAACTTACAAGCAACGATGACCCCGAATACCTGTAGAGAATAAAATGCAAAGGGTTATCATGATTTTTATATATTCTTGTACTTCATAAAACATCAAATTGTGATCTATAAGATGAAAATGTGTAATATCCTACTCTAATATTCATTTTTAAATGTCTCTTTGAGCAAATCCTTCAATGCTAAAGAAATAGATATAAAAGAAATAGACGCAGATGTAATAGGTGAAATCAACCATTCATATAGCATTTCGCCATAAATATATATCTTAGACTAAGAATATAAGCATTGTGCTATACTAGAACACTCTATTAATATTTCTGGTTGATGCTGTAATATATGATTTAGTTATAATGAAATGATTGAAGATTAACGTATAAAATGTAAATTTGTCCTGGTATCTTTTCTCATAATCCTACTACAGTAACAGGTGGGATAAAACATGCAATTTCCCCAAGTTCTTAGAAGGGCATTTCAAGAATGATCATGAAGAATTCAAGTGAAATAATGATCATACAATGTTCAAGTGAAATAGGAGTGAAAGATGATTGCAGCATCGGCTATTTCTGTTGGAAATCTTCCTTGAGAATAACATAGTGCTGATGTAAGGATGGGGTAGCTGGTTTTTGGGAAATGATAGCTTTCTACCGCCTGCTTGGTAAGCTCGGTCAGGAGAGTGCCTGGCTCAAAATCTGAAGGTTCTTCTTAAAATGTCCACAGGACCCCACCAAAAGTGTCTACTGAATGGTGTTTCTTAATTTCAACTCTTGCATCTTAACACTTCTCATGCATACATTAGGCCCCACCAAGCTGCACAAAGATGTAGCTGTTGTATACAAGGGGGGAAGGGAAATTCCAATACATGGGACAGAAGATAGCAAAATCCTTGCGGTTTCCTAAAAGGGATCAACACACCCAGAACAGATTAACCCACACCAAGCTACCTTACACGCTATCAATTCTATGATTGATTTTCCATAGTTGATATATCTGGCAGAAATCTCTTTTCTTTTCACATAATTATAACATTTACACTTTTCATTTTCTACCCTAGAACCAGCAATACCTTTCCGATCTACTATACTAATGTGCTACTAAATGACTGCATGGGTTAGTTCTGCATGGTTATCACTTTTTCATCGATCACCTTAACCATTATCATAATCATGCACCAAGGAAATTATTTCAGTATGTGCAATGACCGCCATTATCATCATACACATGCATACTTCCTGTTGTCTCACAATTATTTTCATTATTGATAAATCCCTCATTAAATCATTGTCAATTCACAGCCTTATCATGCCAAACTCTTATCGGTTTGCAAAGACCATGGATGTCAGCTAACGTAATGCTCTTATCAGTCAACATATCCATATCCATATTGGTATCACTGCAACAATACAGTTTCGACCTAACCTATTTAATGGACTTCCAAAGAGAACAGATAAGAATGGTATCATATAAGTATCATGTAATATATATATATATATATATATATATATATATATATATATATATATATATATATATAGTTAGTAAATTGCTTCATAAGCTAATGTGTTATTTCATTTTTATTGTGATCAGTATTTTGTTCTGTGAGTCCTTACTGTGTGGATACGAATTCACTCAAATATGGATAGTGAAAGACCAGAAACACACTGCATGCTAACCCTGACAGATTTCTAGCTGGTAGATAGGGTCTCAAATAGGGAAAATTTGTGCAGAGCAGATAGTGGAAACAATGAAGAAAGGTAGCTTTAGTTATGTATGCTCTAATAACTTCATCCTCCTCTTGCCTTTGACGATATGGGATTTCTCTTCTCGTTGGAAATCTTCTCACAATCCTCGTTCGCTCTTCAGGATTTCTTTCCGCACACAACATGCGAAAATTACACCAAACAACTGAAAAAAGGCACATGATGGCAAAAGAATATAAAAAAAGCATGTCCAGATGCAAAATACATGGAAATGTACCTGAAATCATGCGAGAAACTCTCATGCGTCTCTATGCGTACTCTCCCTTGTTGATTTCACTTCTCACACAGCATGCGAATATGATACCAAAGAGCTGAAATATATATATGCACGATGCCACATAGAACGAAAACACTATGGTACAGGTTTATACTTTCTACATTATATGTGAATAATCCTCGTCCAACAGTTACTTTGCAGAAACCAATATGACAGCGCAACCTTGAGACATAATATATTCTCCTTTTTCTGGGTAAACATATTTCTTGGTAAGATAGTCATTACCTGTTTATGCCCTTCCTCTCTTAATTGATGTATTTCTATATGAAAATACACTCAAAAAATAGACTTGGCTGTTTCCAAATTTAGGTAGAGAAACAGTGGAGCTGAGATTGCAAATGAAATTAGCGTAAGAAGACCTAAGTTATTTTCAATCTCTCTTGTATGGTCAGCAAAGTAAGAGTTAGACAAGGCTTTAGTGCCTTATACTACTCTAGATGAAACACCAAAATAAGACGCACAAATATTAAAATAGACACACCAAAATGAAATCCAACTACGTTGTGCATGGGCTGAAGAATATTTGATACCAGTGTGTTTGCAAGAGCGGACAAATGCAGTACAAATGATCAATATCAAAATAGACATCTGGGTTAAAGGTTGAATCCTGAGCTATTTCGACATGAGCTACCATATCAGTGACCAGAGGTAGGAATGGAGGCATATATTTAAAAAAAAGGTGCACAGAAAGATGAGTTTTACAACAGTGCTTTGTTGTGCTTTACCTGGATAACAGCTATACCAAAACCAATTCCGATCAGGATGCCAGAATGTTTAGAAATCCAGTTGGACATTTCTCCGTAACAACCCTGCAGAAGAGAAAGTGACTAAAATTAGATATGGACTTAACACTGTTTTAAATTCATTTGTTCTTAACGACAGAAGACTGAATGAAAATACCTTTAATTGAACTAGGAAGTATAGAAGTGATGCTTATCTATAATACTTTCATTATTATTCTCTATTTTGATCAATATGATTACTTAACAGGCGATTGTAGATGAGAAAGAGTTCATATTTAACGATTTAGTAGAAATAAAATCTATTATTTGTTAGACATTGTTGTTTTCTTGAACGCTAAATTTTGCAGTCAGCCATTTGGTTAGGCCAAAAAAAAAATAAAGGTGTGTTTCCAGTTACATGTCTCAAACATCTAGGGTCGGTAGGTCGGAATTTTTTTTATTTTTTTTTAATTTTCTTTTCATTATTTTGTATAGAAATGTATGGGCAGACATGAAAAACACAAGAAATGTGAAGCACTTGTTAAAGATATGAATGAATGTTATGCTTCGTGAAAAATTGATAAAAAAATATGAAAGTTACGGGGAAAATCGTCAAAAATTGCAAAAAAATGTCAAAAAATCACACACAAAAAAAAATTCCATGATCGGCCCTGTTTTGCTAGGGTCGGTCGGGTAACTGGAAGCAAACCTTTTTTTAAGCCTTAGTCATGATTCCATCATCATTCAGTGACTGAATCTTGACTGACAGAATGGCCAATGACAGTGGACTTAGCTCTTTATAGGTGTACTATATATTACCAATGCTATGTTATAATTGTCGCAATTATAACTTCATATTATATGCAATGTTTTTATCACGTACATTTGGCTGCAGTTGTTCGAAGGAGCCCGCGTCACCACTTGTTACGTAGGTGTTGAACTCGTTCTTACATTTAACATAGTTATCTGCTGAAGGGTTGTTGACGTCGAATTTATTCATTTTACAGCAGGTTGGTGGGATCTGTAAAGAAATTAGACGACCATCTTGGTGAAAGACCCAAACAGTGACTCAAAATGATAAATGGTACATATTGGCACCTTAAGTCTTATATTCATCATCGATATCGGTGCAAAATTTGTAAGTATGGTACATGTGTATTGATCAGTCAAAGTATTTTTTAATCGAATATTTGTATTAGCATAATTGTGTCACCTACCGTGCCGCTGAAGTTGGAGTTTTGCAGGTAGTCGGTTGCATTGACGGATCCGCAGCATTTAAGCTGTAGGATTAAAAAGTGGATTACAAATTACATCTCACACAGAAAATAATGCTCAGAGGAAAGGAGCAAAATTTAGAATGTGTCAGTAGGGGCTAGATCTACCTGGGGGCTAAAAAAGCCTCACGGTTTTAAATAAAGCTGTGTTGGCTATGATTAAATGAATCCGTATCATCACTGCCTACGATCTGTGATTTTTATCAAATTTGTTCAAATATCCATTCCATATGTAGTATATTAATGTGCTAATCATTCACGAATAAGATTCAATAAAAATTGCTTGCCCGGAAAAAATGCAGGGCTGCACTTGATAATCATAACTTAGAGACCTAGGATATGAAAATTATATATTTCATAAAAATAAAAGTATGCCTTGCCAACCAAGCCCACTTACCCCAAACTGCATGCTGTTCCACACGATTGAGACAGCGTTCTTGGGGTCGGTTACGACATCCCTTTGTACTTGCTTCTGCATACTCGTTCTTAACTCAGTAGAAATCTGTAAAGGAAATGAAGATTTTTTCACTGTAAGATATATACTTTTTGAAGAATAACTTCATAGAGCAGTATGCAACTAGTGGACGCTTGATTGATTATTTTAGAATTATACAGGATCTTCCTCGCGAGTGCCAATGCTACAAAGGAAAGCTACAAGTACAATACATTCAGAGCACACTATCCCATGCCTCACTGTTTGGGATTAATGTTTTTAAGGGTAGAGATTTCATAGTTATTACCAGATTTTACTCACCCTATTCCTGAAGACGATGGCCATGACAGCAACCACAATCTCAGCAATGAAAACAATGACCAGGAGACCAGCATACTGTAAAGCGAAGTTAAATTAACTCAGCATAGGTGAATATAAGAACCTCCTGACCTAAGAGAGTATATAGCTATATATCATAGAGATAAATGAAGTGCACATTTAACGAGTGTAGAGTCCCTGTCCTAACAGGTAAAGCTACTTTGCTTGGAGTAGTTTTAATTCTTGAAGTGCCAGAAAACAGGTAGGCTGCCCTCTCCCTTTATCCCAATTATGGTTAACTCGAGTAGTTTTAAAACTGAGAATTAAATATTCTCACTATATTACTTAGATGACATATGAATTTTCTTTTACTCACCAGGCAAAGCATGCATGAGCTCTCTCTGCAGGCTCCACAGCATCCTAGGAAGCCTACCAAGAAGATGAAGGCTCCGACACCAATAAGGACATAGATGGCTACATCCATGAGCTTCCCCCCATTGTTAATATCGACAACTTTGAGGATGTTACTGGCATTTGGATCTACCTTCAGCCAGATTCCTACACCCAGGATAGCAGCACCAGTGATCTGAAAATATACAAGTGAGGGTTGGTATTAATGCACAAATTCCCTGGAGGCTTCTGTATGCACCATTAGGGTGTAAAACGAGTTCATAACAAATGAAGGGACTCCATCCGTCCATTGGATGGAACTTACTTTCCCACCTTGTTTTTATTATGTGTTAGTAGGAGAATAGGAAAGGAATCTGACATTCTCAGCCAACCATCGACTTGGGAAAGGAATGGATATATGCAGAAAGAGCATTTGCTTAAGCATTTTCTTTTGTGATTTGAGGTCCTATGCATGTTGAGCTAGTCGTTTTCTGGTTTTTTTAATGTCTGATAGCCTAACAAGATAATGTCATAAGTAATAATGAGGTGGGGTTGATTAATACTAAATACAGGCTAAATTGCTTCTCCTGACAAAGAAAATAACATTATAGTTAAACCCCATACTGATCAGATCCCCAATAGTTATTTTCACAGAGATGTCATTATTTTGATTCCTTGTAGCACTGCATTGCACCTGGAGCCTCTTGTAAAAACTACACTGGCTGTCTTTTGTAAAATTATGGTGGTTCACTGTCCAGTTTTACAAGGATCCCTGGTAGATTTAACAGTTAGTTCTTAAAGTGTGTATCTCTTCAAACATTGATGGCACACTATAATAATCTTCTGGATTTCTGAATCGCAAGGAATCAAAAAGCTTAAATCTTAATCCAAGTCTTGAAAAATGTGACGAGGGAGGATTTTAATTTTTTTCTTTTTTTGCCGCAGCATTTCATTAGGGCGTGAACGCATCACAGGCATATTGCGAACAGCCCTGTATAAGAAAAATTGCATTTAAAAGCAAAGTTATCATTGACTATATGGTAATAAAAGTGTGATAATGTCTATTATCTATAGCCAGCTGCATTCCCTGGACCATAAGCGTTCATTTGGTACCAAACTTGATTACTTTTGCCCATTTTTTTGTAAATTCTTCTCAAAAGAAAAAAAAAGTCTCAAAGGACGATTTTTCTGATGAGGGCAGTGATGAGAAACAAGTTTGTTTTTTTTGAGTGGCCTAAATAGTAAATCCATACTGTTAATTCAATCACCTTATCAACATTGTGTATTATGCATGCCAGTCCTTCTACAGTTGAGAGGAAAAATAAATACAAAGAGTTCCATACATGTGTGTGGGTCGGTTTATTCAAATTTGCTTGGATCTGCCCAGATCCATGATTACACTCAATGCCATTAAATGTTTAAAGGCTGCTCAGTGCTACAAAGCATCACAGTCATTGGATAGCATAATGTCTGAATAGAGCTCTGCTGAGCATATTTGCAAAGACTGCATTCACGAGTGCATCACCATGACACTACAGGGTTGATACTCTCCCAAAATGATTCAAAATGTATCATGACGACCAAAGCACATGAATCTGCATCATGCAGTCCTTAAAGGGTTAACTGGTGGGATCGATGACCTGTGTGGGTATCTGATACCCTGCTCTGTGCCATTAGAGGCAGGACTGTGCGAGCCATTGTGAGCAACATACCTCTATAAATAAACATGAGTTACATAGGGAAATCACAGCTGACGCTGGGAATTTCTGTCTGTCTGTCTCTGTATCTTCCTCTATCTCGATCTGTCTGTCTGTCTGTCTGTCTCTCTCACTCTTTTTCCCCTCTTATTTCTCTCCCATTGCTTCTCTCTGTTTTTTCTCATTCTCCCCTACTACCCCCTTCCTCTCTCTTCTCCCTTTCTCGACATCTCCCCAGCCCTAAAGTTCAATAGTTGCCGATGGAATGTGTATAGGCAACTATGTTCATGATACCTAGTTACTGTAATTTCCCTCTGCTATCCTAAGATATAAACCACAAGAGTTTTACTTTACATTTGGGTTATCACTTCGCCCTATTGTAGAATGAATCGCAAAGGGAACAGTGCAAGTCTATCTCTCACCCTCAATGCATAGATAAACATGGGAAGGTCGCTCACACCTGTGTCCGAACACCCACCTCCCTCTCCCAACAACTACCCACTCTTCTCAGAGCCCATAGCCATAGCAACCCTGTGCCGAACAGTTTGCACAACGTGGTCACCAACTGTTGTGTCTGGAGAATAACAACCGTTTTAGTGAAGCTTCTAATAGGGATAGAGTTACCCCCTTTCAAATGGGATTTCCGCTCTTTTATCACCTGGAGTGGGTGGAAACATTTGATTCAAGTCAAGCTTCCCTCATCTCTAGAAAAAACAATCTTTATGGCTTAGTTTTTTGCCATATACCACAGATATAAAATACCACTAGTACTTTAGATCTATGAATATTCTAACGCACCCCAATCAAATAGATGGTTATATTAGCTGGTCGTTACTTATTGTAAATAGTGTTGGGGTCGTGTGTGTGTGTGTGTGTGTGTGTGTGTGTGTGTGTGTGTGTGTGTTTGTGTTTCCCGGAATGGAGTGGAATGATGAATTGCATTTTTTTCACTAAGGGAGTGATAATTTTTTAACAACTGGGGGGGGGGGGGCTGGTGGGTTTACGCGCGGACGCGCGAAAAAGATTTTGACCCCCCTCTGGAGGGGGTAAAATTTTTTCAACACCCCCCATAAGGGACAAAAATCGCGCGCGAACGTCCCCTTTTAGCCTATAGTAACGCGCGGGGTTTTCCACTGAAAACAGGTGAAATTATTTTGACCCCCCATCAGAGGTATTGAAAAAATTCTGACCCCCCCGGTCAAGGGGTTGAAAAAATTCTGACCCCCCCCTCAAACCCACTGCCCCCCCCCCTTTTGTTAAAAAATGATCACTCCCTAAGCTCCACCGGATGCAAACCTCAATATAGCATTGAGTCCTCTCATGTAAAACGATTCGGTTTATCAGAAAACAGGTGACTCCCCTGTCTCCCCCTGACTCTCCTGTCTCATCAGCTGCCTCTGACATAAACCTAAACTAACTAATAGATAGATCTACTAATTAGAGGCCAGAAATAGGCTCTTTGTGGTAACCAGTTTATCAAGGAGGAATTCTTATCCAGATAGTGACTTGCCCTGGCCGCTATGTAGAGCAAAATAGATTATTATGCTAGATAAGGGCTTTATGTCAGAGAATGGCCTCACATTCCTGCTTCCTTTGGAAAATGACCATGCAAAGTGCCCCCTTATGTTTGCCAGTTGATCTCAACAGCATCCTGTGCTTAGGTTTGTACACCACGAATATGTGTTGTCCCTATCATCACAGGTCCGTCCAAAGGTAATAAGGAGATGGCATATCTAAAGCTGGTTGCATTCCATTAAGCAGGCTAAATCCGATAGCATTAACATTATCTGATAGAAAAAAAGTCTGGAAGGTCATGTCCATAGTATACTTTCTATTGTGTAATTGGGGTTTCGCAATAGACTGCAACTTTACCAATGCCAATCATTTGATGTTAATGATCCACCCTGGTGGAAGGTGTTTTCAGTACTAAGGCAGGGTGTTTATCACATGTATAGTACAGAGAGGAGGTGCTGCCTCCCTTAGTCACCAAGGTCAGTTTCCATTAACGCTGACAGGCCTGGGGTAATGGATGACAATATAACATGTGCCACACCACTATGTTGACCGTTATACTACTAGTACCAGCACACCAGAAATAACATCAACCCAAGGTTCCACTCTAAGCCCCCTTCTTCACCCTTTTCAATGTTAAATGTGTCTGTAATGGTCCATAAAGATCGCGTGATAATCCTTAGATTCAACATGGCCTTATGTCATTATGATGCATAAATGTAGCCTTAGGGATTTATTCCCCAGCGCTAGTGGGGACCAGTTGGTGATGCACCTCCGAGGGTGCACCAATGCAGTTTTCTACCTGTACTATGTACAAAACCTACCCCCTTTTTATCATATGAATTTGGTTAAAAGTCACAAGAATATATTTAGAACTCGCAGATGCATGATGACAAGGGCCAGACCGAGTATTCCACCGAAACCATACAAAAGACATGTCATAAAGTGAGCACAGTGAACAAGTAATCAATGCCTAACATGTGACGAATCACATGTTAGGCATTGACTACTTATTTTACTACATGATTAATCAATGAAATATCAATAAATTCAATTTGAAAAAGAAATCGTTCACCTCCCCATGGCCTGCTATAGAAGTGTGAGTAGCCCCACAGTATACCAAGTCAACACAGGTAAAACCTGGCCCTGGCTGAGTATTGAACACTCAACCTTCACATCAGAAGTTGAAGATCTTACCACTAGACCACCAGGCCATGTGTGAGAACCCAGTGTTGAAGGCTCTACACATACACCACTGAGCACTATTTATTATTTTTTTGCTTCAAATGCCAAAAACCTTTAAAATATGCCTAGGACCATATGTTCAAAATACTATTCTTGGACCAGTAACATTACAAGCTATTTTGTGGTCAATTTATAGAGATATTAGGTACTCTAAGACATCTTTCTCTAAACATTTGTGCCAACACTATGCAATCCTATGACAAAGTCACTCAGACTTCAAGGTTATATATCTTGGAAACTAGCCTGGGACCCCCCCCCCTTTTTCTTTTCACTATGTACATTGTATATATATACAGGCAACACACTCTGTTTCTCATCAGTCCCTGTGGTGCACTGCATAGGGAGTTGGATTTGGGATCAGTAGGGTATGTGTTCGAACCCTACCTCTGCCAATGAAATTCTCGTAGGTTTTAACATGTAACATATGACATGTAAGGTGTGCCTGATATCCATGGATAACAGGCACTGAGTGCCTGATGTCCATGCAAATCAGGCACGCCATACAAAGTCATGATGCATGCATCATGGCATGCAATATTGAACAAGTAATCAATGGATAATTCATGACGAGTGTGTGTTAGTGAAGGATAATTACACAAGGCCGTAGGCCGAGTGTAATTAGCCTTTGCTGACACACACGAGTCATAAATTATCCATTGACTACTTATTTTATACCACGTAAGCAATAAATAATCAATAGAATACCAATAAATTCAAGTTGAAAACAAAAATTATTCCCCCTCCCCAGGACTCGAAGCCAGCCATAGTGTGTGTACACAGGTACATACACCTCCTCGTCGCCCGGCAGCGGACAGCGACAGCGCCGTCTCGGCTAGGCTTGGCAGCTGCACACGGCGAAAAATAGTGTTTGTACACGATCGGTACATACACCTCGTCGCCCAGCAGTGGACAGCTAAAGCTTTGAATGCGTCTCGCAGTTATGTTTGTGTATAATACACCTTGTCGCCCGGCAGCAGAGAGCGACAGCGCACACGGCGAAAAAAAGATGCGCCCAGACCGGGGCTCGATCCGCGTACCTCAGGCTGCTGAGTGCAATGCGCTAACCGCTAGACCACCGCGTCTCCTCCCTTCTCGGCTTGGTTATGTATGAATGAGTCCCGCGGTTATGGTAGCGGATAGCCCACAGTTGTCACCTTCCTGGGCTTTGTATCATAGCAAGATGTGGTTCTAACCAAGCTTCTCTTGTCAGTCCCTGTGGCACAATGCATAGGGAGTTGGACTAAGGACCTGAGACCGCATGATGTGCGGGTTATCCATGGTTATACCACGATTTCTGGGGTACACAGTGCTTTTTCGTGGCTATTCAAATACACATATCTGTCGTTATACCATGATTTCTGGGTTACACAGTGCTTTTTGGTGGCTATTCCCATACACATATCTGTCGATATTGCACACCCTATAGGCTGTAACATCAATTTTGGAAGGCGTGCGCTTATCAATGTAAGGCGTGCGGTTATCAATGTAAGGCGTGCGGTTATCCATGTAAGGTGTGCGGTTATCCAGGATAACCGCACGCCTCTCATGTCCTCCCATGTTATATGTTACATGTTAAAACCCACGAAATTTTCCAGGCCAGGGTAGGGATCGAACCTGCAGTCTCACATCCCAAATCCAACTCCTTATGCACTGCGCCACAAGGACTGACGAGAAATGCTCGGTTCGAACCACGTCTCGATATGATACAAAGCTGTGTGCGCTGTCGCTGTCCACTGCCGGGCGATGAGGTGTATTTAATATAGAAACATAACAGCGAGACGCACTTGGAGGAGGAGCCCCAGTGGTCTAGCGGTTAGCGCCTTGCGCTCAGCCGTCAGAGGTACATGGATCGCGCCCCGGTCCAGGCGCATCTTTTTTCACCGTGTGCGCTGCCGCTGTCCACTGCCGGGCGAGGAGGTGTATTATACACAAACATAACCGCGAGAAGCATCTTTTTTCGCCGTGTGCGCTGTCGCTGTCCGCTGCCGGGTGAGGAGGTGTATTATACACAAACATAACAACGAGACGCAGCTTTTTTCGCCGTGTGCGCTGTGGCTGTCCGCTGCCGGGCCAGGAGGTGTATTATACACAAACATAACAGCGAGACGCATTGAAACCTTTAGCCGTGTGCCGCTGCCTGTCCGAGCCGAGACGGCCGCTGTCGCTGTCCGCTGCCAGCAACCGAGGTGTATGTACCTGTGTACACACACAATGGCTGGCATCGAGTCCCGGGGAGGGGGAATAATTTTTGTTTTCAACTTGAATTTATTGGTATTATATTGATTATTTATTGGTTTCGTGGTATAAAATAAGTAGTCAATTGATAACTCATGACTCGTGGGGGTTATCAACGATAATAACACTCGGCCTACGGCCTCATGTTATTATCCGTCGATAACCCCCACTCGTCATGAGTTATCCATTGGTTACTTGTTCAATATTGCACACCCTGTATACTTTAGCATCAATTTTGTAAGGCGTGCTGTTATCCATGTAAGGCGTGCTGTTATCCATGTAAGGAGTGCTGTTATCCAGGATAACGGCACGCCTCTCATGTCCTCCCATGTCATATGTTACATGTCAAAACCCATGATAGACTTGATCAGGGCAGGGCTCGAACCTGCAGTCTAAGATTCCTAGTCCAACTCCCTATGCAGTGCGCCAAAGAGACCGACGAGTGGTGGTTGGCTATAACTAAACCAAACAAAGGAATCCTAGCCGGGCGCCGAGGTGTGTGTACTGATCGTGTATACATAACACAAGGGACGCATTCAAATCAATCCAAGCCGACATGGCCGCTGAAGGAGGAGACGCGGTGGTATAGCGGTTAGCGCGTTGCGCCAAGCTGTCAGAGGTACATGGATCAAGCCCCGGTCCAGGCGCATGTTTCTTCGCCATGTGCGCTGTCGCTGTCCGCTGCCGGGCGAGGAGGTGTATTATACACAAACATAACTGCGAGAAGCTTCTTTTTTCGCCGTGTGCTGCTGTCTCTGTCCGCTGCCGGGCGAGGAGGTGTATTATATTCAAACATAACAGCGAGACGCATTGAAATCTTTAGCCGTGTGCCGCTGCCTGTCCAAGCCGAGACGGGCGCTGTCGCTGTCCGCTGCCAGCAACCGAGGTGTATGTACCTGTGTACACACACAATGGCTGGCATCGAGTCCTGGGGAGGGGGAATAATTTTTGTTTTCAACTTGAATTTATTGGTATTATATTGATTATTTATTGGTTTCGTGGTATAAAATAAGTAGTCAATAAATAACTCATGACTTGTGTGTGTTAGCAAAGGCTAATAACACTTGGCCTATGGCCTTGTGTCATTATCCTTCGCTAACACACACGCGTCATGAGTTATCCATTGATTACTTGTTCAATAACCGCACGCCATGACAAAATTGATGTTACAGCCTACAGGGTGTGAAATATCGACAGGTATGTGCATGGGAATATCCAGCAAAAAGCACTGAGTAACCCAGAAATCGTGGTATAACAACAGGTATCAGAATGGGAATATCCAGAAAAAGCACCCAAAATCACAGAAATCGTGTGATAAACATTGATGTACAGATCTGGTCATGGCCTAGATTATCCTGCCAGGCTTTTGGACCAAGCAAATATGAGAGTACTTTATTGATAAGGACAAAATGATAACGCCCTTACTGTATAGACTCTAATATCAAGTTGATACTGCCTAACAGAAATGATTGTTCCACAGGGAAATAGCATGTACTTCACAGTACAATGTATATATGAAACCTGTAGAGTTATTTGTATGTCTCTTATTATATTTAGGAGGTAACCGACTGTTTATTGGAAGGGGCGGGAGAGGCAAGGAAACCACCTAAAGCATTGGTGTTGATACAGGGGATGTGCGTGCTGATGATGGATATGTATAAAGAAGCATAGTCCCCCCCCCCTAGTTCTATCCAGTTTGAGAGCCCCATCCTTGTCCCTATCAGTACCGTTTACATAAAAATCGTATTTATGCTCATGTCCACTTATTCTTATTGACTTTGGCTTCTAGAGGGAGGTCCTGTCTCATTTTCCTGCTCAATGGATCAATGCACATTGCTCTTTATCGATTATATTCTTGATCAATAGGACCATGGATAAGGAATTAGGTCCACATTATCGAGATCTAATGTCTAGGTTTATGGTTCTTCTCATTGTTCAAAGCATGAGCTATCTATCTACACCTGTTTGTTTCACCTGTACTTGTGCACACCTGTCTCCATAGG
The DNA here is from genome assembly GCA_949317995.1 of Acholoe squamosa. NCBI lineage: Eukaryota > Metazoa > Annelida > Polychaeta > Phyllodocida > Polynoidae > Acholoe > Acholoe squamosa. The sequence goes on from OX439044.1 coordinate 30,046,541, forward strand.
TAAATAATGCTCCACCTACCTACCTGACCGCTACCTTTGTACCCAGAGTATCTTAGATAACGGAGTCTGACTCAGGATTTCATGGCATGAGGCAAATTACAAATGACGTGCAGGGGGCTGTTTCAAAACCTTTAGATATTTATAGTAGAGCTACAAGCACTTAGTATAACCAATTTAAAAGTGCCAATTTCCTGATATATCAATCTGTTTCAGAACTAAATATAACACAAATAGGGCAACGCCTATATTAGGGTGTGTATCTCTACTATATTAAGATAGCAACTTTTGAAACAGATTGATATATCAGGACACTGGCACTATAAGGCCTCAAAATGTGGTTATATTTGGGCTTGTAAGTTCTGACAATGCTTCTTCAAACCATTATTATTCTCTATTGGCTAATTGTATGCTAGTATGTCCCTAATAGATCTTTATAGGCATTTTGATAATGAATTGGAATAAATACCGAGCTAAAAGATATTAAGTCACTGAATTCTGGTGGATATATGTGTAACACACATACCTTACCCCCATATGAATAATTTCATCAGAATTACATTTTTAATTTCCTCAATGTATTCTACATGTACCTCAGAGGTGCACATAGAAATCCAGTTTTGAAAGAGGCAAAAATATAATATTTCAGTTAATATATCAACTTTTGGTGAGATTAAATCCATTCTGAAACAGATTGACTTTGGCTATAATAGAGAGATATTAGGCACTATCCCATAATTTGATATAGCAGACATTACAATATCAAATATAGCACCAAAAGCCAATATAGCAACTTTGGAAACAGATTTGCCTAATATGTCTACTGATAGAGGTTTTGAAACAGGCCCCAGATATCATCAGCCCTCCTATATCTAACTGCCCACCATTGTGTGATTATGTTTGACAAATGAAATAAAAAAAATACTGTAGCCTCTAGGTGCATGGGTGTGTATACATTGCAGCAGGTTGCTAGGAAACCAGAGATCAATGATGATATTTTCAAGGTATAGGTGAATTGGGCCTGTATTTCATTGCGCGATCCTGCAGCTAGGTAGAGGGCATTCACCTGTGTTTATTATGATATATGCTCTCCTCAACACAAAATCTATAACCTAATATCCTTGTCGTACATTTTATGGTGGGGATATCAGGTTTAGTAATGAGCAAAGATGTCAATGTGGAGTCATAAAGACCTCGGAAGAAATTGATGTTATATAGAACTACATGTAAATACATGTATGACGTCTATTTGTCATGGAGATAACCAACGTGAAGTCGATTGCTAAGATTGTTTCAAAAGAGGAAAACAAAGGTAAGGGCAATCAAAGTGAACGCAAAATATAGATAAACATAGTACAGGTAATCTATATGGCTTTCATCACTATCTAACTCTATACACAGCCTCTGTTGAAATGATATATAGTAGAGAAAAGGTGATGAAATAAAACAACACAACACGTACTGTGTGGTTTTCATGGCACAAAATACCTTTGTGAACGTATCTATTTGACGTGTTATGACATATATACAGGGCCTGTCACAGCCCACATTATACCTACAATGGCCAAAGTGCCTGTGTAATACTGTTATCTATATGTCAGTGTATACCACCATGTATATCCAGGGTGGCACAGCACCGCTAGGCACTACACAGTGCACTCACCCCGCCCCACCCTCTCTTACACACTCATCCCCCTTACTCTCCCACACCCACCCCTGCCTATCCCCTATATCCTCCAGAGCATACAGTCCTACTCATAACCCCCTCCCACGCCCTGGGTGTGTGCTGTGACTAGTGTCTGTGTGATGGCATCATTACTTCTCTGGGGTCCAGTGTACTCTCAGTGTATAGCCATAGGACGATTAGACACAAATAAAGGTGGGAAATGGGGGGGGGGGTATGCACAGAATGTGTGCAGTCGGCAAGTTTCAACCGAATTGACTGAACCTATATCTTACTTAAGATTATTGGAAACTTAAGATCGGCTATGTCATCTATATAATCAGTTACACACTGTATGGGATTTGGACATACAGAACCTTCAAATACCTCATGAGCCTATCAAGAAGGTTTATCAATTCTATACTTGCCCTGAGGTACATTGTTAGATATTATACAAATAACATTATTATTATTATCATTCACATTATCGATTAGAAGCCATATGCTGACCCAATATTCAACAGCTGTAAAAACACTGTTACAATACAGAAATATAACAGGAGTTAATGATGCATGGGCAATAGCGATGCTAGAGAGAGTATCATTAAGTTAAATTACCTAAATCAGTGATCTGTTTTTTTTTCTTATCGGTATTACTCTACTACCGTTTTAAAACGTGCAAAAGTAGGGATTACTCGGACCCACAATCATTATACAGGCTGCTACACAAGAATAGCTGTATGTTAGGCTTTGAAATTGTCCATCCTATGCCATACACTGGTCAACTCACTTTATATCATTTATAATGCAAAAAAGGATAATGGTCATCTAGGTCTTATAGACTAGTTATAGACAATAACATCTCTAGTCTGAATTTCTATCTTATCAGTGACCTTTGCTGTGGTTAGTTAGACACACCCTCTCTCAATCTGAGCCATGATATGATACCATGATGATAACAGATTCTAAGGGAATGAGTCATGGAAAGATCAATAACATGAGATCTATTTCAAATGTATGCTACAGCTAACCTTATTTACAGCCAGGCTCATTTCCACAATGATGAATGGCTGCGTTTCCATGACAGTTGACTTAATTATTTTACCACGCTATAAATTCCCCAAGATCTGTACCGGGAAGCTTAACTAACTAACATTTTGGTTGTAAGTCCTGGCGTAGGCACAGGATACAGAAAACACAGACTATTTAAAAATCTTAAGCTCTGGAAAGAATCAGAATGGAAATTTGGATTAATACCTGAACCAGAGATAAGACCTATTCCCTTAGCCATTATCATATTTACAGGATAGTTGCCTCTATCTTACAGACTAATGGGGATGTCTAATATATATGATGTGGGTACACTGTAGTACACTAAAAGGCATACAAAAAAATATACAGTAAAGCACTATATACTTATACACGTTTTTCACATTGATTATAAAATCATCAGTCCCCTATATCTACAATACCACTAATAATATACAGCTGAACATCCCAAGTTCACACAGGCCCTGTGATGATCATACCTCACACACACAATATGCCATGACAACAATTTGTACATGACAAAAATTAGACATAGCCATGTGAACTACCAACCAGCATTGTCAGTGTGCTGTCAACATCATGTAACATGAACCTATTTTTGCACCATGTCGTACTAATTCCTACACTGCAAAAATGGTGTTTAGATTTTAAACATGTTTAGGTCTAAACCCATTTAAAACCTTAACATATAGGTCAGTTAGGTGTCTCATCGACTAAACATTTAGGAAATGAACACTTTTATTCTAACTACATAAACATTTACGCTAAACATGTTTAGATGTTTAGAGTTGAGACAGTTGAATAATAGGTGTTTAGATTTAAACATCAATATGTTTAGATACTTGGATGTTGATAGAATGTCATGTGAATAGAAAGGGCAATAGAAAATTAACTAGATTCACCTCATGACACCATCATTACCAGAAAATAAGATAACTCCATGACTGACACCTATTTGATGTTATTCTGGAATAAATAAGACAATGTCCTTCCTGCCAAGCTGTTGTACTTTCTCAAGTCTCTCATTCTGATGTGGTGTGTTATATATGTACACGTATATAGCTGTGGCTGACACCTTTGGAGACTTTGACAGGTAAATAACTGCTGATGTTTCCCCAGTAAATGAGAAAAAAAAACACAAAATATATCTCTGTTTTTTAATGCATACATGTCTGCAAACCTTAACTTTCCATCAAATCATTTAAACATCTAAGCATCATATATCTAAACATAAAGTTTTAACCTAAACGCCTACATTTCTAAACACTTGAGCTAAGCACATTGTTTGGCTAAACATGTTTAGGAAATTAATGTGATTACAAAAACGTTGCAAGAATATGTTTAGAATTGTGTTTAGGATCTAAACACCATTTTTGCAGTGTACTTATATTTAATTTATGTATATAGCAGAGCTCTGGGCATAGCACAGCAAAGAGATAATGGATGTTCCACGTGTACCACTTATGGTATATGCGTGCTGTATTGTAGTTAATGGTAGACTGGATGACAAGCTCTGTATATGTAATTGCCTGTGAGTTTGGCTTATTGCAACCATCGATGGAGAAACTTTATTGAATGTTATAGGGGACTAGACAGCAGATTTCGGTCGGGTCCATGGTAATGTCTACTATTTACAGCCATGCCATATTTAATAGTCTATTGGGTGGGGTACAGATACAAAGAGTGACATTATTTGATAACAGGGGATGAAGAGATTGATCTGGCAAAAAAGGCCACACCTATAGCTCAATGGGGGAAGGGGTTACATACAGTTGGTCGTTTCAAAGACAATGTCTTCTCGTTTGTAGGATTTTATGTTATCATGAACATGTACGTTAACGAGATGATGTAGGGCATATATGATAGTCGAAGGTATGGGAGATTTAAGAACTTTTCCCCTATGATTCACCTCGTGGGGTACTATCCTTCAGTAGGACTAATTCAGGTAAACCTTCCTTTTTATTTCTGGTAACTGTAATCAGAATTGCTCAAAATTCCCTTTATTTAATCTCAACAGTGATCAAACAGGCATTTTGAATGCTATGATAAGTGGCTATAAAATAGAGGGAGTGTTAATCTTGTACTATGTGAGATAGATCCATGTACAGACCAGGTACTATGTATGTCATAGGACGTGGAATAGGGATGACTGTTATTCCCACTTAATCACGTTATCATCTTTCCTTGGACAAATATATGGCTAACCGCCTAGTTCCAGAGTCATGTTATATGTCATACGGCTTAACCCTCTAATAACAGCATCCTGCATCAAAGTCTTTTTATACATCGGCCTGTATGATGAACCAATGCAGCACTGTAGGATGCACCAATGCAGCACTGGTGAGTAATGTCCCAGCACTCCATCTGTGCACCATGGTCACCCTTGTGGGTGGAGCAATCCTCTATGAATCGTCGTGATGCACCATGCAGTACTAGAACATTACCCAACAGTTTTGAAATCATCCATCATACAGACCAAAGGCCAGAGTGCATTAAGGCCTTATGCAGCATTAAGAGGGTTAACTAGTATATGGGGCCGCTGTATATGGTGGGTGATGCTTTACTGTGAACCTTATCTATACACATATACACACTCAAATATGTTTACCCACTAACATCAAGGTCATGGCATACCTGTTATCTTATCTTTACTACTTCTACTATGAATCACCTAATCTACAATTTTAAGGGGTAAAAATATTACTCTACGCCATCACTGGTGTAGATTGGAAAGACAATGAAACAATTAAACATCAAGACGAAGAAATATACTTACAAAGAATATGATGTTGAAGAAGAAAAGGATGTATTTCATACAGGATCCGCCGCAGCTTAATTCAGCCATGTTTGTTTATGTTTAGGAGTTCCTGGGAAAAGACACAGAAGATATTGGTCAGAAAAAAAATCTGGGATATTCATGACTTTGTATGTATAAACATATAAAACAAAGATAGATGGGTAAATACATGTCATACATTTACTGTATAGATGACATATATGTCCCTTCCATTAGGAAGCAACAGTCTGCATAATCATAGTATGTGCACAACTGATAACATTATTCTGATAATCCTCAGATAGAGAGTTAAACACAAACGATCTCATATTCCTTAGGATTATCATGTGTTCAGCATAATAATCATATCAAATTCATGTTTCGATCCACAAGGCCTCACAAAGTTTTTCTCTATCTCTTGTAGAGTAGGGTGTGTATAGAGTGAGAAAAGAAATTGCCAAAAAAATATAGTGTAGCGTGTGCAGTGGGTTATTGTTTACTGAGGACTTGGACACTGGCATCATGGAGAGCAGCAAAGGGGTCCAGTATACCAGCAGATCTTTTTTTCCATATTGCCCAAACACAGACTTCTATGCGGCTTCTTTGTAAATATCCATCAGTTCATATATGCACTTCACACCTAGGCATAGTACACTAGTTTTGGGGCCGAAATGAGGAAACGAATGCCCCAGACACTACAACGGTACATTGCAGCCTAGTATATGTGGGAAATGCAATCGAACCAGAACTGCAGCCTTTTGGAGCCTATATTTACGCCATCTTGTATTCACAAAAATGTATTACTGTATAGCAAAACATGTAAAGTATGCGGGCGGTCCACTATGACTGTACTGATATTTTCTCATCCAATTCTGTCGTCTTTAAAAGTATTAACATCCCTTGATGTGGGTACATCAATTATTTGTTAATAGTATGTTTAAAGACACAGACCTGCATCGATTCAATCATTGTACATGTATAGCATCATCCAACACGATCAATGTGTGTGCATGTACATGGGATGTACATACAAACCTCTATCTGCCACGCCAAAAGTGTTATCAGCTTATTGAAATTCGCACACGACTTCAATAAAACATGACACCTCGCTTTAACCCTTTCTTTGTGGTCCCTATGAGACCCCCCCCACCCCTGTTTAGGATTCTCTCTGTCATGATGCACCAATGCAGCACTGGCGAGTCTACCCACTTTTACCTCAATTGGTGCATCAGCCATTCAGGAGTGTATCGACCCAATAGAATAGCCATGATGCCCTAGGGCAACTACTGGAGGGTTAATAAATTAACTGCAGACTCTGGCCTAATGAGTTGGATGCTAAAGGGGACAGTAGGTGAGGTTCATAAACAGGTGTGCTGGGACTACTTATTGCTCTGACGTGCACACACTCACCTGAGGAGATGACTATCGCAGGCATTACAATTATATACTGTCAGGTGAGAATATTGCATTATAATGGTATTTTCTACCTGTGTGGTATATGGCTGTTTTCTAAGCATTTTCTGACAAAAAAGGCAATGTCAGCGTTATTATAAGGCCAGCTTCCACGTTTGACCAGAAATGAATTTTCAGTGTTATGTTTCCAGCTGCCCAAGGTCTTGTTAGAGAACTATTGATATATTTCAAATTGTAACAGATCCCCGGTTTTGTCCAGAGGAGAATGAATAAAATACCAACAACCAACAATATCAGTATCATAAGCCCTGATAGGGGTGTGGTTAGGGCAGTATGGATCCTATAGTATGTGTGTACACCAGCTGGCCACACCCCAAAAGCCTGGGGCTCAGATGTGACCAGGATGGTATTCTGCTGGTCTTCCACTATAAACCACTTATACCACCCATCCCTCTCCAACCGTGAGTTGAATTACCCAGACCACCCAACCCAACTGACAATAATCTAATCCCACATTTTTCTATACATAGGACATTTCACTATAGTGGTACCGAAATAAGATAAAGCAGAGGGTACAGACCCATAACTTACCTTAGGTTAGAGGGAATGATAGCAGATAGCAGTATATGGCAGTATTGGTATAGACAACTCCACTGCTGGGCTGATATGCCGTGACTGGCCTATGGACCGTGTGTCTGTGGGTTCTGATGCCTGAAGTGGCGTTCCGGAAATGACGTCAGAGCATTCCTATCAGTGAGCCGTGGTATTACTAAGTGTGTGGGGTATACATAAAGAAGAGGATGCCCTGCACTACCTTTAGATATAGTTCTAGTCAAGAGAGGGTGGGCCTGAATTTAACTGTATTCGTGTAAATCTATATGTAACTCATGCACATGTGGTTAATCATTGTAATATTGTGCAAAAATGGTCGTGACATAAAAACATTATCACTATTAGATTAAGGTAAAATGGTTTGTTACCGCAGGGAATAGTATGCAAACAGAGTTGTATCCTAAGTAAGCTAATTGGGCTGATCTGGGCAAACAGAAATGACGCACACATAGCCAGAACTAATACTATGTGCCCATTATACTTCCCTCCCACACACACCCACTCCAATTTTACTTTTGAAGAATTTGAGTCTTTACTCTCTAGAATTGGAGTGAGTGAGTAATGGATATTTAACGCCATTTCAACAGCTAAGGTCATATTCAAGGCGAACACTATACAATTTCAGAGTTGAATGTGTCGGTGCCCACAGATGCATTTCTCCCAATGGCACGACCCCCTTGAAAAGCCTCACAGAAATATGGGAATTGGTGAAAAATCAAAAACTACCCAGTTTGCTGGGGAGGGCAGCTTCTCAATCAATCGATCAATCAATCAAATAACATTTCTTCCTTATCCCAGATTCGGTCGTATATCAATTCCCTTTTCAAACTTCTGAAAATACCACGCTATAGAATGGTAAAATTGCAAGGTATATGCTTATACATTCCGTAAGTGGGAGAAACAGTTTGAAAAATCTAGATACATTTCGCAGGCTTTTGTTCGATAGAGGTTTATGTATATCTTCAGATCTTCAACTACCCGATTTGGTCTCCAATAATTCTTAAATATCTCTGACGATACAGCTGACAAATTCCGCTATACCTTGAAAACTATCAGTTGCCTTTTAATTTATCCACCTGCACATATGTTACACCTATTGGTGTTGCTTTATTGTATTATTGTTCAACAAGATGAAATTTCGTGGTGCCAACCGCGTAACTTTGTTGCAATAAAACCAAATCAAAAGTATTTCAATTATGATGATGTGATTATCAAGATGGGGTCCCGGCCCTGCTAGGACAACTCATCCAAATGATGAGCGTAAATAAGATTGGTTTTCAAGTAAAAATGACGTAAATTTCACGAGCTGTGCTTGCTGGGCGCGGGATGGGGTGTTGGAGCAACATGCGGATGTGGAATAAGCATGCTCCCCCCTCCCCAAAAAAGGACAGAAGTTAAGGAAAGGAAGACGGATGGACGATGAGAAACCGAAAGGAAAAGAAGCGGAAACTATTACATCGTCGCCTTAGTGCAAGTAGGTTGTAACTGTGTCTGAGTCAATAAGGTAAGAGGTATCTGAGTGAGGCCCCTCAGACCTTTTACCCTGTGGACTCGGATGCAGATCCAACCTTCTTGCACTAAGACAACAATAATGGGCTGATCCATAAGTATGTCACGCTTTTTTAGGCCTTTTTGGACACCCACCGATTTGTCCCAATTTTACTATAGACATGTATAGGAGCCATGGACACCCCCCCCCCCCACCTCCCTTTGGCGTGACATACTTTATGGATCGCCCCTATCATTATCGGTGTTCACATAACAATTTCTATAGTATTGCATAGTGGGTAGATGTCACATTATCATTTTATAGAATCATGTGAACATATAACCTGAAAGCCTATCCCTTCTGCTTGCCTGTCCGAATATCCTCACAACTTGAATGTACATTTTTACATGTATTCTGTTTCTAGCCCTAGAAAACGGATTCTGAGTAATAGTATATAACTCTTCAACTACAATCACTATCACGTGTATTTGATCTCAGGAATGAGTCATGCATGTAAACATACGTCAATGGGACCTTACGAGAAGACCATGAAATAAAGTGACGTATTCATAGTATAAGTATACATTTTTATATCATTTACAAGCACATATATTATAGATAATCGCCGTACCATTTATAAATCAGCCTTTGAGAAACTAGAAACTAGAGAGAGTTATAGTTGTAAAGATAACGGTTTACTTCCTGGTAAAGTCTCTCGAATATTGTAGGCCTAGGCCTGTATCTTTCAAAATCGCGTTTCGTAGAATACAATAATATGTTATCTGATTATGGTGTCATATCAATGGTTTGGTATCTGTAGCAATAACAAAACAGCACAAGAATAAATGTGATCGCAATAAACAGAGATGCTGTACAGCATAATAATAGAAACTAATAGAGGAGGGTCTTGCCAAAAGACAACGAGGAAGAACCTGTGTAAATATTTCATAGAAAAATGAGGGAGACGTGCATGGGCTACCTCGTATTCACAATGCATGTATTGTCAAATAATTTTCCAGCAAAACGAATGGAACAAACACGCTTTGAGTTGTTAGAAACGTGCAGCTTTGTCTAAGTAAGTTTATGATAATTTATTTAGCAATAGGTGTGCGTTTTATCTTTTGGTTCTCATTTCTTCTTTTTTTTTTGGCAAGACCCTCCAGACCCATGGAGAACCTACATATGATTTCAGCCAGTGGGCGTTTCGTCGTGAACTATGTCACCCAAGATACAATCACCCACATCCATAATAAGATCTATGTAGGCTAAGGTATGGGTGGGTGGGGTCTTCATGTACAGGTACAAACTCCACAGGTAGATTGAGGATCAGGTAGAAGTGGTTATGTAATACTGGACATGTCAGGTGTGGTCCATATAAGTATAGGTAGAACGAGGACACGACACAACAGCTATGACCTGGTCATCGAGGGGGATGGGGGTACTGGGCGGTGTTTCAGTATAGCTGACGACAGCACGATGTGCCATGACCTACAACTGCGCCAGCATTGCTATGACTGCTCTAACCGATCCTCTGTAATGATTACGTAGGGAACAATCTTAGCGAGAGATATCTGATGAGATTCTATATCCTCTCAGTGGGTTGGTCGATTCGTCAGTGTATTTTGAGATCGTCAACTATATTGAAATATCCCCTAGAATTCATTTCAGATCGCAAATGCCACTACCATTTCAATCAGATTTGATGTGGAATAAAGAGATTTGCAATATTCTATACACACATCTCAGGGCCTTCAGTTTCCTCAACATGAGGAGAAGACAAATAACATCACTGATCAAATTCACAGAGGAACCCTAACATAAAACCGCCCTCTGGCTTTTTTGAGGTTTCTGGTCCTAAAACACCAATGTGCCATTTTAACGTTTGAGGGGGCTGTCAAATGACAAGACAGGAGCTGTAGTTCAGCAGTGGGCACCGACTGACTATCAAAGAGTCATAAACGGTGTGGGATCCAAGACCGCCCCCTCCCCGTCAGGGATTGGGATGTATGTACTCTGAGTACAACTGTAATCTAAATGTTACGTCATATGACGTGTAGGGTAGAGCCTCATATCTACCAGAGGATCCTAAAGATGGGTTCTGGGCCTACCTAACTGAGTTATCATGATTATTTTTGGTTATGCAGGGTCTGCACCGTGCCTAGGGTTCTGGCCCTTGCCTATTTATAGGGTTGGTGCCTCCGTATTGTGGGTGGCAGCCACCTCTGCCTGGGGGACATGGTCAGTTTCTCATCAGACGAAAAGAGGAAATATTTTGCGTGAGTGCATGTAAATTTACAGAAATTCTAGATCAATAAAGGTCTGTACCTTTCAAACAACACTTTACCACTATCTTACATGCACCTTGATAATAGTACATTGGTACCAAAGGTAATCAAGTCCACATGTATATAAGAGCAGCACTGCATGATAATTGTCTTTGTCAGTATCATCATGCCTAAATCCTTAAACACTTTCCTTATTGCAAAAATGCATCTTACAATTTCGTCGCTACCATTACTCTTTTCATCATCCCTACATGTCTAAGAAAAAATATGTGGCTCTGCCCCAAAATACCTCTCACAATCAATATCCAGAGTACACGGACTGCTCACATTCTAGTGGAGCGGCAATGCACGTGTGTTGTGGGCTTAATGATATTACCCGGTACTGTATATTTGATACATAATCAACATCCCTAATAACTGTTTAACTAGCATACTAACTAATCGTGCTAACTATGGGTATAGCGTTGATCTCTCTGTAAACAGGATGGAGACTCTTATTACAGGATTATACACTGAGCCCTATCCTGGTGAACCTATATTGGTCAGATCTCATGTGTGTCCATAGTTTGGTGTAAGTTCAACATCGCAAGATCAAATAAATACATCCACACTCCAAACTAATAGAGATGACAAGACTGGATCAATGTAGGGAGGGTCTGTTCATCTTTATCTGTTGTTGAGATAAGGAGCCTGAATTTAGATCAATGCGTCATCAGAGCCCTACGAGACACGATTCATACCATAAACCCACACCTTTTCTATTCATAGAATCCTCATTCTATACTAAGAATGTAATATTTCACCTGATCCCCAGTCCAGTAAAAATGTAAAACAAAATATGTGTGATATCAATCTAATCAGAGCAAAAGCCACAACCTGTGATGAATAAACATGCAATCCTGCACAATAACCTAAAATAATGGCACAGCCACCCTATGAGGACGCCTGAAGACTGCTATACTGTTATATAAAAACAGACCTTGAACAATTCATACCTTCTCTTGTAATTTGTATCTTCAAATGACAACATAGTTACCATCCTGGTATTACCAGTTTATAATGATCTGCACAGAAAGAATCCATGTTAGTCGGTCTAACTTACCTTAGTCAAAATGCCCAAATAATCTTACTTAGTACATAGGACTAATGTGTGACTAACAATGTCTAGTTTATTTTAGTCACATTTACTACCCAAATCGGTTTCTCTCTCCAACCACAATTTTGAACAATGTATCTGCTGGGAGTTTCAGGCAAGCTAACTTATCTTAGTCACTATCAATTAGTCACGTTGACTAAGATCCCTCAGTGACTTTGACTAAGCTATATTGGCATAGCATTGCCTTTACGCACCAGGTGGCAGCGTAGTTTGAAACAGGATTTTTCTGGTGGCTGTGTACCATAAACTATTCGATGGATGTCAAAATGATGGTGATTTTCAGGCACTGTATACATTTGAGGCTTTCACAATTCAATATAACATCAACAAAAGATCTCATTGAGGTCCTAAAAGACCAAAATAACTTGCTAGCAAAAGCTAAAAAGTCTAAATTTGAAGCTGATTGGGATATTGCTGTTGATGCAAGAAGTGAAGGTAATAGTTTGGCAAAGTTTGCCAGACAAAGGAATGTTCCGGACGAAGTAAAAGCAAATTGAAAAAGACCACAAACGGTTTTGGCGTATAATAAACAATATACTTCCTTGCTGCATGAGTACAAAGAAGGAAATAGACCTGGTTGACACCTCCACAAACATTAAGGTTGATGATGAAAGGGTGCCTGACTATATCAATGATTATTACAGTGAAATTTGGCCTAACTTGACCCAGGACATGACTGTCCCTTGGAAGTTCTATGGTAATGAATACGTGATACGGGTTATGTGCTGTGGTTGGCAGTTACCGCTGGAATAAGGACCTTTTTCGAAAAAGTGCCCATTTATAGTGGTTGTCACCTGACCTAATTCTATGGTAATGAGATAAAAGGTGAAATTGCTGATATCCAAACTAATTTAGAAGAGGTTAAAAAGCTTATCAAAGATATTGACACCAAAAAAGGTCTGCCATTGAGGGTATATCAACACAGGTTTTAAAGGATGCTTTTTTGCACATGCCTGAAAGGGTAGTCAAAATGTTTGATAGCTCGTTGGTGGAATGCTTAGTGCCTAACAAATGGAAAGCTGCTATTTTCACCCCACTCCCCAAGTCGGGCGACCCAAAGATAGTATCTAACTATAGACCGGTATCTCAAACCCCATCACCTTGTAAGATGATTGAAAAGATTGTCCATAAAAGAATCACAGACTTCTTAGATAAATTTAGAAAAAGGGTAGTAAATATTCCCTAAAACCCCACTAAGTTTGTTTACCAAATTATATCAATAAAGAGACTTTAGAAGAGATTAGATAAGAATGATGTACTCAGACTTTAGAAGAGATTAGATAAGAATGATGTACTCACTCCACTTCAGGGGGGCTTTTGAAAAAAAAACATTCAACTATTGATTCTCTTACCCTTTTCACTGATGACATACTCAGGGAAAGGAACCTGGGTAACATGACTATTGCTACATTCATTGATCTAAGCAAGGCATTTGACACAGTAGACCTGCTCCTACAGAAAATAAGATACTTTGGAATTAAGGGAAAGACCCATAGTTGGTGACAAAACTATTTGACTGATCGTTCGTAAAAGACAGTCATGAATAACCATCAATCCAAGAGTAGGAGGGTGGTCTGTGGTGTCCCTCAAGGTCAGTCCTTGGACCACTGTCAGTCTTGTTGTATGTGAATGGTATTACCTATTGTTTAGGTGCATGTAAAGCAAGACTATATGCAGATGACACTGTTATTTATAGAGTTCACAGAGATTAGAAGATTGCTGAGAATGATCTCCAAGATTCACTGAATTTGTTTTCTCTATGGTGTCTGCAGAATAAGTTGTTTGTCAATGCAAGCAAAACCAAAGTAATGGTGTTTCACCTCTACAAAAGAGAATTTAGATAATGTAATACTAAATGTCAATCTGTCTATAAATGACAAAGTTCTTGAAACTGTTATGTCCTACAAGTACATTGAGGTAACACTAGATCCTTACTTGAAATATGATGTTCACTTGAATAATGTCGTAAAAACTGTTAGTTTTAGAATGTACCAACTGTCCTTTATAAGAACTTTTCTAACACAGAGTGCAGCACTAAAGGTGCTAAGGTCCACAATCATACCATATTTTGATTATGGTGATATCTTGTTTATCAACAGTGCAAATAAATATGTAAATCCTCTACAAACTGATGATTCAAGATAATTATGTTGATATGTTTACGAGTCCACCACATGACAGACACCAATTATATTCATACTCTAGCAGCAATACCCTTGCTGAAAGATAGGAGAATATGTCACCTTATGAACTATAATTATGTCTCTGAAAGCAGAATATAGGGATAATAGGGGCCTATCTATGAAACGCTTTGATGGTCCAATATTAGCAGTTCCAGAAGCAAACTGTATGGCATACAGGAAAAGTGTTGAATATTGTGGAGCAATATGTTGGAATGAATTATCAGCCAAAAGGCAACTAGCTGACTCACATTATCAATTCAAATTAAGCACTAAATCCTTAATGAAGTCTTTAGTTCCTGTGGCAACCTAGTATTCCACAGGGTTTGATTATAGCCATTTGACATCATTTGTCTTTTCTGTTTCTTTTCCCTTATTTTCTCTCATAGATATAGATAAACAAAGTAATTAGCTGATCTTTTACCAGGTAGGTCTAGAATTATCTACACTACACCTTAGGGTGGGTAGAGGGCTTACCTTTCTTTATTGCCAGGGGTATATAAATTCTGACACTGGCAGTGCTGTATTCATGTGGTGTTTATGTAATCTCAGTTAACTCACAATTATCGTTTTCATGTATACTACACATATATGTTCATTTATATTAACTGCTGTCAGCAATAAAGATAAATAAAAAAGAATAAGCTTGGCAAAATATGTCAAATAGTTTAATGATTTGTTAAATAAACTAGGTAGACAGATAATTACATCTTTTCTGCTGTATCTGCTTCTTTGTGGAAAACCCAGAGTAACTTGACTCAGGGGCTCTAATGAAAATGATGTGAGGCATTTCACATGTATGCTTCCTAAATGATGAGACAATGATTTTTTGGGATGTGGATCCTATATATAAAGCTTACACTCACCATTTGAATTAAACCAAAATTATTAGATTGCATACTTAGTCAAAATCACAGAGGAATCTTAGTCGAAATCAGGCAAGCCAAGATAAGTTGGGCACTTTCACTAATGGTTAGTCATATTTAACTAAGAAAATCTTGGACACTTAGGCATGTGCTTTTGACTAGGTATTGTTAGAAAGTTAGCCTTTTTGACTAACATCTTACTAGGATTTTGAACATTATTTTTTTCTTTCTGTGTGGTCAGCAGTGTACTGACCACTCCCAAGCTTCCATAGGCAACCCCATTTTCCTGATGACTTCTTTTGCTAGTTATTTTGTTGAATAACGAGATGCTGTACTCATGAGCACATCTGCTCTTGTATTAGACAGAGGGAGAGAGCTAGTAGGAGAGAGCCGAGCGAGAGCCGATTTCGAGTCAACTACATGTATGGTTGTCTCTGAGCCTGACCTGAGAATATGAGGTCTGCAGCAGAGGCCCAACTCAGAGTCTCCTAATGTTCAGTGTTTTAGACCACGGGTTTTAAACCAAACTCAATCTGGCAAAAATCATACACACACCAGTTATTTTGGCAAATATAGCGATGAGGTGATAGATTAAATCTCGTAGTACCCTCTCTCGTTTCAGAATAGGTTATTTCTGGCCGTATTTCCGGGGCAAAAATTAATTACAATAGTGTAATATTTCACCCAATCCCCAGTCCAGTAAAAATGTAATACAAAATATGTGAATCAACACGGTAAAAGGTACACCCGCGAGGGGGTGCACGGGCATACCTTTTACCGCGTTGATCCACATATGTGTGATGTTACGGATACACGGAAATACCAATGTAAATAGAGCAAAATCTACAACCTGTGATGAACCAAAGATGTCAGAACAAAAAAAAAACAAAAAACAAAATAAAACGTCATAATCACAGCCATCCTATATGGACGCCTGAAGACTATTGTATTTTTATATAAACACATACTTTGTGCACTTCATTATAATGGTACCTCTTGTAATTAGGAACTTCAAATGGCAACATAGTTATCATCCTGGTATTGCCAGTTTAAGACCTGGTCAGCAGTGCACTGATGACTCCCAAGCTCCCAGATTGAGTGCAAACTCAATCGTAGTACCCTCTCTCGTTTCAGAATGGGCCAGGCGTTTCATTTCCGCGTTATTTCTGGCCGTATTTCTGGGGCAAAACTGCTGCCCCCTCTGGAAGTCATTTCTCAGATGCTACGTTTTGGGTGCTCCCAAATCGTACCAGCCGGGGCTGGATCGGAAGGGAATACTTGGGTATACAGGGTCAACCACTACGACTGGTACAGATATAGAGGGAAAAGCCATGCACCTCTATAGGCAATCGTAGGTATTGTAGGGTCATTGTCTACCCCACACTACAATTGGGCTGGTTCTTAGGGGTGGTCCAAATCGGAGGGACAGGGGCAGGATCGTAGCGTTTGAGAAATACCTAGCTGGCGAAATGGACGCACTTGATGTCGCCGAATCCACCTGCTTTTGTTTACTAGGATGATTACGATGTTGACGCAATATTTACCTCCTTGATGCGTATAAGGTGAGCCCTGAGTTGAGGGGAGAACGCATCTTGGACTTTATTTTGAGCATTAAAACACCTTTGTTTTATATGATACCCCCCCCCCCCGCACCCCAACCTTTGCTGATGATATAAGGTGCAGTAGAGGTCTCTATGCAATCAACGGGTTAAAAAAGATCCACCCGGTACTTCCTCATGTAGCCTAGGCTACTGGAGCAAAACACTCATAACTCCTGGTCATAACTCCATTGCTATGTGCAGCACTTTGCAGCCAACGTGACAAATAGTTATTATCATTGGGCACATCACAATTTATTCAAAGAGTTATTACAACATAATTTCTGTGTAGATAAAGACAACATTTTGTTTTAATGACAGGCCTACTCTATTTACAAATGGTGTGGGTTGGTAAATTAAGAAGTGGAAAAGGCCGGAAAAGGTAAAGAGGTCCCTCGTATTTAATCTGATAATGTGTACAGTGTGAATACATACACATGCCACAATTAAGTGGGGGGGGGGGGGGGGGTTAGCCACAAAGCGGTCTGCCTACCTTGTGAATCCGGGATGACCATTCCCTCACAATGTGATACTTCCAATATACATGTAGGCCCTACACCATGCTCACCGTGATATCCTTGAATAAACAGGCAATTGTATGTCGTATGCGGGCTGAACAGAAAGAATATGCAACATATACAAATAGTTGAATGGAAGATCAGGCAATAAAATACCGACGTTTTTAGCAGACTAGTGTCTTTCTTCTACCACTTACACAAAAAACAAGCCATGGGGGGCCATGGGGGTGTTCATAGTGCTGCCCTCTACTGTGTGTTTTGCGTGTTGACTGATCAACGTGATCGTAAGCCGTTACCTCAAAGGATTTACACCAGATGGCAGCACTGGTCCTAGTAGTACATGGAAATTGGACTTTGGCTATGTACAGTTTCTTCAGACATGGACGTATAATTAATTATACCAACACAGCCTTGGACATGATTATTGTGGTTGTACTGCTATCAAGTCGAAATGGTGTAAGACAGCTCGAGTTTATTATGATTGAAACAGGAATAGCGAAGTGACACAGATCTCTGGTGTAGCCCATGACATTATTTCATGGTGGATACAACGGAGTTAACTAAGGAGGTCTGTATTCCATGGTGCCATGGAATACAGCATCCATGTATTCCATGGCCTGGTCACGTGAACATCTGATGATGTAAACAAGCTGATCTTGGCAATGATTCAGTGGAATTTCCTAAGTTTACGATTGTAAAACCAAGAAATAAATGCAAATGTCCTCTCCAGTGAATACTTTTGCAATGTATTCACCTCTGTGAGGCTGTCCGTATTCCACGAAGCCATTATATGACGAAATATATATGGCTTCGTGGAATACGGACAGCCTCACAGAGGTGAATATGATGCAATAGTTTCCACTAGTCGTGGACATTTGCTTATATCGTATCATCATTGGAGGTGATAGGCTGGAACCGTTAACTCCCTGAAGGTTGCAGTAGCGAGAAGGCAATGAAGACATGTTCATACCACATTCTAAGAACCAATCCTGGGTATGTGCCTTTGAAAATTATAAGAAATTGGTGGTACTCTGGTCCGACAATGTAATGGGGTATTGCCCGACAACAAGTTGGTGAGACATGCAACATCATTCTGACACACTTTTCAGTTCAGGAGCGACTCAGACCAATTCGACAGGATTCTGGGACATGGAAGGATGACAAAATTCCTTTGTCCTTGCCCAGTGTCTGAGGTAGGTTAGTAGGTTAGATCGACGTTTAAACACGTTCCTATAGTCAATTTTAAACTATGCGCTTCTACTTAACTCCAGTACACATAATCTTGTAAGTTCTTCTTTGAGGCAAATTATTGTTTCTGCCCAAAAGATGAATGCATGGTTATGTGATGAACGATGTAACACTCTCCCACATGGACCGGATAGCACCGTAATGCAATGAGGCTAATATCTATTTGTACTGCTCTGTACTTCTATCTTCTTGACTCATGCATGAATAGCAAACAGTCAGTACAGTCTAGTCATATAAATGGTGGGAAAACGCATTACCCATCAGAGAACCAATATGCCTGAGGGATTTCAAAGTGTGATGAATGTTAGTTGAGATACGCTTGCAGTCAACATAAAGTGATGATGTTCGATTAAAACATTATGGTATGGTATGATAAAAAAACCATTGTAGAGAAACTCTTGTAGAAACACTAATGTGCCGTTTTCCCAAGAAGCATGGGAATGTCTAGTAAGATACTTAGTCAATCAGCTCGGGGGTGGAGAGCAGAGGAGGGCATTTCACAATGTTCATTAACATTATATTGTGAAACACCTTCCTGGTGTTACCTGAGAACTTCTCCTTCCTCTTGTCACTTCCTGTACGACTCAATTAACCTTGCTGCTCAGTAATCTACGTCAACTTCCAACTACGTCACCGTCATCTCACCCCGCGGTGTTAGTGTCTCACCTGAGGTTAATATTCCGGAAATACGTCCTAGATGCACTCTGTCCCTTCCTTTGAGGAATTCATACCTCTACCTGACATGTGAATACCATATTCCAAAGTTTTCACTTATTGGACTTATTGGAAGTTTTAAGCCTATTGATCTTTTTATACACAGGGGAGTGACAACCTTGTTTAGATAAGAACAAGTAAAACACTATACTTGGTTTTAAGGCAACCAAAATAATGTTCAGGGAATGTCTAAGAGGTTAGTTAATGATGCATAAAAGGTTGCTGGAAAAAATACGCCATATGAATGGAGAGAGCCCAAATTGCTTGCCCACATGACTTAATGGAGGTCGGGTGTGCAACTTGGGCAAAGCTCTAACACACGGAACATGCTGACGTTTGCTATTTTCACCAAATTTAGGGAGCGGATATCAAGGACCCAACGACACACTATTATGTGAGTGATATATGAGAGGTCCTTTCTGTGTTTTCCTCTAACATTTATAGCCAAATTATTAGACAGGTGCCTTCAAAAATGCACACCTTGTCTCATATTTAACAATTGTATACCCGAATACAAGCAAATTATACAGATTTACTATCGTTAAGAAATGACCCCAGAGATACTGGCGGTGAACAAGGTGTAATATTGTATTTGTGATCATCCTTAGCCTTCTTAACTGATTTAGTTCAAGCATCCCCATGTACTATTTAAATTATATCAAGCATATCCTTGAAGGTAGTGGTACAAAGTGTCTTTTGAGGATGCAATCGCTATCTATAGTCATATCAGAAAATAACAATACCTGACTATAGAAAAAATATGTGTAATATTAGATTTGTTAAATATCATACAGTGCCTACAGACAGTGAGAGCTATGAATACTCATTATTCCAGACATGGTAATTAGACAAGCCGATCAGATTTCATTGTAATGTTAAATGCGCCATTTAATCAAGTCATTATTATAATCAGCCAACTATGTTGTCGTGTGCAAATAAAGGTGTATTGCTGTTATTTCTAGATGGATGAAGCCATTTAAAAAACACCCTTGGGGGATGCACAGTGGATGGGGATAATTCATATCCCTGACGATGAGGAGCAAGCTAGGGTAATTGCCAGGATGATTATCGCCACTGCCCAATGCAAAACGGCCCTCTGTGACAGTCCATGTATAGGTGAGGCTCCACTACACGATTTTTGTTGAAAATCGGAGCTATTCTCACAAAAGCAGACACAATCACAGATTATCGAGTGGTATTTGTTATTATTAAAAGGTGTAAATAGAAGATTGATAGAGCTTTTTGTTTATGTGAGGAAGGCTTTGTGTACAATCTCAGGCACATTTTTTTGTCAAAAGATGTTTTTGTTTACTTAATCAAGTTGACCTAATGTAAATATTGCAGACTTTCACACTGATGACTCTCTGCAACTCAATATCAGACAGGTTTGATTTTTACAGTACAAGACCTTGCGATCTGTGTGACTGCTGTGTTGTTATTTATATTTTGCTGTGTTGATGTTTACATATTGAACTCCCACCCAATCACAGAGTCTGCATGTGCAGGTGCAGGTTAGTTGGTAAATATGGTGCACAAGGAGATAGATCACACATAAAATAACCCCTGGAATCTCATGTTTACAATTTTGAATCTCATGTTTACAATATAGGAATGTCAACACCCTATACCTTAGGCACTATAGGGATAGAATTAGTTGAGATTGTACCAGAAAATCGCGTAGTGGAGCCTCACCTTATCTGAAGACTTTCAACATGCTGGGCGTCGCCTTAAGGACCACTGACTGGCCATTGATGTCACAATTCCGAGAGCAAAATAACATTATCTTAAGATATCTTGGTTCATACAAAAAGCAGATCCTCCAAATATCAATTTGGAGGATTCCTGGATGAAACCAACTCGTTCATCAACAAAACTTATATATTCTCTAAATAATGTTCAGCGCATGGACAAGGCGTCCTCTTCTAGATGCTTGTTCTAGACAGCTTTAATTTTTCTGGACATTCTAAATTATAGCCAGTATCATACCAAGGTGTCCCGTTAAAGTTGTAACCTTTTAACAGAGAAAGAAACAGCGAGAAAAGAAAAACATGGCATTTTAAATTGTAAACAAAAAAAGAGGGAAAACTATTGCTGTCAAAACGTAAACTCAGGGCATGATGCACACGATGTTTAGGAAAGGTGAGTAGTACAATTACATTGGAATACATGCACGTTGCTTATCGTTAGTCGCGTACTGTCCATTCAAGACTGCTCAGGAGCCCGTTGCAAACAGATTGAAAACTGGTTCTGTTGAAGGCTTCATTCAAAGACAAAAAAAAAAAAAAAAATCACTGCCCTATTGATAATGTTCTTTCTGATCCAATGTAGATAATGTGAGACTGGCCAAAACTACCCATCACAATTTCCCAAGCCAACACGGATGTATGCAAATGGCTATTCTCACATTGTCTCAAATTTTATGGGGTATCAATATGGTAGCATTGGTACATAGTATTGTGGTCGTACCCTAGCTATTGGTCATACCCTAGCTATATGGAGTAACTAAGAGAATTTGGCTTTTCTAGGAGTTCGCACTGATCAGGAGGGCATTTCTCAATAGTGCTACATAGTATTGTTGAGAAAAACCCTGCAGAAGGAAGACAGAAGAGAGATGATGGCTTTAGTCTTCATGTATACGATTCTCATCTCCCATCTCATTCCCCAAGGCACTAATTTGCCACATTCTCTGTGCTCCTTATCATCTTTTATTAGCTGTTTGTTGTTGCCATAGAGGGGAGCTGTAAATCTACCTGGAGGGTAGCACCTTTCATCTCATACTAATCATCATGGGAACAACAAACTTAATAAACACAATCTACACAGTATTAAAGCTAGAACATCTGATGACAGGCATAATATAAGTGATTACATTATCTAAACAGAAAAATTAGAAAATTAGCATATAAATATGAATGATAATTTCATTAAGAATGGGTCTCCATTCCAAAATTACCCCATCTAATAATACTTATAAAATTCTAAAAATGGGAGTGCCGATAATTCAATATGCATGTATTTAAGCCCAAAACCGCGCATTTAAGCACGCCTGGGCACCTAAAGGTTAAGTAAATGTCAGTGCTATCATGATAAAAATGTTACTATGTAGACTCCTGAGAGCCAAAAAATATATATTTCAAAGAAAATGATTTCTTTATCACATTTAAGTATTTCTAATTTGTGGGCTTTTGAAATATTTGCCTCTTTTTTCAAAATGGCGTTTATTGCATTTTGGAACCAAACTCTTCATGTATATACACTGTTATGTTTCTTAAAGGCAACATTTGATGTCTTATGAATAAACAGATTCGTGATGAATCATTGTATATCTAATAAAGTGTTCACATTGGAAACAGATTTTAAGATGAGATATACAGAAACATACAAACATTACCAACTTAAAAGTTATGTGCTCAGAGAAAAATCAAATTCATTTTATTGAGTGAACATTTTCAGGGATACAGTTGCATAACAATGTTCATAAATAAAACATGACAAATCTCAAGATTATAAAGTAAGTACTCTCCTAGTTGAGATAGTCCTCTCTTGTTTTGAAATATATAATACAGGAGTAAAGGCTAAGCGAGCTTTCAATGAATTGATAGAATCAAACATATGTTTTGTACTGATAGAGATGCAAACTCAGATCCCATCAAATTGTCGTGACTCCTCGTCAACCTGTGTGAATTGGCTCACCCATGTTGCTAGATGGAATACAACATTGCTATAGCACAAGATCACCAGGAATAGCAATGGTGGTAATAACATGGCCTCATCTCAGATGGCGAGGATGGTGATCACTCAGACTCACCAGGGATGGTGATGCGGGTGATCACTCACCTCGCTAGATGAAACACGCAGCTCTTCATAGGGCATGTTCACCAGGGATGGCAAGGATCATGATCACTCATCCTCACCAGGGATGGAGACATGAGTGATCACTCATCCTCACCAGGGATGGCGACATAAGTGATCACTCACTTTGCTAGATAAGACGCACACCACGTCATAACACACATTCACCATAGATGGCAAGGATGGTAATCACTCACACTCACGGGGGAAGGTCACTCGGGTGATCTCTCACCTTGCTAGATGTAAGGCGTACCTAGTGATAGCACAGATTCACCACAGATGGTGAGGATCTTGATCACCCACACTCACCAGGGATGGCGACACGCGTGATCACTCACCTCGCTAGATGAAACACACACCATGCCATAGCGCACATTCACCACGGTTAGCAAGGATCGTGATGACTCACACTCACCAGGGATGGCAAGGCGGTTGATCACTCACCTCGCTAGATGAAACGTGCACCACATCATAGCACAGGTTCACCATGGATGGTGAGAGTGGTGATCACTCAGACTCACCAGTGATGGTGACGCTGGTGATCACTCACCTTGAAAGCTCATGATCATCGACATTGGTAATCATGCAGCCTCACATCTGCCAGATCAAAGTATGTTTTGCCAGAGAATGTATTGCCATATGTATCTTCCCTCTAACCACAGACAAGGTGTTTATGTAGATATTTCCCTATGTATTTTTCCTGTAACCAGAAAAATGGTGTTTATGGATAGTTGCTTTCATTTTAGAGATACCTCTATCTAAATTCAATTGATATTTTCTCTATATGTGACACAATCTGCGAAAAGGGCCCTTAGTGCAGGGGGAAAAAAGGGCCCCTTTCCGAGTATATGTCACATATAATCTTATTTGATTCAACTCTGAAGTATTACATGAAAATCAGTGTAAAACAAAGCACTTTTGATACATATTGGACTTATACTTCATGCCCACCCTTCCTAGATAGGCTACATGTTGAACAGTGGTGCTGTCTCAACAACCTTGGCAATGGTGGTGATAAGTTGCCATTCTGAGTGAGAGCGTGTGACAGATGATGCAATCCTCAGAGAGCATTGACTTGGAGTGACACAAATTGATGCATTGAGTGTGACCAATGTTGGCAATGGTGGTGATAAGTCGCCATTTTGTGGGAGAGTTGATGAAAGTGGCACACACTCACACAGCAAGTGACATCCATGTCAGTGATGGTGGTGATAAGTCACCATTTTGAGAGAAGATTAACTAGAAGTGACACAAACTCATGCAGTGAGTGAGAGCCATGTGGCAATTCAGGTGAAAAGTTGCCATTCTGAGTGAGAGTTGACAGACAGTGCCCACATATTGACGAAGTGAGTGAGATCCATGTTGGCGATGGTGGTGATAAGCTGCCATTCTGAGTGAGAGTTGACTGGGAGTGGCGCCTACTCACGCAGGGAGTTAGATCCATATTAGCTATGTTCGTGTTAAGTCGCCATTCTGAGTGAGAACTGACAGGGAGTGGCACATAATCACACAGTGAGTCAGATCCATGTTGGCGATGGTTGTGATAAGCCACTATTCTGAGTGAGAGTTGACAGGCAGTGGCACATACTCACGCAGTGAGTATGTTCCATATTGCCGATGGTGGTGATAAGTCACCATGCTTTGTGAGGGATGACAAGGGGTGGCACATACTCACGCAGTGAGTGAGATCATGTTGGCGGCTGTTGTGATAAATCGCCATGCCATGTGAGACTGATACACAGTGGCAAAAGATGACGCAGTGAGTTATGACTCAAAAAGGAGTCACCATTGATGACCAATCATGGCGACAGATAACGACAATTTGCTGGGATGAAGCTTAAATTTTAAAAGCATAAAAAAGCTATGATATGATATACATCAGATACATCAGCTTTGTTATCTTACTTTGCCCATGGGAAAGGATCACTAATGCCACAGACCTTCCTAATTGAGCTTGCACAGGGCAGATATTGAGTGAAAGAGAAGGACAACTTGGAGAAACAGAAGAAAATGTTAAAAGACAGTTAGTAGTCAAATCAGTAAAAGGTATGTACAATGGTGTACTAGGACAGTTGATGGGACCTTGTGGAAGTCAAATAACACTACTGTGAGCTACCCACCAGAACAACTGGAGGGTGTTGTGTATATGCTAAATAGAGCTGGGGGTAGGTGCCCTCTTTTCTAAAGAAATTACGCTCTGCTTAACCATTCAACTTCCACTCACAATATTAGTATGAAAAGGTGCCTGCCTTGCTTATAAATAGTGTATGCTGCACTATGAGGTACTTGCTTTTGTCACACACTCTTTCAAGTGCTCTTGTTTTGATCACGTATGTGCAGCACACAAAAATGTTAGGACTACAAAGAAAGAGACTACTGCAGGTGAGGCACTTCTTAGACAAAACTACTTTTTCCCATCTATAGGCTGATAGGTAGGCACTTACCTATCCCCAGTGCATGGTTCTGCTGCAGTGGAGGTGTGAAACTGTGATAAAGCTGAAACTGGGGAGTGCTAAACTCTCCTTTTTTTGCAAGCTCATTGTGTAGCTATTTGTTGGAGGATCTTAACAAACATGGGCTCATTTTAAAGGTATTGATTAGGGGTTTAATAAGAATCTATTTGAGAAATAATTGATTCAGATAAACATCCCATTCTCCCCAAGTGAAGTTACCCCATAACTTTGAAATCATTTTTTGGTATAAAGGCCAAATCTCACATAAAAGAGAATAGTTCCCACACTTTCTACAGAAAAAAATGGTTTAGAAACTGTCTAGGTTTTTTCATTTCATAGGGGAACAGGATGCTTGCCAGACCCCAACAAAATTTTAGCATGCCATTCGCTATCACCCTTCCACCAGCTTCTCTATGTTAGGTCCTTGTCTGTTTGCTAGAATCCAATACTATGTATATCATTTATATAGCAATGGATAGAGCTGATAAAAATAAGTGGATTTCCTTTTTAAATGAAGTCTTTACATCAATTTAAAGGGAAATTCTGACCGATTAAACATCTCATATCAACTCCATAATTTTGTACCAATTCTGTGAGATCGCTAAACCGCAGATGATATTAGGTCAAGATAAAATCCCTTTAAATTGTTAAATTTTGATATGATACATTGATTTTCAACCTTTTATGGGGAACTCTTTCATACATGAAAAGAAAATAGTCCAAAATAATGATTTAAGAGATGTAGCCACTCCTGTATCAGATATGCTTGATCACAAATCTGGGCCCTATTTAAACTCCTACCAGTGGCAGAATTTTGGGTTCGATTTGGGGTCTTTGATCATTCATAACTTCCCTTATACTTGGCATAAAGACTTCATTTAAAGAGCAAATCCATTTCTTTTGATGAGATCTATCCATCGCTTAAAAGATAAATTGCATGGGACAAAGTCTTGAAAACTAGGTAAGTGCCTATGATAGGAGCAACACTGGGGTGATAGCACCTTATTCTATCCTTGAGCCTAGCAGTTCAGTGAATATTGAATGGTTTTTAAGACTGGCTTGCATGACTTATTGTGATCCTACCTAGAGAAGGAACTTAATCTACCTAGCCACATAATGACGTATTTACCGTATAAACAACAATGTAAGCAGCGCGTTTAAGAAGCAGACACATTTCATGGGAACAAATATAGAGACTGACATAAACGCAATACCCTTACCTGCAATATGCCATGTTTCTATGGGAATGCAACATAAATTGATAATTGTTATACCATTGCATACAGGTCTGACTCAGTGGTTTCATCTTAATGTGCACTTATGTCCGACTTGTATTAAGGTTTACACCAAGTAGATGCCATATATTGACACCATAAGATGCAAGTTACATTGATTCTGGACCTCCCTTCACTTTGTCTCATTATAAGTATTAGACCTTTTGAGCAAAACATTTTGTGTGTTAGTGAAAATGGTTTCGGTCGATACCATATTTTGACGATATTCTTCAGTAGAAATTGCGAATAATGAACAAAGGTACAGTACAATTAACTTTTTCATACATCAGCACTGATGTGTGCTCTATGCAGATTCACTGTTAGTATGGTATTGTTTCAATGCCAATAGTTGTTAGGTTGGTTCGATGTATCACCATTGGACCAACAGCAAAATGACAATGTTTCTTCAATGGTGCAAATATTGATGTTGAATTGAGCATACCGTTTCAATGTTGATAACTATGTCTACCATAGGTCTGATGTTAAAATATATGATGGTTGATAAAATTGAAATGGCATCATTGAGAAAGTGTTGAAAACAAGTCTATCATCACTATCAAAACATGTCAACCAATGTTTTATGTTGAAAGAACATTCTATGTCCACTGAGAGACACTTCATTCACCTACTTTAGAGCAACAATATGACAATGACTATGAGGTATCTTCTGAACCGTATTGCATTGAATATCTGAGAGTATCCCAATGTGGCTAATGTGCCATTGAGGACCTGTGTGAAGCATTGGCTTTGACACACACATCAGTGAAATGGGCTTTGTTTGATGATGTCGAAATGTAAAGCAGACCACTAGATGTTTAGAAGTTTCTGGGCAGTGTCCATTACTGTAATCTACCAGCCTAGCATGAACCTACATATGGGGAGCCCAGAGGAATCCAATTCGGGGTCCATGTAGGCGTGGTGGCCGGGGTACCACTCTTGCCAGTGCCAGGGATTTCCTTCTAGTGGATATATTGTTAGTATAATGTAGGTATACACTTGTGCCGTTTGTGGTGTTATTGTGTACCTATTGTAGCAGGGCATCTACCTCCCTTGTACCTTAATCACGGGTGCAAGGGCTACCTGAGAAACTCCCCATTCCCTCCCTTCCACTGTACATCTCTGGGTTTAATATTGAAAGTTTCAAAGAAAGCAATACCTGTCATATTCCTATAGTAGTATACACCGCTGGTGCAAAAAAAAAAACACCCATTTTTTTCTCTATTCACCTTTTGAGTTTTTCCTAAGCAGGTAGATGAAAATAACTTCTTATGTTCTGTTGAAGAAAGCACCTTCAATAGAATGCCATGAGCTTTTCTATGTTTAGACAGCTCAACACAAGAAAACGTAACATTCCCTTTATTCACCTTGTCATCTCTTTAGTCCCCTTCAAATAGTTACTAAGTGTCCATTCCATCTCTAAAGGTGGCCTTTTAGAACGCCTTTCGAGTCCACTTATCCCTTAGGTAAGATGACAATTACCAGACAACAAAGTCCCTTAGATCCACCCTTGTGTCTACTTTTCTATATACAACACAAGGGCTACACTAGAAAGGACACATCTATAGCATTCCTTAATAGCCCAGTGTGATGTATACCTTGCACCAATGCGACTCAAACACAAGGCAAACCTTCACAGGACCTTCTGATTCATTTGCAGCACACAGGAACAGTTCCTTCCTACTATTATCACTCAAATCTATGTAAAGGTGTGCCTTGTCTCACCTGGCACATCAAAGACTTGGCACAGATCTAACCAGCAGGTGCAATTTAGAGAGAGGTACTAATTTAATGTGTCTAGAGCCTAGTGGAGGAAAAATGGGAAACATGCAGTGACATCGTAGGTTATAGGTGCATTTTACCTGAATCTGTCAGATTCTGTATCAAGGGTGGCATTGATAAAGATTTTTGTGGTGTTGTATATTATAGATACCTTTAACATGGATACCTATAATATAATTCATGGATATCTTGTTTGTGGTCTGTATCAATGACCCTCTCCATTGTCCAAGTGGGGCCATGGGCAATGATGGAAATACTAAGTCCTTCCCTGCTAGCACAACTCATCCAAATGATGTATTTTCTATTTAAATAAGATGAGTTTTCACGTAAGAATTACGTAAATCATACGAGTAGTGCTAGCTGGGTTCTTATCTAACACGTTGTAAATAATAGCAAATGTTATCCATCCATCCCGTGGGGATGGTCTTGTGTACTAAACCAGAGTTTTCTTAAGTGAACAACCGTCCAAAGATATCATATTAATGAGAACAATGGTTACATTTAAAAGGGGACTTTTACATTGGAGCTACTCATTCATTCCTGAGCTAAACGGAATAGGTGTGCACCCTATGAAGCACTACCACTTAATGTCAGATTTTGACTTCAGCATCAACTGAGGTAACCAAGGTTTTGAGGCTCTGGACCAATCAATGAGCAGCAGCCTCTTTCTGGTGCCATGACTGTTCAGAACTAGGTATAAAGATTGTTTCCTAATATATAAGACTCTAGATTAGGTCAAAATATTGAACAATGGAAGTCATGGTAAATAGTGGATTAAGACATATATTATAATTTTGTCCCTGGACTGGGGGATTTTTAGTATGGTTTCAAACTGAGTTTATCATCATGCATGATGTTTAGAGTACGACATAAAAATATAGTTATAATTTAGCAAGGTTATGTGGATGATTTATTTATTAATAGTCTGGAAGTTAGTGTGTGATTTTAGGACGGTTATGGGAATAGAAGTATTCAACATGTTGAGAATTCGTCATTAAATCACTTAATATCTGTCAAATTATGTATAAATATAGAAAATATAACACTTGTGTTAATCTGCCTGCGTTAGTTTTATCGTAGCCCATCCATGCAAAAGGCCCCACACCTGCAACTACTGTCCTACGATTGACCACAGTGGGGTGGTCACATCCCTCAGAACTGGCTGGAAATTCAGAACACTTATAAATGTGAGTTACCAGACAGCAAACCTAATCTATGCTATCACTTGCAATACTGCAACATACAATATGTAGGTCAAACTGAGAAGCTATTGGAACGCTTCAAAGGCCATATGGGTGACATTAAGAATGTATCACATGACACAACAGTAGCAAGGCACTTTAGAGCCTGCCCTTGTGATGACTGGCCACCTGAAATTTGTTGGGAGGATTGCCCTATCATCACAATCCTTAACCACCCAAGTCACGGGAAGGTATTGAGGAATTAAATTGAAAGGATGATACATCATCTTTGCACCATCACACCTAATGGATTGAACCTTTTGGATTAACCCAGTTGAACTCCATCCCGTCAAAATATTCCGTTCACTAGACCTCTTATCCCTTATTCTTAAAAAAAACCCACAACAACATTGCTTCAATCATAGGATATTTCAATGAACTCTAAGAAATAGATTTCAAATTATCTTTCAATTAACCAACCATTTCTTCTCTTCTGCTAGGAAGTTTGATTCATAGATCTCCCTTTAGTTGCATCGGGCATATCAATTACCTAAATTAATTTATTATTATTATTATTATTATTATTATGACAAGCCATTTCCGGAATGGCTTGAGCTCGTGGGTTGCACAAATCATCCAGGTGTGGCTGTGATACAGGTCCGAAGACCTTTGATTATTCACATATGTGACAACTGTGCCTAAATGACATTATTTTACAGTAATGAATTTGGTTTGATTTGCTCACAAATGTACACACACAACCTCATACTGGAATGGCCTGGACCATTATGGTTGTGCCCGTCATCCAGGTGTGGCTATGATACAGCTCTGGGATCTTTTTCAAAATCAAAGTTTATATGTGTAGCATACCCAGGTAGCAAAGGTGGCGTGGCCCTACTGTGGCTCACACTTTATTTGGTGTGTCTTCAGATGTGGACCGCAATGGGCTAACCGATGGGCTGATGACAGTTTCTGTCCTCAGTGAGGTGTGTGGGCCACACTGGGCTAACCAATATGGGCACAGACCAGTCTCAGAGTGGGTTTAGGTTCAACATGGGTTTTTGGTTTTGATCAGGTGGTGCCATCCAGGATAAAAATTACAGAAAATCTATTTTTTCCTCATTTTCTAAAATTTTGAACCCTGGAAATGCTCTGCTAGCCTTCAAGTGCTAGCCCCTCCCCTTGGGCCCCATAGTGGGAAGGAGACTAAGCATACTGTATTACTCTTCCCATCATCATAATACAATAGAATCATCAATTCGAACTTAGTTGGCCAAGGCATGACAACCAGACCTAGTCCAGTAACATGCTAGCCTTCAAGTTCATAGTGCCTCCCAATGGGTAGCATACTTCAATATAAAATGATTACCACAGGAATGGTGTAGTCACAGTAAAAACTGCTAACA
This sequence comes from Acholoe squamosa, assembly GCA_949317995.1. Lineage (NCBI taxonomy): Eukaryota > Metazoa > Annelida > Polychaeta > Phyllodocida > Polynoidae > Acholoe > Acholoe squamosa. Next base: position 30,078,051 of record OX439044.1, read on the forward strand.
TCACCTAATTTTGCACAGTTCAAATGTATTTTGCAAGTAGATCCAGACTCTGAGAAAATTTATGTACTGTTATGATTTATATGATTCATTAGCCTATTTCTGTTATATCATACTAAAGAAAATCAATACTGACTTGGGGGGAAAGCTGTACATCAGACATAGTGGGGTCATCAAGTGTCAAAGTTCAGAACTCCCAGCTCAGTATGCCTTGTGCAAACCCATCCTCAGCCCTGTCTGGGAATAATCTTTGGAACTGATCTATGCCTGATTCGGGGTGCCCACTTTGAAACCAATCTGTGCCCAAAGTGTTTGCCCATTTTGAAGTTGCTCTGTGCCCAAATCAGTTAGCCTATTGTGGCCCACACAACTTGCTGAGGACAAAAACTGTCGGGAGCCCAACAGTCTTAGTTCAGTTTGCCCTATTAGGGCAACCCAATGTGGCCCTTCCTGGAAACCCCCCATTTGCCCAACCTAAAACCATGAATAGTATTCTGCCCGCTTTGAACCAGCTTATCTGAGCTAAAACTGAATAGGCCCTAAGCGGGCTTGCTACATGGGTATTATACATGCAAATTATAGCATTCTCCAAAGGTCAGTGTGTCTAATATGCAGGGTTTTACACTAATTTGATTTACACAAAACATTGTAATTAGGCTTAGCAATTACTGTAGTACTGGTAATCCAGGCAAAAGTTACAGCTTGCATATAAGGCAAACATCTAACTTAGGCAAATCCTATAATCATACATGGATCTCTGTGATAGGGTATCATTTAGTCCACAAGTTTTGCCTCACAGAGGTATGGTATTGAACATATCTGGGTTGTCAAATTGAAGATAGGTCAAAAAAAGGTGAAATGACCATTTTATTCCAGCTTGTATGCCCCACTACAGGCTTCCTCTAAAAACTGATAACATTAAAAAAGAAGCATTATTTGGCCAACAAAAAAAAGCGGTGATTGTTTTTCCCTCTTATTAAGTCTCTGTCTGAAACCACTTATAAAATAATTCCCTTATGGAACTTGGTATTTTGAAAGTACACATCTCTTGGAATAGTATGATGACTTAGTCCTGAAGTTTGGTTGAATACTTAATGCTAAAGAATTAGCTTAGAAAGCTAGTTCAGGTGAAAGCCACTGAAATCCTGCATAAAATCAACCCCTCACACATGCAAATCGGACTAAAAGTTGCAATTTGTCAGCCACAAGAATAAAGAAAGGTGACTATAGATTCATCCCTTTTGACTGTTGCTAGGCAAAGAATGCTATTGTTTACTGTTGGTAGGCAACATAGATGTCAGACGGAAATGTCAATGACACCAATAGAATCCCCAGGGTCTAATTAGGGGGGGTAGGTATGGTCAAACACCTCCTAGACCTGTCCGTTCTGCCCGTTGCTAGGCATAGAATGTATTTGTTTACTAAGACCTCATTAAATTATTATTATTATACTTTATTGGGTAAAGGCTGCAACGTCCACTTATGTATCCAATGCTGCTGGTTATAGTCTGTTGAACATGGAGCAATGTAGAGTACCACGTCCAGGGTCTCTATTACCAGAATCACAAAATTGGTTCTGTTGCTGTCCCTATGGGGACGTTTACTGCACATGAAATAAAGGTTGCGTGCATCCATCATCGTATTCATGAGTTACATATATCTAAATCAATGTAGGAGAGCATGCAGTGTTTCATCAAGTCACATGTGGCTATATTTTCTTACATAGGTCGATAGTCTGGACTAAAGATGAGCCACTCGTATAGGTATTTTGTTCAATCTGTCTATATTCCACATTCAAAGTTCAGGCTTCTGTATATTTTACTACACTTACTCAGTTGGCTTGGAATACCGGTAGCCTGACATAAGATACCACTCATGTCATGTGCATGTGCATGCATCAAAAGATACTAACTGAAGTCAAAGAATAGTGGAAAAGCGTCTAATTTTATGAAGTCGCCGATATATGTAATTCAGACCCACTGATAGTCAAGTAGAATCCCTTTCATGACTCAGAGTCCCTTTCATGACTCTAAGTGCCTGACAAAGGAGACATTAATTTTAATCTAATTGACCCTAGCTCTCACTATATCTTTCCTTAGGATTCTAGCTCTCACTATATCTTTCCTTAATATTACTTTTATTAGTGTCATATTCTTGTTGCTATACCACATGTATCTCCTTGCCTGATTGAAGCCGTTTCATTGCTATGCATACAATACTGATAATAAGAATGGTAAAACTTCGAGATGTCCCTGAAATATTTATCATACATTTCTTGAGAAATGTACACTGAAATAAATGATAAATTTGCTTTTCGGCTGGAGCTTGGACTTTCCTGCCCCTTTCATCGTGACATTAGGTAAAGCGAGTGCTCACAAATACAAAATTCAGAAGATCTAGTGTAGATAATCATACTGAGAAAGCAATGTCTCCATCACTCAGGGTGTCATGCGAGATTTATTCATAGGACAGGCGATGACACCTTTGCTACAGTAACACAGAAATTGTGTTAGTCAATTCCATGTCGCAGATTGTTACAGATACTCATGAGTTATATATACACAAATTATGTGTTTATCATGGGTTATTTTTGTAGCTATCGATTGATGGGCCTCGGCCCATGGGATGGAGAGTGTGCCTGAGAGTGTGACTGATTTTTCTTCTGTGTAAAATATTAACATGAGGCTGAGCTTTCAAGGGCATAGGGGGCATATGGCGTCTTTTTTCTCTTAAAAAGATGCTTTCACATTGGTTTGGTCGGTGAGGAATTCATGAAGAAATTTCTTGAAAAATCTACAAACTTGTTTCATAATTATTGATACCATCACTGGTATTGTGTGATAGGGAAGGATAAATCACAAGGAATATGATCATTCTGCCTGCTTGGATCTTGATTGAATGTGATAAGGGATAGTTAGGTTCTTATGTCAAATGAAGATCTACTCCTGTAAAATGAATAAAAGTTATCAATGAAAACATAATCGATGGCACATGAATGGAACCTCTATTTGTTACATAACATAAGCTCTAAGTGTGAAAGAAAACCGTAACCATCCAGAGAATCTCACTACCAAATTGGTGTATCCGACAATGTTGCATGTGTGCAGTGGGGATGTATGGGAATTGGCTGCTGGCTTCTTGGGATAGCTGATGAGCTGTGTCGATGGTAATGCTGATGTGATTGATCGACCCTACCCTCGGATAACTATACTGTTCCCTCCATTCTCCTATAATATGATCGAACGACTATAAATAGTGTAAAGTTGATATTCTTACTCAACCTTAACCCCCCAAAAAATAAAAAAAAAACAAGGGAAAAGACAGAAGGAAAAACAACAACCATAACCACAGCAGCGACAACAACAACAACAACACATTCTTTTCAGTTTTGAAATCTAAGTTATTAGGGTAAGTGGTACGGGACCTAGTGTCTATGATAAAGTCCAAGGATACATTTCATCTACGATGAATAATATTATCAGCACTGATAAATGCAATATCCATGACATTCAAAAGGTTGATTTACCGTCCTAGGGAGTAAAGTCCTTTTACTTTTTGATTCCATGAAATAAAATGTGATATAAGCCTGTGATAATGTGAATAATAGATGCAAACATAGATGTGTTCTTTGCACTAATGCAATGCATTTACATATCCTGTACTGAATTAAACACATACAAACCTATGTTCAGATATATACCTCAGCTATAGGTTATGTGTTATCTTCTTAACGTTGTGGCAACGGTCTGCGTCACAGACCTTACTAACTGAGCTTATTTAGGGGAGATATTGAGATAAATAAGAAAAGTTCAATTGAAGCACTAATGAGAATAACGAAAATAAATCGTAAGTGTTCGGCTACAAAAGAAGACTTCCTGAAGGTTCACTCAAAAGAAACATTACAGATGCAATAAACAATCTGTGGGTTTTTGTGAGGAAAATGACTCATTTTATACATTTTTCAGATGTTGTGGAATCTTCATCCGTTTCCATTTCCTCAGGAGCGTGTTGCTCCTATGGTAAAAAGGCCTCTCAGTAGGTACACTGTAAATAATGTGTGTTGTGGGAACACACAAGATTGTAACACACATGGATATTCAAACCACTTTGAGCATTTTACTCACTTTGAGGGCATCAACACACTTTTTCTAACACACTTACACACTTTTTTCTCAAAAGTGTTTACGTATTGAAAAGTGTGTTAAATCAACACACATTTTATTAATCCTTCAGTCTTATCACTGGTATTATGTAACCCATTAATTGCCCCCCACCTAACCAAAGGTCAGTTATGACAGTTACACACAGTCAGTTTGAATCTGCACCTGCTGGAGAGAGGAGTGTCTTCACTTCTCTGCTTATTTCTGGTAAGTAATCTTATATTATATCATCCTCAACACTAGTGCTATACAAGCTGTAATAGAGTGTAGTAAGTTGGTCTATCATAGATTTACACTCACATAAAGAAATTCTCTAAAAGCTGTATCAATATGCTGCCTAACATACTATCCAGTGTAGCATACAGTGTTCATTCACCAATTCTTCTGTTTCAGAAAACTACAATCTGCTTGCTCCAGTCACTAACAAGTTCCTATGCTGATTTGTGATTGGCAAAATACCAGGAATAGGTAAGTGGGACTATTCTGCATTTTGAATATAATTCTTTATTATTTTAATGTACCTACATAGTGACTTTTTTTTACATATGGGAGCCTAGACTCAGTCACTATTCTAAATTATAGACAGGGAAATCAGTAGATATGTTATCTATGTATTAGTACATTTTAATGTAGAAGTTTAAGTGATATTAGGACAATTTATGCACTAAATCAACATATCATAATTATGGTCTTACAAAAATATATTGTTATTCCTTTCCAGATTAAGTATGTGTGCCTCATGGTTACCTTCATCACATCATCCCAGGACAATAACAAGTACACCAGAATGAAAATATGAAGAAATAAAGGCAAAATGCCCCCCCAACCCACCCCATTTATTGTAAAAATATTAACTCACATTCATATCTAAACACTTTGTGGAGCAACACACTTTCTATGAACACACTATATGCATGAACACACTTTTAGCAACACACTTTTGGTGTAACACCCTTTTGATATGAACACACTTCTGAACACACTTTTGGCAAAAATGTGTTGTGTGTTAAAAAAATAAGTGAGTAAAAATATGCTGCAAAGAAGTGTGTTACAAAGCGTGTAAATGCAACATTTCTTACAGTGTACCCTCTTTTCAAAACAAGTCATGCTCTGCTTCACCATTCAACTTGCACTCACCACATCAGTCTGAAAAGTCACCTGCCTTGTTTAAAACAGAGAAAACTGCACTATCAGCTACCTATTCATGTCACACACTCTATAGTATATTATACTGACTGACTTCTTCCAACTAGGTACCTACTCGAATTCCCCTTTTTTAGCACCATACTTGAATGACCACGTGTGAGCAACAAAAGGGACAAGTCCTTTTACTATAGGAGCAACACCCTCCAGGCCTATCTTGTGAAGGCCAGGTATAAAGGCATACAGGCATCTATGAGATGTACCGGGGTAGGAATATACTTCATCTTCTGCTTCACAGGTTTTGTTCTTTTGGCAAATGAACCCATTAGGATTCCTAATATAAAATAAAAACACATGATCCGATAAGTAGGCAAAGGTAGATTCAGGCCTTTAGATGGCGGGTTCTTGTGAAGATAGTAGTAGACATGCATCCCCTTTTCAATAGAGTGAAATATGGGAAAGGTTGCACTCCCCTCTGCTTCCCAATAATTATAATATCTGAAGAGTTTGGTTTCAAAGTGCAATAAATCCATTCGAGAATTTCAATTGATATAAGTATTGGTCTATTGATGTAAATTTCAGTGCATTCATAATAAGATCATTTCTACATATATATAGACTACATCGCCTCTCGACAGCTAAACACAATCATTGGCAGAGGATTATATAACATTGTCCACGCAAATAGGTTTTGTATTAGATCTCTAACATAACTATGACCTAAGTTTTCATCTCCTTTTATTTTCAAAATGGCGTCTATTGCGTTTTGAACCAGACTCTTCATTATGTATGCTATATTTTCTTTTTTTGTGAAGTCCAGTCATAGCAGTGATGATGGGGTTGTCATTCAAGTACACCATTTCAGTGATCACCTAGAAAGAATCATACACGCCAGTGTAGAGATGTCAAAGGAAGGGCAGTAAAATTATGTCTTTAAGCACTCCATATCGCACATCTAATTCCCAAAGGCATCACTTTGCCCCGCCCTCTGTGCTACTAATCACCTTTTGTCAGCTGTCTGTAGACTTTGCTAAAAATTACCTGTAAGGTCTACCTGGAGGATGGTATCTTTCATCTTGTACCAAACATAATAACCAATCACCCCATGACCCCTTTCCAGAGAATTCAGGTCCCTCTTAATAGAGGTAAAAAGAGGTAACTCGGGTAGACACAGACATACACGCGACGTGTGCGTTGATAGAATGAAAAGCTCACTGTATTCTTCTATCAAAATTCTGTTAAGGGTGAATATATAAATTCAAGTAACAGTACCTCTCGCATTAAGCATGGCCTTTAGTTGAGGATTCCCCTTAGATGGGCCATAAAGAATGTAGCTAAACTCAGGCCTTGCCTTCTTTTTGCATTTTGGAACAAAACACTTTACTTTATTGCGGTAGTATAATACTCTCAATATCGAAATAGACGGCAGATTGTTGTATCTTGGAAAGAGGAACAAAATGCTTTAAACTCAAAATGTCAAGATAAAATGCTTAGTAGAATCTGATTTTTCAACAGAAGCATAACATGTATGGGGAAATAGTCCAAACCATATTTCCTCCTGATGGATCAGGAGGCCATTTCTACGACTACACACATCTACTACGATTTAAAACTGCCAAGAATAAGCCAGGCTGTCATAGGTAAGGCCCTACGACTGCTCAGTATGATCAGCACCTATGCAGTAATTACATAAGGTTTGGTAGAGCAGTCGTACTGGTGCAGGCATTAGTGGTTACTAATGCATAATACTGTAATGTCATTAACTCAAGGCTTCTCACTATGACCTGAAAGACAGCAGTCGTAGTGTGTTAAGAAATGGCCTCCAGGCCCCTTACATAGTGTATCCCATAAAAGTGTAGATGTGTGTAGTGGCTGGGTTTAGGTGTTAGCTGTTGGCTTCTTGGCATAGCTGCTGTGCCACAGGCCTGACAATGTTGACTTGATTGATTGATGCCAGCGGCATGACAACATATAGAGTCTATAATATTACAGTTATTGCACGATACCAAAGGCAAGAAATATGAAATGCAGAGTTATGGATAAAGATTCTATTAAATAATGGAGAATATAGCGTCTGAAAGTAATGATTGCATTATGATCCAAACTACTCTCTGTGGTGTGACATGATTCAAGTCGTAATATTTACTTCATGTAGAACCAAACTGCTTACATAATCAGCTTTTAGCATCATCAGTAAGATATACAGCAAAGAACGGCTATAGCATAAATTGTCCTACTGTCCTCACATCGAAAAAAAACTGTGTTTTTGGTGTCCATAGACATTCGATTCCTGTTGAAATGTGCTAAAAATGAGAACGGTGCTAATGGTTGAACGTTCATGCCCAACAAGAAAGTTTGGACTTTACCTTTGGCACTTCCAGTAACGCCCGCCCTACATGTCTTTATTAATCTGAATCTGTCACAGCCCACTGGGCACATCAACATTGATTCAGCGTTGAAACAAGGTTTGCAATGTTTGCATATCAACGGTTGATATAGGCTTGAAATATAGTTGAATTTGAAAGTTGACACAACATAATCAAAATCAACTGTGATTCAACATCTAACCATCAGTGCTGATTCAACGTTTGTATTTCTATGTTGATTCAACATTGACACAACATTGACACAACATTGATATGATGTTGAAACAACGTTGATATTTGTTAGGGCATTCTTTGTTGACATGTCAATATTGAATCAACATTGAATCAACATTGAAATCAATATTGTTGATTCAACATTGACAAATCAATGTTGAGTCAACATTGAATTGAGAACAATATTTCAACCTTGATATGTCAACTGTTGATTGGATGTTGAAATGGTGTTGGTTGACAACATTGAAATAGAATCATTGAAAAGGTGTTGAAGACAGGTTGATCAACACCATCAACACAACATCAGCGGGTTGTCAACGTTGATGCAACGTTCTGTGCCCACTGGGAGGTACAGCCCCAAATTTTCTTGTTGGGCATAAATGTTCATCCATAGGCTACGTTCTCATTTTCAGCCTGTCTGGCCTTTTGACAAAGGCCATCTGGCACTATTATTGGTTTGCAAGGTCAGTAACTTCCTTCATTCTCTGTGCCTGTAACGTGCCTACTTTGTTGAACTCTACTACAAAATTAAAATTTGCTAAGAATGACGCACGAGTATAGTCTAGGCGGTGGGCCATTTTGCCTGGTGAAGAGAATCTTTATCAATTCAAAAGACATAATTGAGTTTGTCTCCTGCCATAAACTATGTGTCAGGCAGAGGAAGGTCGAGTGGCTTCATTACAATAAGTATACCGTTGCAGCTTTCTTATCACAAACATATGTAGACTATGTACCAAGTTAATGTACAATACCATACGACACTTTTTTGGGATTCTCAGTAGACCCATATCAACCATGGCAGGCCGATCAAACTGCTCACATTTCGGAATGGCATTTCTTAACATGCAACGACTTGAAATTTTGTGCGACAACATTACCGTCTCGCCATATTGATAGTAGTGTTACCAGTCGTACCTCCATAGAACTGAATGTACTTTCCTGACCCTCATCCAAGGTAAAATTTGGTACGACTGTGCATCTGGAAGGTCCTCCAGATGAGTCTTTGTGCCTGTATCTACTCGTACCACGTTAAGAAATGCCCTCCAGGTGATGTTTTATACCGCTCTCAAATCTAATGTAGCTTATACTACCTGTCTATATCTTAATTCCTACATGGTGGATTTAGCCATTCAGTCTTTCATTCACCAATGTATTTCTTATGATTATAACTCACTTAATGCAATGTCCTCACCTGCAATATGTTGTGTTCCTGTGGGAAGATAACACGGCCTCTTTATTGTTTCTATCTGTGCTTAGATCTAACGCAATGACTTCAGCTTAATATGCATTAAAGTCCAACTCGCGTTTTAGGATTTTCTTCTTAGCAGAAGCCACTTCTACATGATAGGATGCAAAGGAATTTTTACTCCCTGCACTTGGGACAACTAGTCTCACGAAATGGACTGTAATCACATTAATGATCAAAGGGAAAAAGATGAATATGTTGTAAAAAAGAATACAGAGCTTGTAGATCAAAAGGTAGTTTCTATGCCCACATCACTTGGTGAGATTGTAAAGTTGTTTTAGATAAGTAAAAATGGAGGCACAAAGTCAATGGCAGGAAGATTCAGCGGAACAGTGAATAAAGCAAAACCTATGTATTCCGACTGAGCAATATGCTGAAAGGTAAACTACAAGGCACAGTATAAACCGACAAAATAAAGAGCATCACATGGACTCTTTTAGGGCCAAGTATTTTGCCAATGATACTGGAGAGAAAGTGCAGCGTTACCTGACTGCCTCTTTGTTGTTTGGAGCCGGACTACACTGGACTGACTCCTCACCTACTTATCAGACACCCTTGGATTCTCTGAAGGGTGTTGCTCCCATTGTAAAAAGAGCTGTGAGTATGTGTGTTTTCTAAACAAGTCGTGCACTGCTTTACCTAAGTACTTGCACTCACCACATTCGTTTGAAAAGTCACCTGCCTTGTTTAAAATAGAGAGAGCTGCACTACCAGGTACCTACTCATGTCACACGCTCTATAGTTTATTATACTGACGGACTTCTCCCAACTAGGTACCTACTCAAATCCCCCTTTTTTAGCACAGTACTTGAATGACCACTTGTGAGCAACAAAAGGGACAAGTTATAGCTACATGAAAAGAAAGGACTGGAAACAAGGGCATTTTTAGCCAGCTCTTCCTTGTACTATAGGAGCAACACCCTCCTGCAGGGGTGTCTGACTAGCAGCAGTACCAGGAACGAGAGTCAGACTATAGAAATAATTATATAAGCCATTGAATGTCTCTCTTCTTCTGGCCTGCAGAAACGGAAAGAAATGAAAAAATGGTGTTCAACTGAAAACAAACAAACATGGAACGTCAATACATATCGTGGGGACAATACCTAATAAAAAGGCAACCTGGGAAACTGGAGGTACCTTTATGGTACTAACCCCGTAAACCCTTGTGCCCCAATATCTACTTCATAACACAAGCATGACAAGTCTCGGTGATGGATGATAAATGCTGATTCTGCACTGCAGTTGTGCAAATGTATGCATTTCAAAATGTTGTTCAAGGAACCATATCAGATGGTTAGAGAGTTGACTCAAACCTCATTCCCTTACTCGTTGCATAATATTCTTTTGATTGAATTATTTTTGTAGACATAATATGTCTACAAAAATAATGCCCTTATGTGTGGATTTTTTTGTCTATACAAAAAACGTCCTCTCGTTGAGTCTCAAACTATAGTTATTCACCTCACATCGATCTCCTGTTACGCACATTTTCACGTACCCAGCACTTTGATCTTTTACACAGCCTTTTATATGCTTACGATTTCCAGTTATAGAAAACGGTCACGATGGAACACTTTATTGACGCTTGTCAGGGGGCTGGGCAGATTAATGTAAACTCCTACATGACTGTAGGCATACCCTCATGTCAGCTTTCCATTTCTTATGAACAACCGATTGTCCAGCCACCCAATAGAAGTGGACATGTATGGGGTTCACATACAGTCACTTATACCTCCCACCATACCCCTCCGCACCACCGCTGCCATTTTTCAGTCCTATTTGATGAACTGCCCAGCAGTCAACCACGTGTGCCGTGTCCATATTGTGACGTCACGCTGCGCATGCGTTGTGAACAAGCGGTGTCGGCAAGTGGCCCCCTGTCGAGAGACTGATATGAAAATTTCATAATGCCTGGTGCAATATTAGGTGGGCCGATAGCGTTGCTATGGGTGGGCTAGAGGGAAATCAAGGTAGAGGCGCCGCCTACACTTGACTGACGACAACAGTGCTGTAAACCTGTTGCAACGGATGCTGCCGGACGATAGATGCACGTGCGGTTTCCGGGAAGGAGTAGAGTGGTCCCCTGCCCATCCCGCCATTCCCTTTGTTCCGCCATTACTGTCAGGAGGACTGATAATGCTTATTAAATAGAGATGTAGAGAAAGAAAGAGGGAATTGATGAAGGTCAGTAAATTTTTGTGTTCATCCACATCACCCATGATAAAGAACAACACACACCCAAAGAAAGATAGAATATAGGAAAAGAAAAACTAAAAAAAGGGACAAAAAGAAAAAAAGTGTTTATGAGATACAATCAAATATTATACAATCGGCAGTTTCTATCAATTGTTTTGACGCATACCTCTACAAAGTAGATATTCAAGTAATCTAGGCGGATTTGTATGGTCTTTTAATTTGATTTTATTTAACCAAGAGGCAAGACGTTGCGTGAATACATCTAGAAACGCAAATACTTAGTGGTAGTTGTCTATAAAGTGCAAAGCATACCCGAATACACATGGGACTGCCTTTTGGCTGGGTACTACCGAAAGTTGAGTTCCGTTGTACAAATCAGCATACCGTGCCCAGGATGTCGATCACGTGTCAGTATGGAGGAATCCTTACCCATCATGCATTTGGAAAAGGAACGACTTAAGTATAAATGACTTCCTATATGCCACCTCAACGTCAGAGTGACGGCGACAGGATAAAGAGTGGAGATCCTGACAGCGCCATAATGAATGCTTCACTGGCGCTCGTCTGTAGGGGGGCGACGGGGGACTCCTGACGGTGGCGATAATTGAGCGTTTGACGCGCGTCAGAATACAATCGGATGAAGCCCTAAATAATAAGCTTGTGGGAGGGGGAGGGGGTATAGTGGTGTGAAGGGGTTGGGGGGATCTATGTCGGCTTGCAGTCAGTGATGGCTCAAGGAATTTGCTCGTTATGTTAGTGATTCTGAGGGCTGCCTAAGCCAAAGACAGTTAAAAGGTGAGTTTCAGGTACATCGCAACATCTTTTGCAAATGTCGAGATAACTTTGATCGTTTTTATCCCAAACGTAGAGGGGGCATGTGAACAACACTGTGCTTCCTTTCCATAAAAAAACAACAACTTGGAATCTACATGGTAAGGGCATTTTAAATTAGGGTGAGGTTGTTCCCATACGTCTTTGATGCAACACAGTCAGTGTGTGTTAGACCGAGGGTGTATGTAACACGATATAAATCTGTGTTGGGTGGTAGCGTTCTGGAATTTTATACCTGACAGAAGACAGCAGTTAATACCACACAGTTCTGTAATTGATGCTAGTCCTCTTAAGGCAAGCTCCACACGGTTACTTGAAACACAATATACATTTGTGGGACACTAATACAGGTGGTAGGGTATTTTGCAAGGCGGGTGTGATATGAAATAGGAAGGCTATAAGATAGTGAAAGATATTGGCCCCATTATAATATCTGGTGTGCATGCATTCCCTTCATTGTGTCACTGGCCGCCAACTTAATAATGTCATTAAGGAATTTGATAAAAAGAAAGTGTACGATATAAATCATAATATTTACTGTATATATCCGAATCAGCTCGGCTAAGGATAAATGAATCCCATATTTTACTTGTGATATACTATTGTGACATTCTTTATATTGGCGCTAAGAATGCATCTGCCATATTTTAACTGCCACCAACAAAGCACATTCCGAGGCAAATTTACCCATGCTTGATCAAAGAAGGCACATTACTTGAAAGTGTTTCCTTTTAAAAGGAAATTACAAGATGAACATGTAAAACTTGTAAGGCCCCGTGACAAAATGTGGCTCCTACATGTATTATACCATACCCAAATGTAGGTCCTTTTGAAGATACCCCTATGGTTCAATCGGCACATTTATGGAACTCATTACCAGCAGATGCTCAAAACATAATTGACATTGTTGTGTTCAAACGTAAATCCTAAGAGGCAGGGATGGTCTCTATTCTTATAATGTAGGACCTAAAATGAGCTTCGGTTGCTACTGGGATGAAACATATGTAACTACTATTAATGTAATTTCTAATGCTGACTCCTCCTTCACATGGTACCACCACAACAACATAGTGTAGGGGCAGTACTTCCCCTTACTCGGTTGACTGACCCCCAGGGGACGGTCTTCAGGTAATCACTGCCCCCTAGTGTGTATCATACCGATCCAGGTGTGATTTGGAAGGTGAGAAAGTCAGGCCAAGAGAAGTAGCTCAGAGGTAGAGCAGCCGCTTCGAAGTTGGAGGGCCTCGGGTTCAAGTCCAGGTTTCTCCATAACGTTTTCACCAACCTCTACAATAGTAATGGAGGTGGGAACTGTTTGACCAGTATCATTCACGGACCCGGATTAACTTACGCTTATAATGCTAAGTGTTCTCCAGGTACTATAGTCACAATTTTGTTGTATCATCTCTTGAACCTCTGATTGTTTGGGGTATTTAAATCTGTTCTTAGAAAAAACCCACAAAACAACAACAACAACAAAACAGAACATAGAAATAATGGAAGCATTAGGGCATTTCTATTCTTCGCACACCATGCCTCATTCTGGCCATGAACTGCGAAGTGTCCAGATGAAAAATTTCTGATTGTTGGTGAGGACAAAATGTGTGCTTTGTGGATGCTTGAAACACCTTTTGTGATAGGTGATTTAAGACAAAATTTTATAATATTATATATGGTATATGTGAGCCAGCAGCCAGAAATGGGGGTTCCTGCAGGATTTAGTACCTGTTTTAGCCATCAGGGGGCACCACTATGGGCTAGAAGAGGAAAAATATGCCTAAAACTATTATAGGGTACTTTTTTATGGTTTTAGATAAAATGTTCTATTTTGGGTGGAAAGGTTCCAAATTAGGCATGTGAAAAGAACGTTTTTTGGCCTAAATACACATTTTTGTTGATGTCTGTTGCCATGGAAACATGATTTTCATTCTAAATAGGAAAATCAATTATCCTATTTGAAAGAAGCTTTCACTAGGGTTACTATGGTGAAAACAGAACGAAAATACCATTTCTAGATCAAAAGTTATAGGCAAAAGAATAAAAAATTGTGAGCCAGCAAGCAGAAATGGAGGTTCCTGCGGGATTTAGTACCTTTTTTAGTCACCAGGGGGCATTACTATGGGCTAGTATAGCAAAAATATGTCTAAAACTGTTTTAGGGTACTTTTTCCTGGAGAATTCAATGATTCTTAATAAATCGTTCTATTCTTGGTGGAAAGGTTCCAAACAAGGCATGTAAAAAGAACGTTTTTGGGCCTAAATAGGCATTTTTGTTGATTTCTGTTGCCATGGTAACATGATTTTTATTCTAAATAGGAAAATCAATGATCTCATTTGAAGGTATGTTTCACAAGGTTTACTATGGTGAAAACAGACCGAAAATACCATTTCTAGTTCAAAAGTTATGGGCAAAAGAATTAAAAAATTATGCTAATTTAGCTAATTAGCATAAATTATGCTAATTTTAGATGTATCTCATGACCAATTAGATGTAGAGCTTATTGCCATTCAGGAAATGGTCATAACTACCCATATTTAGCAATCTATTCCTCTAAGACTAACAGGAGTATCTTCTCTTGCAATATATCACTGAAAAGCTAGTGATCTGAATTTTAAAGTTGACTTTTAGCACGGAGCACCCTTTCTCCTTGCCTCTACACAATTATGCTAATTTAGCTTATTAGCATAAATTATGCTAATTATAGATGTATCTCATGATCCATTAGGCATAGAGCTTATTGCCATTCAGGAAATGGTCACACCTACCTACGTTTAGCAAGCCATTCCTCTAAAACTAACAGGAGTATCTTCTCTTGCAATATATCACTGAAAAGCCAGTGATCTGAATTTTAAAGTTGACTTTTAGCACGGAGCCCCCTTTCTCCTTGCCTCTACACATATATCATGCAGGTGGACAGTTTGTTGCCTATAGATAAATAGACTGTTCATGCCAGCCCCAAAAGTCTTATCACACGGCTATAATTTTCCACATGGAATATCACTATTCAAGATTCATGATTAATACATACATCTCCCTTTATGACATTTGCATTGATCTTTAGTAACATTTCCTTACACACAAAGCTGCGTTAGTCAAAGGGTATCCTCTCTTATTTTTTTTTTGTATCTACACCCACATGGTGTTTATATATAGTGTACATACATAATGACAGTACTGAATACCTACAAGTGTGCTTTCCCCTATCATACATTTACCATAACAAAGGATGTCTGGTCATAAATCACCATCAACATCTCTAGTTGCCATGCCAAAGGCCCACTTGCTTAGTACGCCACAGGGGCTTTCAGACCCACCTTGCATTTATATATACACTGCAAAAATGGTGTTTAGATCCTAAACACAATTCTAAACATATTCTTGCAAAGTTTTTTGTAATCACATTAATTTCCTAAACATGTTTAGCCAAACAATGTGCTTAGCTCAAGTGTTTAGAAATGTAGGTGTTTAGGTTAAAACTTTGTGTTTAGATATATGAATTTTTGTGTTTAGGTGTTTATGATTTTTTGTGTTTAGATGTTTAAAATGATTTGATGGAGAGTTAAGGTTTGCAGATATGTATGCATTAAAAAACAGAGATATATATTGTTTGTTTTCTCATTTACTGGGGGGGGGGGACATCAGGAGGTATTTACTTGTCAAAGTTCCCAAAGATGTCAGCCACAGCTATAAATACGTGTACATTTATTACACACTGCATCAGAATGAGAGACTTGAGAAAGTACAACAGCTTGGCAGGAAGGACATTGCCTCATGTATTCCAGCATAACATCAAATAGGTGTCAGTCATGGAGTTTACTGATTATTTTATGGTAATGATGGTGGCATGAGGTGAATCTAGTTTATTTTCTATTGCCCTTTCTATTCACATGACATTCTATGAAATGAAACCATGATGAACATGGGATTTGGGGACATTTGTCACAACAATTGATTATAACTGTATGCAGATAGTCCAGTCAAAGGTAGTGCTGCTACCTGGTGTAGATTCAACATCCAAGTATCGAAACATATTGATGTTTAAATCTAAACACCTATTATTCAACTGTCTCAACTCTAAACATCTAAACATGTTTAGCGTAAATGTTTATGTAGTTAGAATAAAAGTGTTCATTTCCTAAATGTGTAGTCGATGAGACCCCTAACTGACCTATATGTTTAGGTTTTAAACGTGTTTAGACCTAAACATGTTTTAAATCTAAACACCATTTTTGCAGTGTAGCGATAGTCTGACACAAGTGGTTAGCCTTGGAGTTAATTCAATTTGCATCATTTTATCAGAGAGCAAACTGAAAAGTGTATGGGGTGTTTTTATGCTGATGTCACAGCTGTTCGTGTAGAAACGAAGTGTAAGAACAGAAACTAGGGAGGTTTAGTAACAACGACGTACGTCACCCATTCTTGATTTCACGCAGACGTACCAATGCTGTAGGTATGCTGTACGTCTGCGTTTTACTGCCCATGTAGTGGGTGCTAAACCTCCCTACTACTGGACCAAAACTGCTCTTAGATTAGAGAATGCTTTCTATGGGATGTTAGAATAAGTATTAAGTAGGCTGTTCTGTCAATGGAGAAAGTTATTCTTGCAAGTAACCAGGGGACTGATATGCTTAGTTGTTAAAAATCTATTCAAGCACTAACTTTGGGCTATTTGGGTAGTGTCAACAAGTAGGTCTAGCAATATACAAATCAAGGTTGTTGAACAAATTGATGGACCATAATGAACCTTTGAAACATAATTTTTGAAATCCTGTTTTCTGCTCCAAGATTTAAAAAAAATTACAATCCACTAATAACCAGACCCTAGCCTGTCTAAAGATCTGATCAATGGACCTACCGTCGTCTATAATTTATATTTAGAGCTGGACGTTTTAATTCATCGGGAATCAATGGATTCAAAGCATTCCCCTTTGGCCTAAAGGTGTTGTGAGATGCGATTGATCAACCTGACCCAGAGGATATCTCTCTGTGAGAGCCTGTATAGTTATGATAACAAGGCAGCGAGGGTGAATATCTCACCAAAGCTTCCTCGGTGCATCAAACTGAATCCAACCAAGGGGTTAGAGTGGTGCATTGAATTATGCTAGCAATATCTAGGAAGTTACTCTGGAGGCCTTTACTTAACATGCTACAACTGCACCAAGTCACAACGATTTGAAATTATATCAATTGTAATGTGGGATCAGAGATTTACTTACCTACCACTGTTTTGTAGGACAGACACTTATTTATCTCAAGTTGAATACGAGAGCCCCATAGGCTTAACCAAGAAACTCTGTATCACACCCCACAGTGTGATAACCCTTCCCGTATCACACTCCCTGGGAAAACATCCAAAACGGTCAAATAACTGATGATAAAATCACTTCTAATGCCAAATCAATCGAATTTTGAACATATCTGACTAAAATAACTTGAGATAAATACAAAGGAGCACTCGAATTGGTCAGCACTGAGGGTTATCACACTCGGCTTCTCCTCGTGTGATAACCCTCAGTGCTGACCAATTCTCGTGCACCTTTGTCTATGTATTCATCACATAGGGTCTGGGAGGTCAGCTGTAGTACTGTAAGAGGGGCGTGGCCAATATACAGCTGCAATATCAATATATTAAGGGTTTCCACTACAATTTGACGGGGTGGTATGTTGAGAAATATAGCCTCCCCTATGGCTTATACATCATGGTGGCAAATGGGCACAGTGCAATAAAATACCATGCTGCTTTAAAGGTTTATTGGTCTGTTCTATATATAAGACTGTATCTAGAATAACCTTGACCACCCCAGAGAACACACCTTGGGACACAGAAGCATTCAAGGCCTTACTCTTAATACTCAACCAGAGGTGAGGCTGAGATGTTTGGTTGAGAGAGGCCAAGGTAAAGCCTCAAGGTCTGTGAACCTCTAATCCAGGGCTATTTCCACTACTTCTCTCTATCTATGTGTATACGTTAGATGTTAGGAGATCCCATATAGATCAATTGTACGCCAGAATAGAGAAAAGTTAACTAATTTGTATGGGAACAGTATACGATGAGTCATCAAAACCCAGTGGCTAGTAGCCAGGAGGGTGTTGCTCCTATTGTAAAAAGAGCTGTGAGTATGTGCCCTCTTTTCTAAACAAGTCGTGTACTGCTTCACCTAAGTACTTGCACTCACCACATTAGTCTGAAAAGTCACCTGCCTTGTTTAAAATAGAGAGAGCTGCACTACCAGGTACCTATACTCATGTCACACGCTCTATAGTTTATTATACTGACTGACTTCTCCCAACTAGGTACCTACTCAAATCCCCCTTTTTTAGCACCGTACTTGAATGACCACTTGCGCGCAACAAAAGGGACAAGTTATAGTTACATGAAAAGAAAGGACTGGAAACAAGGGCATTTCAGCCAGCTCTTCCTTTTACTTTAGGAGCAACATCCTCCTGAGAAACTGATCAATGTTAATCAGTGTTGACTATTGACTCACTGATAGTGATTCAATGCTGATTGATAAACAGTGATACCATCATGCAGACAATTCAGCAGGTGAAGAAATGTCCTAGTTTTAGCTTTCAATTACATAATGTTATTTTCAGGGACGCCTCTTTGTTGATATATAAACGGAAGTTTCATTCGTCTAAACTCTGAATAATATGATGTACATGTATATGCAATGCACCTTCTTATCTATCTCGATTACGGTTGTTTCCATACCTAGTGGGTCCACCATTTTGAATTCTGCTGGTCCTGCCAGAAGTGGCAAAACACACAGATAAGACATGCCATGATGCCATAACATCCACTTCCATGGGCAAGATTGCCACTACACTATCTTATCAGCTTATCAGTGCCTGTCACCAGACCCAGCTCCAGTCCTGCTTACACCCAATAGAAGTACTAGTCCAATGTTTTGTATTAACTGCAGTAAGTCATAATACCTCTTATCTAAAATGGCCACTTCATTTATTGATCACCAGGACCAAAAGGGGTCGATAACATATAGTTCCCCTAATAGACGACGTAAGCTGGTAAATGCTGTCCCCTGTTAAGATCGGGTGAGTCAGCTGGGTGAGCTAATATAAGTGGGGTCAAGTGTGGAAAAATATGCGGGGACTGCATTAGATTTAGTGCTGATTCAGGATAGGAAAATAGTCCTTACCAAACCAACACATAGCTTATTGTTCTATTGATTTACGACATATGGATGTCCACCCGTCCAATGTAGATTTTATTTTACATGAAATAGAGAAAGACCATCTTGTCAGTTCTGTATCCAGTCTGACATATTATTGTAACATCTCAAATAAATAGTCTGTGTATTTTCTTGAGGATAGATCTGGGTTTGATTATTTTACATGATGATTGTTCAATGTGAAAGACATTATTCACGTGCCACCAAACTCAAACTTGTGTCAACTGAGCCATTTCCCTTAAGTCCATTTCAAACTCGTTCTATCAACTTAGCGGGCACAACTCCTAGTTTCCAGATTCCGCCTACACACAGTTCCGAGAAATACCTATTTCTGGACTGATCGATCTAGGATGACTAAATCTTATTGCTGGATGCTTATTTAACCACAACATGCAGGGTAATGCATACAATATCATTTTCTCAGACTCGTCAACGAGGAAAACCTGGGTTTATACTAGGGTTTACATAAATGAAATTAGATAGAAAAGATGGAAACATGGTGAATGATGTCGCCATCAGGGGAATTCACCCTACGGCCCACAACAGAAGCAATGATTTTAAGCAAGTGAGCAACTCGTGAGCAGGTGTAAATATCTGTGTAGGTAGGTCCTGAACAGCTCCTCATGTGCCTGTGATGAGCTCCAGATCCTGTTTTGAATACCGCTGACAGTGTCCAAGGCTGGATGATGAATGGTTGTAAGGTCAGTGACTGAGGGTACCGCTCTGAGCAACTCTGAGCAGGTCCCTGAAACAAGAGCTGCTCCCATCCGGACTAGATAATTATTAAATCATGAAAGGGAAATCATCCCCTGTTTGACTCCAACAGAATGATTCCTTTTGTCCTTTTGTAACGGTCTTTTTCTGGCCAGCATAAGCAGGGCGGTGGGGCGATCAATAATGATACTGTCCTTACTCTCATAGTAATAGCGAAAACACATATTGCATGGAAAGTAGTAACATGTCTGTTACCATAGAGTTGCTTAGTATTGTTCTTTGCATAATACTCAAAGTTCTTTATTGGGTATACCACCTTGAAACATCTAGTTCCAGTTCATGGTGAAACAAGTACAATAATGGAATTCACATAATCCAATCATTTTAAATGACTCATGCCTTCAAAGGCATTATACGTTTCAATCGAGTTCAAGGGGCCTGGTTACTTGCTCACTTGATCCATGAAACTGAAGTCATTAAACAATAAAATTATTCATATTAGATGATGTCCCTGTTGCCACTACATGTAAGATAAGATCTCGTGAGGTGTCACAACATGTGTTAACAAATTTCCTCATTGGTACAGAATAAAATGCTTCGATTAAAACCTTCACTAAAGATAACGTTCTGGGAGGCATTTCTCAAGATGGTACGACTAGACCCCTTCAAATCATAGTGAGATCCCTAATGCCATAACAGCCCTTTATCTGTATAGTGATTCCATTGGTACGACTGCCCTACCAAGATTACTATATTAAGTGCTGATTGTACAAAGCAATCGTAGGGTATCGCCTAGATCAGCGACTCTAATTTTAACGGTTTCAAATCGTGTAGTGGTTTTGTTCAGTCGTACCATGGCGAGAACTGCCTTCCTAGGGAATGAATACATGATTTTGTTTCTGATTTACTCTGGAATTACAGAGGTGGGATCTTCTGTAGACCTACAGATAACTATGAGCCCATATTGCTAAAATAGTTCAATTTGAGCAGCTGTGCTTTTATAATTGCAGTGTCGCCATTCTCCCATATTATAATGCATATGATAATAGGGGTATTACGCCTGAATACATCAGATATGTCAGTTTACAGAGGCCCATATAGTTAAGACTCCTTCATCCCTGTGGCAAAATATGTACACCATCATGTGGCGCAGGTCTATAGCCTATTGTCAACTTCAATATATCGATCCCACCACCTAGGCTGACATAGAATTAAGGGGTAATTCTAGCTTAATCTATAGGTCACTATCAACTTAGCGACTAGACTAATACGACTACGTCTTGTAGTGTGGGACACATTCATACCATAATCAAGCTTCAAATCCCCAGTCATTGTAAACCTGTATACTATCAGCCAAGTAAACAGAAAGTTCCTGAAAGTGTTTGGTGAATCACTATAATAAAGAGAAAGTTTTATGTAAGCAGGTTAGAATCGACCAATACAGTTCATCATTGTAGTTCAGATAGCTTCCAATAGCATAAATGTGCGATGCTTTGTAAATATACACTTTTTCCCAAAAAGTCTAAACCCACGAGACGTCTGGAAGGTGATTCATAAGTCAAAAGACTGTAGGGTACATATCGTTACATTTATGAACTTGCAAACAATTTTTGATTCTAAAATTGGAACCAAGAAAAGTTGCAACAGGGTTAGTACATGTAATAGCGACACTTCGTCAGTGGCCTAAATTACTAACCAAAATCAAAATATGACTGACAGCCATCAACCACTGATGGATGGCGTATCCCTGTATCCTTAGTCTTTTTTCTAGCTCTATCAGAGCTTGGGGTATGTAATATTGGTTCCTACTTCGACCCAAATCTATTAAATACCATTATCACCGCTTACTATTTTACCTAGATGTTCCATTCCCCATTGCACTGTTTGCACAATTAATCGACATTAACATTTACCTGTGTATATGTCTCATATTAATTTAATAGAAAAAAGAAAAAAATGGCACAGAACATACATTCTTGGGTATACCAAGGTTATACCAAATACTAAAGAGTGATGCGTGTACATGCCGATTTTGAGACAAAAAGTTGCTTTCTATACGCCATCCAAAATGTAAGAAAAACCAACAAAAGGACTAAGAACAAAAAAGGTCATGCCTACTGCACTGTTATACAATCTATACTTACTATGTCTTTATCAACTATTGCATCACTCAGTCCCTTCAGTTTAACCCCATTACATCTGTTTCTACCTGCAACATTCGTGTAAACAAGACTATCAAGTACATGTTAGAAAAACCTATATCCCCCATAGCCCTGTTACATCAAAGTGTGCCCTTCCTGTCACAAGGCATACACAATACTGCTGTTGCTGTTGGCGCCAGTTGTACCCAAAGATCATAGTGTACACAAACCCGTATGGTATTTGAATCAGGTTCTTCGCTTGATGAGCACCATACATAATGTAGGTACCTTGATAAATATAATGGACCAGGTGGAGCATACCTCACTAGGGGGAGCTACATTTGTGGCAAATACAATATTGGCCTTATGGGCACAGCTATATGATGTTCATACAGTTGGAGCGGTTTTTTGCCTTTTGCAATATACCTTCAGGCGAGAGATCCAACTATACTGTCAAACGTCTTTGACTAGCAAAGGCACACAGCAAAATAACTTCAAGAGTGCTGAATTTTCAAGAAAGTCGGTGATCATTAGAATGGCACAGAATATAGATTGTCTAGAGAAATGCTGATTGCTCTTTGAAATTAATCACTACACAACATATTTCCAATAAAGATGATTATCAACTCAGTGTAAAGTCTGCCAATTGATGGTGATTGCATCTTACTGGTGAAAACATAAAAAAGGGTGTTTGGGGCACCCTATTTAATGTGATGAAGTATTATAGTGTCTCTTGCTCAGCAATCTCTCATTCTAACTATGACTACCACAGCTGCCAAGTTAGCTCAGTAGGAAAGGTGATCACTGGATTATTGATCTGAAGGTTAATGGATCTTATCCCTAGATCTCATCAGCATCTTTCAGGTGAAGACCAAAGCCTACTTTTTTTTTTATAAAATATAAGCAAAATGAAAGGTTTTATGTCTTTATTTCTTTTTATTTTCTGGTTTAATGGATTGATAGACATATTTGGGAATATTGCCAATGTTGTGAGAGGAGTGGAACAGTAGCTATCACATACTGCAAAAATAGGTTTCTGGATTAAGCTCAGCTGGGCCCCATCTGGCAGCCTAGACATTAACAATCTTGAGCCCATGTCTGGGCCAGCCCAAATAACCTAGAGGAATTGCAATTGAGTCCCACGTCGTCATGCTTGCTGGGAGGTAAAGGGCCCTTGTGGTGAAACGCCAATCTCATGTTTAGCCGTTTCTAGTGCAATTTTGCAGTTCTTACTAATAGATATTATTCAAATGATAATCAACTTCATGAATACACATTATGTTATAACTAGCCATTTATTGGAGATCTGTTTTATATCTCCCCTTCACAATAATGCAAAGGCCCTAGTATGCCTAATGAAGGTACCCAATACGTGTTATTGTAAACCAACTGAGTTACCCTAATACTGACAAAGCTAATTCTAAAACTTTCTATACTGATAAGTTTTAGAAAATGTCTGCCTAAAGTTCTTGGTTCAGATGATATAAACCATATCTAAGTAACTTAGAATTACTTAAAGCAATAGAGGGATTGGGTAATCTCTATTATTTCTGTATACTACATGTATCATATACACCATGTTGGATGGGGTTTCCTTGTACCACCGCACTGCCACCTGCTATCATTTTGAAATTCAATACCCTCCTGAGGTTGCAGCACAAACTGTGCAAATCAGTATGAGCCCTTTTCAGCGAGGAATGCTGTGTCAGAAAAGTGCACATGTATCATATATACTTATGGCCTCTCACATCACAAACCTATCACACATTTGGGTAGTTGACAGTAGTATTAGGGGGCCTCACTTCCATGAAGGAAGGTGCACATATGCCATTAACCAATAAGTCAATACCACACAGCTAAAATAATTTTCTTATCCAAGAAAATAAACTTGATACAAGAAATCTTTTCTAGTTATGGGGAAGATTCTGGTTATAAGATTCATCAGTCATCTTGTCTTTAAGAAAAATCAAGTTTTGAACAAATCTTAAGCTCCCTTCTTGATTTAAGTGTTCAAGATTATTTTTCTTACGAAAATTTCTTGAAATTGGTAGTTTTGTCCACCACGTAACATTATTTATCTTGAAAGGCTAATTTCTTGATATGAGATTTATTAAACTAGAGCTGTTTTCTTACATCTAGAAAAAGGTAGAACTAAGATGTTTTTAGAAATTGGCCAAGGAGTATTATCTAACATGCCAGGTAAGTATTATTTTCTTAGGGAAATATAAGGAAATTACATAGTCTGCCACTAGGGGTCAGCACTACCTGTTATGGTGAATTATTTGCAATACAAAGTACAAATGCCTAGCTTAAACTTGGTCCTAAACGTTAGATGTGGTAAAATAAAGCAAAAACTGAAGGAACTGATTTGGAATTAATTTTGTATCAGGATCTATTGGTCTGATAGTTTATTGAGGGAAATTCAAGGCATGAAGGAAGCTAAACACCTTTTGCGTAGATAATATGATAATGTAAGGGTGGGATGTGCCTCAGCCTCTCATTAAATCAAAGACTTTGAATAAAGGTCTTAATCAATTCTGAAAATATGGCCTCAAAGAGCTGCATGTAATTTGAAGAACCTCTGTCACTGAGGTAGCCTATAATGATAACATTCTATTCTATCTAAAACATTTCTATAATAGAAAAAAAGCATATCCACTTTACAAACAAGAAAATTAGTGTTTTTTTAAATACTGGAAGTGAGAAAATATAACTTATTTTAATAAAAAGTATGAGTAAGTTTATCTTGAAATAATACTCCATGAGAAATATTTACTTCTTTTAAGAAATATTTTAGAAAATTGAATCCTGATTTGAGAATAAATTACTTGATTTAAGAATTTATTTCTTAAGATTGTATTTCTTAATTCAAGTAAGGTGGACATACCAATATTTCAAGTAAAATTTTGTTACCTGGTGGACAAACTTGTTTTTAGTTAATTTTACTTAAAATGAGAAATAATTTCTTAAAATAAGAAAGTTATTTTTGGCTGTGACAATGATTTATCGCGCATATATTTTTATTCCTAGATGCAAAAGAGGTTTTATTTTCACAATACGTTTGACAACCTTCAGGTCTGTATGCACAACATATGTACACTAAAGGTGCAGGCTAACGAGGGCCGTACATTTGCATAGTGGCTACTGGAGCACCCATTGAACTGATTGATCAACTGGGTGAGGTAACTCGCCCTTAACAAAAACCCCTTTCCCTATGACCTCAAGGCTTCTTTCATATAAGGTTCTATCAAGAAGTCTATTCTCATTAGAGATCCCTCATGGCCACCCTGTCTATCTGAAGTTGGTCTCAGGCACCACAAGAGGGTGACTTATTGGTTCAAACAGGAATGCATATATATATATATATATATATATATATATATATATATATATATATATATATATATGCATGTTTACATGTATATGAGGCTGTTATGTATTCATTAGAATGTATTTAATTCCAGGATCTTGATAACACATTAATTTTATGATCTTCCAAAGTTTACCTCAAGAAACGAAGAAAAAGAAGAGAAACAAAATGATCAAGAAAAGGGCAGGCGGTGTTTAGTATAACTTGACCTCGAAAAAGGATATACCAAAAATTCTGAAAAAGCACATGGGTGGTATAATGAACAAATAATTAATGGATAATTCATGACGCGTGTGTGTTATGAAAGGATAATTAAACGAGGGCGCAGCTATGGTTCTAGCCTGCCACCAGTGAGGCTGGGGTTCAATACTCCTACCAGTTTGGACGATTTTTCACATTGAAACAATGGCCAGATTGACTCTACCTTGGTCACACATTTCCCAAAATAATCTTAAGTCCAACTTGACCTCGAAAAAGTATATACCAAAAATTCTGAAAAAAGCACGCGGATGGTATAAAGAACAAGTAATTAATGGATAATTCATGACGCCTGTGTGTTATGAAAGGATAATTAAACTCGGGCTGCGCCCTCATTTAATTATCCTTTGTTAACACACACAAGTCTAGAACCAGGTCTCTACAAGTCAATGATATGACATAAAGCCCAGGGAGGTAACTCACATATAACTAGTATACATTCAATGTGTGAAAATGTCCTGCAGTCTGGGTTGTGACCCCCCCCCCCCACCTCTCTGACAGCTTGCAGTACTGTGTGCGACTGGCCTGGTTATGGGTCAAGGTGCTGGACGTGTTCACACTACACTACTGCTGGGTGGCTTTATATCATAGAGACCTGGTTCTAGCCAACCACTTCTTGTCAGTCCCTGTGGCGCAATGCATAGGGAGTTGGATTTGGGATGAGTAGGGTATGGGTTCGACCCCTGCCCTTGGCAATAGAATTATCGTAGGTTTTAACATGTAACATATGACATGTAAGGTGTGCATGTTATCCATGGATAACCACACTGGGTGCCTGTCATCCTTGGATAACCGCACACCTTACAAAAGTCATTATGCATGCATCATGCCATGCAATATCGACAGGTATGTGCATGGGAATATCCCGGAAAAGCACTCAGAATCACAGAAATTGTGTAATAAAACAGTATAATGGCAGATATAACCATATCAGCACTGTAAGTACCAAAATGGTGGTATAAGCATCCCTATATGCGACCAGAACTTCAAATCAATACTGATAACTGGATAGTGTTGATGAATCTAATGTTAATGTTTATTCGACAATGAACTGATTTCTTTGCCTTCGAGGATTTGCATGCGTCATGCTGTGATTGTATCAGCACCAATAATTATTAATTTTACCAAATGGATTAGATGGTTATAAACACTTGGTTTGATGATGGAAAAAGTTAATGATACAGATCGTTCTCTTTCATTTCACACATGGGTGTGGCTATAACCATACGTGGAGCGTGGGAGGGTAAACCCGACAGTGGACGTATGTGTGTGAGGAGCTCAAAGTAATCTGCCCCAACTCACCCTGAGCTGCTCATTATATTAACCCTTTACGTGCAGCATTACCCCTCATGACTGCTCCCTTTTCTTCATGATAAATCAGTGAAGGCTCTCCAGCACTGGAGCGGTGAATTATGGCAAATGTTTTAGATGTATGAAGCATGTAGGTAGGCAAAATCTGTGTATCGTGATGAGCAAAGAGATTAGTGCAACAGAGCACCATGTGGGTCTTAAAATGTTAAGGTGTCGTCCATTACATTTTACCCTCTTTTCCTGACCCTCATCACCCCCAACCTACACACACATTTACCCCGCCTACCTTGTTTTCTTTTCTGCAGACCTGCCGGGGGGAAATTGCTCATCCCTCATTAACAAATTGCAATCTGGTTTTCTCTTCCCCTTGCACCTCCACTCCCACACCAGTGGGCGGGGCTCACATCCAGCCTTGTCAATACCCTCACTGCCTTCTGTGATCTAGTTTGATCATTTTTCAGTAGTTCAAGCCCTCCCTGTAGGCATTGCTGGTATTGCTGGCAATACGTCAGCGCAGCAGTGGGCGTGGCCAAAAGCCGTTGCTGATTAGTATGCATGTAACGCCCGCGCGGCTGGATTGGCTGCCCAAGTTGTGGACAGCAGCTTTATATATTGCAGAAAGTTCCTCTCTGGGCGGAGTCAGGAGCACCGGCGTTTGGGGAAGGGAGCAGGAGACGAGTTGAGGCGAGCAGACGACAAAATAACTACACCACGGTGACCAGCGAAAGAATTCCTCGGACACTGAGGCAGTTCCACGTACAGCGCCGCGTTACACGCCGGGTCGCAGCACCCACCTAGGCAGCCGACACGCGGGGAAATAAAAAGGTGAGCCTTAAGTCTGTCTCTCTTGTCCGCTCTTTTTCCATCCATATCTCTATTCCCTTTAAGATAAATATCGTCTGCCCTCTTATACGCTGACTCACCCCTCATGGTCAGTTCCAACTAACCTGCACCAACTACTCTATCCACCCAACCTCCCTAGTCAATGTATGAAGCAGACAATTGAGTCGCCACTTGCAGACTTGCCAAAATGTGTTTTCCCGCCCAGGAAATTCGTTACCGGTCGACGACAATCGAGCAATCCAACTGGACGCGGACGCGCCAAATTCCCACACTCAGCTTTCAATTTGGCCGATCGTTTATCAGTGCAGCACCCCAAAGTGTAGCAAGGCAGGGTTGAGGTACTTATAAAACACCCATGATTGTACAATAACCCGGACTGGTCTGTTAGGATGGTGAATTTAGAATGCCCTGTCCATTATTGCTTCTCTCTATACCCAGTGCCTCCAACCCCCCACCCCCACCCTACACGAAAACTGTGAGGCAAGATAACGAAATAGATATTGGGGGAGGCATCTACTTGGGTCAAAAGATCTCATTAGGGTAGCAGGAGGTAGTAAATACGAAGCCCCTAAAAGGACATACCACAAATAATTTTCCCCCGAAAAAATATTCTTGCGGGTACTGAAGAATTCTTGCGGATACTGAAGAATTCTTGCGGGTACTGAAGAACTCTTGCGGATACTGAAGAATCCTTGCGGGTACTGAAGAATTCTTGCAGATACTGAAGAATTCTTGCGGGTACTGAAGAATTCTTGTGGGCACAGGAATAATTTTCTTTTGGGGTAGAGGAACATACTAAAAAGATGTTTTTGTCATGCAAAATATATTCCTGCATGTACAGGAGAATTCTTTGGACACAATAGCATTCTTAAATTTTGAGAGTTTAAAATAGTAAAAAATATTTTTTTCTCAGTAACAACTATTCTTGGGGTAGACAAATATTTTTGCAGGTACAGAAACTATTCCTGCAGGTACAGGAACGATTCTTGCAGGTACAGAAACATTCATGTTGGGGCTTCAGGAGTTTATCATCATTCAGTTTCCACAAGAACAGTTTAGTATCCGCAAGAATTGTTCAGTATCCGCAAGAATTGTTCAGTATCTGCAAGAATTGTTCAATTTCTGCAAGAATTGCTCAGTTTCCGCAAGAATTGTTCAGTATCTGCAAGAATTGCTCAGTTTCCGCAAGAATTGTTCAGTATCCACAACAATTATTTCTGTACCCGCAAGAATTGTTCAGTACCCACAAGAATTGTTTCTGTACCCGCAAGAATTGTTCAGTACCCGCAAGAATTATTTCTGTACCCGCAAGAAGTGTTCAGTACCCGCAAGAATTGTTTCAGTACCCGCAAGAATTATTTCTGTACCCGCAAGAATTGTTCAGTACCGGCAAGAATATTTTTTCTGGTGATCCGATTTGTAAGCTGTAAAAACCAAAATGTACCCCAGGTCAGGATCCCAAGGTTGGCAAGCATTTGTATTGACTGTACATCAATACAATTTATCATTAACAGGTAAAAAGATGCAGGAGACTACACATTTTTTGGATGGTCCTATGGATCGAGACATATTGCCAGTGGGGTGTTTCAGAAGCAGGTAATGTTTACAACCGGTCATAAGGAGATATGATAACAGTTTTAATAGTGATTGTAGGCTTATAACTGCATGTGTTTCTAAAGCATTACCATTATCTTACTGTGTCTATAACTATATGACTGGTGAGAGATGATAATGGTTGCAGTTGTAAGTTTAGAATCTAACAGTTTTAGAAACAGATATTTAATGTTCATTATCATGTCCAGCTTCTGAAACACCCCACAGGTGTGTGTGTGATATAGGGCGTATTTTGATAAAGAGTGCCTTGTAAATTGGTAAATTGACAGTGGGGGGGATGTCAAAACTAAATTTGAAATATCAGAGGTTCAACTACCATGTTCCACACACATATACGGGAGTAGCAATAAGCCATACCAAAGGCTTGAAAATTGATATCATTATAAGAGAGAATTTATGGTACATGTATTACAATCCCATAGCTTGGCCACATATCCTCTCAAATTCTCCTTGAAATAACGTTTCTTTTGATATACAACATGTCTATATTGGACAGGTGGAAGATTCCTCTGAGGGGAAATGCAAGCTTTTGAGAAAAACAAATTAAAATAAAAACGACCTACCGACCCTAGCAATTTAGATCATGTAACTGGAAACACACCTTTTTTTTTGCCCAATCCCTGAGCAAATTTTGTCCCTGTACTTGCAAATCAGAAATAATCCTTACTTGTTTCTTGTGTATAGTTAAACGCACTTTTACATAAACGACATTTTCATAAGATCAAAATGAATTGTTCCATATTTTCATTCATCACAATTCCCAACTTAAAGACAGCAGTCAGTGAAACCTATTTAATCGTAATGGATTCTGTAAATTCGATTTGTCTCTTGGCAGATTATTTTAAAGGGAGCAAGGCATGTTTTGGTCTGGAGCCATAAGAAGACTTTTCAAAAAGTTGTTGAAAACTTTGAAGACCGATGCTTTCATAGAAAGCCACAAATGAGGTAAATGCGTTGTGAATCGCCTGTGATGCCACCCACGAAGGTGTCTTTGACGCTGTATTTATTTAAGGTATTTCAAAATCTGTCTGACTAACTCATTTGTTAATTCAGAGGCGTTTGCGGCATGACATCTCAGATTATTCTTAAACAAGCAGGGTCATTTCCAGACCGTCTCTGTCATTGAAATGCGATAACTTATGATCTCACTCCCTTTGGAGTTGCTCAATGAATAAAAAGTCCACTTATTATGAGGGTATTATGCGATGGATTCTTCTGTTCAAAAGAGTCGAGCGCCTGACTGCCCCATTCCCCCGCGTTCCACTTTATATGACTATTTTTTCCATGACATAGGACAACCTTTATTGTAGGATATCTGTACAATAGTTGTTGTGCCAAAGCAGCTTTAGGCTCCACAGAGACACATAAACTTAATCTGTACGGATGTATACATCCCACTTCTCCTGCTCTTCCCAGCGCTCGATTTATTCTAGCCCCAGTTACTATTACCATACTGTTTCTTAGAGAAATGATACACAGTCCACCATCTAGATTATCTATTCTGTTCTCTGTATTATGCAAATTTATCCTCCAAGTTGATGGAACTATTGTTTTGAACGCTGGTTTCATTAGCCGAAATGATTTGCAATTGGGTGTTTCAAATTGTTATGAAATATCCTGCTAGATAGAGACCATTCAATATCCATATGTTAAAAGAAAATAAAGAAGAATCATTCAGCCCCCTCTCTTATTACCATCCCAACTCAAGATGAGCAAGAACAGTACATAGTGCATATACCCCACCTCCATCGTCACCCTTACCTCAATCTGTTTGTGTTTAATTCTGTTGTGACACCCTGGAGACTCTAGTATTTGCCCTTGACCTGAGACATTGCATCCCTAGGAGGAGACTACATCTGCGTCTGTGTGCCAATTTATCCGCATCCTCCTCCTCTGCCCCCGCGTCCACACCGCGCATGCGTGGTTCTTACATACACTTCCCAGAGTCTACAGACGGCCTTTGCGCATGTCGCCGCATCTTGAGGGGGGTTTGTCTAGCCATACCCACCCTACATATCATGTTTCATGATATACAACCTTTTGTACACCCCTATATGGTTCGAGAACATGCGCTGCGGGCTACTAGTTCTGTAAACTGTATTCACACTTCCCATTTTCTGTACTCATTGTTAGGGCAAAGGGTAAATGGATAATGAAGATATAAATTTCAGCGACATGAGAAATATCAATACTGATCGCTGATATAAAATATTATTATAGACCCAGCTGATTTCTGGCCAGTTTTGTAGAGTCTACAGCATGGAATGATATGGGATGGGTCTGGTCCACTTAATTTGATACGGTGACAATTCATTTTTTTTTCAAAGTCGTGAGGTACTTGTGAGTCTTTAGCGACAGAAACGTTTTTAAGGACACAGCATTTTCCTTACATCGACATATAACATAAGGATCTGCATACTGCAGGTTCCCCATGGCCGAGACCTACATTCAAGAGGAAGCCATTAGATCCTCATGACTGCCACATTTCTTATCATGATTGTGTCACGGATAAGCCCTTCTGCAGGAGGGTATTTCTCAAATATACACTGAGGGGTGTTTGTCTAGCCATACCCACCCTACATATCATGTTTCATGATATACAACATTTTCTACACTCCTTTATGGTTCGAGAACATGGGCTGCGGGCTAATAGTTCTGTAAACTGTATTCACACTTCCCATTTTCTGTACTCATCGTTAGGGCAAAGTCTAAATGGATAATGAAGATATAAATTTCAGCAACATGAGAAATATCAATACTTATCGCTGATATAAAATATTATTATAGACCCAGCTGATTTCTGGAGGGTGTTGCTCCTATAGTAAAAGAAAGAGCTGGCTAAAAATACCCTCATTTCCAGTCCTTTCTTTTCATGTAG
The DNA here is from genome assembly GCA_949317995.1 of Acholoe squamosa. NCBI lineage: Eukaryota > Metazoa > Annelida > Polychaeta > Phyllodocida > Polynoidae > Acholoe > Acholoe squamosa. The sequence goes on from OX439044.1 coordinate 30,110,546, forward strand.
CTATAACTTGTCCCTTTTGTTGCTCACAAGTGGTCATTCACGTACCGTGCTCAAAAAGGGGGATTTGAGTAGGTACCTAGTTGGGAGAAGGAAGTCAGTATAATAAACTATAGAGCGTGTGACATGAGTAGGTACCTGGTAGTGCAGCTCTCTCTATTTTAAACAAGGCAGGTGACTTTTCAGACTAATGTGGTGAGTGCAAGTACTTAGGTGAAGCAGTGCACGACTTATTTAGAAAAGAGGGCACATACTCACAGCTCTTTTTACAATAGGAGCAACACCCTCCTGGTCAGTTTTGTAGAGTCTACAGCATGGAATGATACGGGATGGGTCTGGTCCACTTAATTTGATACAGTGACAATTCATTTTTTTTCAAAGTCGTGAGGTACATGGTGAGTTTTTAGCGACAGAAACGTATTTAAGAATTTTCCTTACATCGACATATGACATAAGGATCCGCGTACTGCAGGTTCCCCATGGCCGAGGTCTACATTCAAGAGGAAGCCATTAGATCCTCATGACTGTCACATTTCTTATCATGATTGTGTCACGGATACGCCCTTCTGCAGGAGGGTATTTCTCAATAATGCTGGTTGACAATATTGAGCAGTTAAGAAATGCTTTTCAGATCCGTCTCTGTAATGTTTATATTTATCCATAACCTTCACCAATAGTCCCACGCCGTTTTTACATACAAATCAAATTTATATGTCTTTTATGATGGACGAAACCATGCCGCTATGCTCAGCCTACATAGCTATACATGATATCAGGAGGGTGTTGCTCCTATTGTAAAAAGAGCTGTGAGTATGTGCCCTCTTTTCTAAACAAGTCGTGAACTGCTTCAACATTCAACTTGCCCTCATCACATTAGTCTGAAAAGTCACCTGCCTTGTTTAAAATAGAGAGAGCTGCACTACCAGGTACCTACTCATGTCACACACTCTATAGTTTATTATACTGACTAACTTCTCCAACTAGGTACCTACTCAAATCCCCCTTTTTTAGCACCGTACTTGAATGACCAATTGTGAGCAACAAAAGGGACAAGTTATAGCGACATGAAAAGAAAGGACTGGAAATGAGGGCATTTTTAGCCAGCTCTTTCTTTTACTATAGGAGCAACACCCTCCTGCAGGTTCCCTGTGCCAAAAAAAGAATTCATGCTCCTGTTTCAGGATAGGGCTACATATGATTAAAGAGATATGTTCATATTACTGAATGTGAGTCAGGGTAATGGAAGGTAACGATAGATTTTGTAGTTTATAAATATTCCTGCTTTAGGACAGAGTATTTTCAAGCCCCTTTTGACAGGAAAAAATCTACTATAGTATGATGTAGGTTCTCTCTGCTTAAGCATACGGGAGCTGTCTATGGATTTAGAGCTCTTCGTCTATTATGACACAAAAGCATCTACCGCTATAGCAGAAAACAAACATTGCTAATAAAGGAAGTTATACCACGATTTCTGGGGTACACAGTGCTTTTTCGTGGCTATTTCCATACACATATCTGTCGATATTGCACACCCTGTATACTTTAGCATCAATTTTGTAAGGCGTGCTGTTATCCATGTAAGGCTTGCTGTTATCCATGTAAGGCGTGCTGTTATCCAGGATAACCGCACGCCTCTCATGTCCTCCCATGTCATATGTTACATGTTAAAACCAACAGACTATTTCATTGCCATGGTAGGGGTCAAACCTGCAATCTCAGATCCTTAGTCCAACTCCCTATGCAGTGCGCCACAGGGACTGATGAGAAACGCTCGGTTCGAACCAAGTCTGGATATGATACAAAGCCATGTGCGCTGTCGCTGTCCACTGCCGGGCGAGGAGGTGTATTATACACAAACATAACTGCGAGACGCAGTGAACGGAGAAGGCGCAGTGGTCTAGCGGTTAGCGCTTTGCGCTCAGCCGCATGAGGTACACGGTTCAAATCCCACCCCGGATGCATCTTTTTTTGCCCAGTGCGCTGTCGCTGTCCGCTGCCGGGCGAGGAGGTGTATTATACACAAACATAACAGCTAGACGCATTGAAATCTTTTGCCGTGTGCCGCTGCCAAGCCTAGCCGAGACCGGGGCTGTCGCTGTCCGCTGCCGGGTGCCGAGGTGTATGTATCTGTGTACACACAATGGCTGGCATCGAGTCCCGGGGAGGGGGAATAATTTTTGTTTTCAACTTGAATTTATTGGTATAATATTAATTATTTATTGGTTTCGTGGTATAAAATAAGTAGTCAATGGATAACTCATGACTTGTGTGTGTTAGCAAAGGCTAATAACACTCAGCCTGCAGCCTCATGTCATTATCCTTCACTAACACATACGCGTCATGAGTTATCCATTGATTACTTGTTCAATAATGATAATGATTATGAAATTTGACATACATTGTATGCAACCACAGTTACCCTAACTAGTATCTGCCTATAGATTATGAAATAACACAATCATTTTCTTTTAAATTGATAATGAATTTTGTAGATTATTCCCAGATGCTCTTCTGTATTCGATATCACATTCGTCAATATTGCAGTCTCTACCAGACTTTATGATATTTAATAGTTCTATGGAAAGAGAACATTTAAAATTGGAAGTGTTCATATACTACCATAAAGTCACACTTTATTCAGTCAGACTCTGTTCCAACTGCTGTCTTTTTCCAATGCAATAAGCATCTTATGAACGCCCCCTCAGAACAGTACCAGGCGTATGGCAATGCCATTGAGAGAAACTCGGGAGTCAAGATCAGGGATTAGAAAGTGGGCCAACAAGGCCATATGGTCACTGTCACATAGTCTTAAGCACGCCTTCTATCTATAGAGTTACTTACCACATCTATGAGAAGCTCAGAGCAGCTCATGAGAACTATGGGTAAGCATATTCGGCATTGGTGACCTAAACAGCTGCTGGGGTTAGCTCTATTTGTGTGGGAACTGACTGCACTCCCCCACAATGGATCTGATAATGTAGTTATCTAGTCACATATGGTTATGTAACCACCACAGTAGGACTACCTGATACCCAGACTATGATAGCTTTGTTCCACTTGTTCTGCCAATATGTGCAGACTACCCTAGGGTCGTCTTTGAGAATTGACGATCCTAAGTCATCAATTTGAAGGCCAGACATCATTTAAGATATACGGCCTTAGCTGGTTTGATTATCAGCCAATGAAATGACACCAACTATTCACTACGGTCCTCTCGGGGGCCAACTGGTACCCATCTGATAGGTGATATCAGTAGAAATTGCTGATAACAAGCTTCAGAAATGGCGGCGCCCATGGTACAACCTGATAACCCGGAATAGTACATTATGCCACCAGAGGGCCCTACTATGCTGTATTATAGTATATATTGCCCATTCTAGGTCATCTTATCAGCAGTTTATTAATTAAGAAATAGATAGAACTAAACGACCATGGTGTACGAGGTGGCCGATCCACCACGAGGGGTGGATCAGCCACCGAGGACACCAGGGGAGTTTAGTTTTATATTTGTCACCAGGTGAGGGAAAACATGCCTCCAGGGGGGAAATGGCATTTTAAGGTTTAAGTCATGGGCTTTAAAATGAGTTATCTTGAGCTAAAATATCCCCGGTAGTTTTGCTGTAATTGCTTGTCAAACATAGGTTTGTGTGTACAAATGAAAATAGGAAATAAGCTGTAATGCATTATATCCTATCATAGACACTAAAAATGCAAAGAAATACAGTTTTGTGGAAAAATTACCAAATAAATGTGATGTTTTTGTCATAAAATTGGTTCTAGAGGGAATTTTTGAGTTCTGTTTTCGGTTCTGGGTTCCTGAAGGAATTTCAAAATGAGTTTGTGGCAAATATTCCCAATTGGAATAGGGGAGTGGTTTCCATGGCAACCAGAAATTGACTTATATACCAATTTCCTATGTTTCCATGGCAACCAACGTTCTAACAATGGAACATTTTCAGTGGAGATGGAATGATTTTAAGCATACCACTGGATTCCTTATTTTTCTTTAGCATATTTGTCAGTGTTTTACACATATTCTGCCCCCTGGTGACCAAAACCAGTACTAAAAATCCCCACCGGAGGCATGTTCTTCCCTGTTGGGCCACAAATTTTATTTTATGTTTTTAGAGGGTTTAAATAAGGAAAAATGATCAAAATCCGTAGTTCCCTGTACAAGTGGCGGTCCGCCATTTTGAATGTTTACATGCGCCCGGAATGAGGCTGCCGTTCCGGATAGGCCATTGGCTGGTTCCCGGCCCCACCTCTACCGACCGAGAGGTGGGGCTGGGAACCAGCCAAGATCAGCCGCTGTGGTGGATCGGCACACGTTACGCCACTGGGGGTGTGGCGATAGGCTCTGCAATGCTATCTCTACGGGAAGAAGTTATTCATATAAAATAAGATGGTGTACCCATATGCAAACCATATGCCTTGTAGGGCCTTGCAGATGACCCCTAATAAAGGCATGGCAATGGTTGGCAGTGGTTAGGGGTGTGAAACCAGAAATTAATCTAATTACTATTATGCAATATATAAAGACTAGCAATCATTTGACAGTCATCAAAAAGAGTACCCGGGCTAGTCATATTGATGGCCCAGCTTTCTCCAAAAAAAGGTAGCCAATTTGAGTACTTTAGGTCTTGAATATGAGGGTCTGGTACTCTCCCCGGTAGCAATTACGATCTAAAGTGGTCAATTTGACGACCTATGGCCGTCTGCACAGACTTCCTCTTTCACCATCAGGTGTTCAGTGTGGTCAGCCTTAGTCAATGCCTTATATCAGCTTGACGGATTGCCCTCTTGTATCAGGGCTCGATATCTTATGTTTATGGTTATGATATGCTAACTAATGATTATTATTATTGGTCTATATCTAATAGACCTGAATAGAATATATCACATTACACACTCAAGGTATACGCATGCATTGGTATTCTCCAGGAGCTTAATTCAAAAGATCCTGGGATCACGACCCCAGCGATCTTAGGAATAAATCAGCCTTATCCTATTAAGCGATCTTAAGAGTTGACTGGGTTCACATATCCTAGCCAGCACTAAGATCGCATCGATCTTAGCCTCAGCCCTCCTACACTATTCCAAGAAGTACTGACTAGGCACAGGGGTAAGAGTCCCAAAATAAAGGAATAGCTGTGGAGTCACTCTTCTTCACAAGAGTGCTTATACCATCGTTCCCCGTCCCCATATGGGCTAACAAAAGAGCACAGGGTGCAGTTGACCCCCATACAGTATTCAAGAGTTGTTCCCATGAATGTATGATTTATGCTTGCCTATTAGAAGCATTATGCCCTCCCCCCAGGACAAAGAGAGAGAAGGGAAGAATTACCTTACAGTGCACTTAACGCATGAGTAGCCCTAAGAGCCCTCAAGGACACTCAGCAAACGTCCTCCCTCCCCTCTTTATGTATGCAGCAGGCTATTCACTCTTTCAATCAGGAGTGTTCCCTGTAAGTGCTCTTGTACCCTGGTGAAACCACTATGCATTTCTTTCACTAAAATCGCAGTGATCTTAGTGGTGGAAATGGAATAGTGAAGTGATCCCAGGACTAGCTATTCTGGACAGGCCTGCAACCACTGCATTACATAGGGTAGACCAGCCAGGTCTTATGATATGTGCCTACACTAAGATCGCTTGGGTTGGGATCCCAGGATCTTTTGAATTAAGCTCCAGATGACATGCATTACTGGAACTTGTTTTCTGGCAGTAGCACTATTTTTAGTTATAGGACTCGCAATGTTGTTTTTACAAACCATAATTGGAGTTGACCGGGAGATATACATTCTTACTGCGGCCCAGGGATTTTGCCAGTAACTGGGGATCATGCTCCAATAAATAAAATAGCTTGGTAACACTACAGATATTGATCTGACTTTAAGAAATAATTATGATCTCATTTTGATGAGAAGCCAGCTATATATATTATTCTGTATGATTGGTTAGCAGACCAACAAGAATAACTTTAACTTCAATTTTGGATGACAATGGGCAATGTGGCTATTTACATAGAATTCCTATGCTCGAGTATGAGAAGTGGTTTGTATGACTGTTATGAGAAAAGAGATCGATTTGAGCAAAGTGACATTCACACACATACATGATGTGTATATAGTTCTGTATAACACAATGTCTTCAAGACCAATGTAATTTTCATCATCAACGCCTCATCTAACTATTTAAGTAGTACTGGAGCTTAATTCAAAAGATCCTGGGATCATGACCCCAGCGATCTTAGGAATAAATCAGCCTTATCCTATTAAGCGATCTTAAGAGTTGACTGGGTTCACATATCCTAGCCAGCACTAAGATCACATCGATCTTAGCCTCAGCCCTCCTACACTTTTCCAAGAAGAACTGACTAGGCACAGGAGTAAGAGTCCCAAAATAAAGGAACAGCTGTGGAGTCACTCTTCTTCACAAGAGTGCTTATACCATTGTTCCCCGTCCCCATATGGGCTAACAAAAGAGCACAGGGTGCAGTTGATGCCCGTACAGTATTCAAGAGTTGTTCCCATTAATGTATGATTTATGCTTGCCTATTAGAAGCATTGTGCCCTCCCCCCAGGACAAAGAGGGAGAAGGGAAGAATTACCTTACAGTGCACTTAATGCATGAGTAGCCCTAAGAGCCCTCAAGGACACTCAGCAAACGTCCTCCCTCCCCTCTTTATGTATGCAGCAGGCTATTCACTCTTTCAATCAGGAGTGTTCCCTGTAAGTGCTCTTGTACTCAGGTGAAACCACTATGCATTTCTTTCACTAAGATCATAGTGATCTTAGTGGTGGAAATGGAATAGTGAAGTGATCCCAGGACTAGCTATTCTGGACAGGCCTGCAACCACTGCGTTACATAGGGTAGACCAGCCAGGTCTTATGATATGTGCCTACACTAAGATCGCTGGGGTTGGGATCCCAGGATGTTTTGAATTAAGCTCCAGACTCCCACTTCACCCTGGAAGTCTGTTTTAGAATAAACTTTCCTTATTTCAAACATCACATGTAGAAGGTACCAAGTAATAGATGGTTGAAACACACTAAATTCGCTGTGGACATCTCTTACCAGGGGCGTATATAAAAGGTTGACAACATAGATCAAATTAAGTTTTGAATTAAGCTCCAGTAAGAGTGTTTTGGCATTCTCCTAGTTTAGGTCGCTAAATAGTCGCCATAAAATGATAAAGAAACTTTAGGTCGCTAAAAAAATTGTAAAGTAAATTCAATTGCAAAACAATCGTAAAACATTTAAAGTCACCTGCCTTTAAAGTAGAGAGAGCTTCACTATCAGGTACCTACTCATATCACACACTCTATACTGTACTATACTGACTGACTTCTCCTAACTAGGTACCTACTCAAATCACCCTTTTCTACTAGCGTGACCACTTGTGAGCAACACAAGTGAAAAGCTATCACTGCATGGAAAGCCAGTTCTGCAGAAGAGGCACTTCTTAGCCAGTACTACCTTTCCCCAAAGGAGCAATACCCTCTAGGAGCTTAATTCAAAACATCCTGGGCAGGTCAGCAACTATCTTAATACGATGTGATAGACACTGAAGCCATTCTACATTCTCTTGGAGATAGACCGCAATTTCCCCCTTTTTCTTCATGACCAACAATTTTTATGGTGGAATGGGGTTCTAGGTTCCTCCTGTACATGTATGTAACATTGGGATCCTCTGAGAAACAAATCCAATATACCATGGTGGATTACGTATATCAAACATGGGTATCAAGCATGTATGGAATGAACGCCCTGAAAGTTGACCTTGGGGTTTTTCAAGCGTCAACAAACCTGATTGCTGAAGCGTATGGGCGTTACCTCACCATATATTTAGTGAAATCCTTCAGATCTCAAGGGGAGCAACTCTGAAGTCAGGCCTTTGACCCGGTGCCTGTGTGTGGAATCAGATCGAGATAAAAAAAAAATACAAGGTGCATTAGTTGTATGAAAAATGAACTCCAACTGGTGCTGAGTATATACAGGTCTTTGCTTTGTTGGATTTCTCCACACTTACAATTTATTCCGTCCGTGTGAAATATATCCCACTGAGTGTGAAGATAAAGCAGGGGCGTCTCCCAGCGAGGCCTAGATAGAATGGCGTCCCAAAGAAGTAAATCTGAAATACAATTTACTAAAGGTTTGTGTAAAACCTCAGTCAATGAGGATGACGAAGTAAAGACAGGTATACTCATACAGATGTGACAGAGGCTCACCATATCCCAAGGGTACGGCCATGCATAAAAACGTGTGAAAGCTTTGTTCTGTAAATCAAGTAATAGGGTTCCTAATTTCACTACCAGTCAATCAATTACAAGAAACATTTTAGGCTGTACATAAACGTAGTCTGTACAAAGCAAAGAGCTCTATTTTGAAGTTAGTCAAATGAATTGCTCTCTAATTTAGTTTCTTGACAATGAGAACACCTTAGTTGTTTGATTGGTGTTCATCATGCATTTCTCACTGAGTGAGTCCGTCACTTAGTCACTCACCTATTCCCTTACTCGCTCCCCCACCCACTCATGGAAACAAAAGCATTCGGCATCATAGCACCCTTAAAGTGTTGAGAAGACAGGCTTGTCCGTGACCGATCCATTCAAATGCACCTGGAAACCAGAATCGATCTCCTCTACCTCATTAGATCTTTCATTTGAGAAGGTCCTGAGTAATCGGAACTCTTTAGTACAGGAGGTAGTAGAAATCTCCACCGAAGGTAAGAAGTGGTGGGTCTCTCGGTTACCAATCAATGGAGGTGAGAGGAGGTGGAGGAAACTCCAATTAAACTGAAGCCGTCTTGGTTGCAGGTTCAAGCTGTTCATGGCTGCACGAAGACATGTGCCAGCTTTGGAATTGTTGCTGATAGGGACACAAGATAGGATGGGTATTGACCCTACAAATAATGCCTCGGTTTTGTTTGGGAGCGCTTAGCAACCCGCCGATCTTAGTAACAGCTTGCTCAAGTATGAAGTTGTGAATCAATAACTTAAAGGTTGATGGGTACATCGTAAAATAGTATACAAAATCTTTTGTAAGCTTTTTAGGTATTGATAACATTGTTTTGCCCTATGAGGTTTTGACTCCCTTTTGTTGAAAGAAGGACTACTCCCCTATGGAGCCTCAAATGCTAAAGGTCCGTGCACAACAGTGGTGATGGATCCTTGAACCTAACCATAGGTTATCAGCCTATAGCCAAAGAGTAGAGATTACAGTATGCTGATTATATTAATTACTGGGGCAATGTTTACATGCCTCAGTAACCACCCTTCTGGCCAGCCATAATATTACCATTGGGTCTGGACTGAGGCATTATTGTGGACTCTAGATATCAGTACAGTGTCCTTATTGCATACGGCTGAATAACATATCCCGGTGACCATTGATCTTTCCATTAATTCAAAAGATGGTGTTTCGCTCGATATCTCATTTACTTAGAGTCTAGCTCCCACCAGTATTAAAACTGACTCCATTTGATCAGAGGAAATGAAGGAGACTGTCGAAGAAAATGCAATACGCACTCTGCTATTACCTAATCATTTAATACAAGACAAGTTATGAAAGGGGAAATAAAATGCTTCTTCCTACTTTTTTTCTATTAAAAGTGATTAATGTGGTATTATTCCTAGAAACCGACTGTCTATTCTGCGGGAAAACACCAGCTTTTGGCTAATTTAAAAACTATCTATCATCAACAGAGCCATGCCACACAGGTCGAAAGAAGTTCGATACTTTACGAAACATTCCAAGGACGGAAAATTGACTGACAGCTATAACCTTTACCATGACTTTTTAGTCTATGACAGCTGCCTTTTCCATCTTCTATTTAGAGTTTGGCCATTGTAGATGGTACTGCTGGAATGACAACTATGGCTTGGACCAAAGACAGGATATTTATCACTTATAAATGTCAGGTAGGGTTTAGGGTCAGAGGGCCATGAACATTTTGACAATTGACGCAAGAACAGTGGAATGAATCATAAAGCAGGGAAATTGATCCATGCACCGCTTTCAAATGGGTTTCCTTTATTGTCTTTAAAATAATGAGTAGGAGTGCTGGAGACGTGACTTGGGCTTGTGACCACAGAATTTTTATCCCTGAAATGATAAGCTGTGTCTATTGTCCTTTTATATTTGAGATTATATTTATATTTCGGCAGTCCAAATGCATGGTTCATCTATGGGTTTACAAGAGTGAATGATGTCAACCACAGTCAGAACTGATCACAAGTCATCTCAGGTTTGGATTTATGTGATTAATACAATGTATTATGGGACTAGTTCATCTGAAGGGCATTTCTAAATATTGATTAGTATTATTTAGAAATGCTATCCACACCTTTGCTTATTGCAACCGATGTGAACTCTTTTGTTCTCTCCTTCACAATACAAGTGAGAAGTAAAAGTGTTTATACAGATACGATAAGTGAACCCATATACATGTATGTCACACATGATAGGCCTAACTGGTTTGACTGCTGGTTGGCTATGCAGATATACGGATTCATTATGATTCTGAGGAGCCACACACAAAGGAAAGGACACTCATACAATCACAACCTATTGCACTGAAAGGACAAAACAATCTCTTGTTTTGGTAAATGAAATAGATAATAAGAAACATTAGTTGACTGGCAAGGTCTTTGTAACAAAATGAATTAACCAACAGTGTTGATGGCAAGGCCAGACAAAGCTATCTTATTGTATGGCATTTTCCAAAACGCTTTATTTAATGTATACCATTCTACAAATGGTACCCAGCACTTCGTCAGTAAAGATTTGTTATCTATCCAAATCTGAAAAAGCCCCCTGCTAATTCGCCGTGGACAGGTAGAATTGTTTACAAAGACCCCTGAAGAATGCTCTTTAATCGCTTGGGGGTGCTCAGCCTAATCCCCAGAGCTATTCATAAAAGGGTATCATACAGATCGTTGGACTTAATGGTATATGGTCAATTGCACTGAGTTGGGGTCACACTGCGATTTCCCCATGGGAAGGGGGTAAAGCCTAATATTCATTGAATATTTTAGTTTTCTCTCATTTGCATTCGTTCAGGGTACTTATTTGCTTCATTGTGTACCCTACTTTTACCCGTCTATAATTAAAATCTACTGCAGCAGCCAGGAATATATGAAGTATTTTGGAGGGTTTTTGAGCATATATTTTCAACATTCATATTACTTGATGGTCCATAGAAACCTAAATAATCAAAAAAGATGAGCCATATTTTCATCATTCGATAGGCAGTAATATGTGGCATTTTATATAGACACTGTATTCCTCTTACCTTCAAGAAGCCTGTACCAATTGCCCTGTGGTGTAGGTAAATATTGTATTAGAACAGATAAAGAATATAATATAGATAGAATTGAACAGAGTAAATAGATTCTCTACTATGTCTATTTCATGATGGAGAATGAAGGAAATCCAAAGATCAAATATGTAACCTGCTATTCTGATAAGTGTGAATCAAAGTGAGATTGGGGTAGTTTTGGAGGAACCATACGTGCCACATATACCAGATTGCCATAAATTTAAACCTATATTGTTCTCAAAATATTGTGATTATATAAGGTATAAGATACAGGGAATAAAACCAAAATTCTACCAGCTACTTTCGACAAAAGACACTGAAATATGACAGAAAACTATATGTGCCACATAAACTTCAATGCCTCTAAAATCTTGAATTTCATATAGGAATGTCTAAAACAGATTACTAATGTAACGAGACAATGGCTAGTATTGTGAATCGTGGATTTAGTATCAATATGATCTGTCAAATGTATGAAAACTCGGCTCCAAATAATGAGTTTTACCAAATCCTATAGGAATCAATACTATATGAATGTTTTGCACCTGAAATTGCCAATTATTCATATTAGTGTTCCCAATTTTCAAGTTAGGCCCCTCTATGCATCAGTTTTGTTCACACAATTTTTTGGAACAATTTAAGAGTTTCTATTTTTTCACTAAATTGGACCCCTGTGACCCCAACTCGCTGCAATTGACCATACACACATACACACACACACACACACACACACACACACACACACACACACACACACACACACACATACACACACACACACACACACACACACATATATATATATATATATATATATATATATATATATATATATATATATATATATATATATATATGGTCTGATTAAAACGCCCACGTAAGGATCTTAGGGACACTTCAGATACACACAATGTGTGTTTGGATGTTGTGTGACGTTTACCAAGAACGTGCCCTGGGCATTGCTTAAGTTGCAGACCATGAACCGTGAGTTCAAGCATGCACGAAGGACAGGGACATGGGCTCCACAAGTACCATTGGCAATTAGAACCATTAGCATGGGAATAAATGTATGTTGGCCCTCTGAAACGGACGTCAAATGCACTACATATAAAAATGTCAAGGGAGAACCCTCGGAGGTAGTTTGTTGATCTGTAGAAAAGTACGCGTAAGCAAGAATTAGTATTTGCAGAAAATGTATGTCAGCAAATATGTGCAGAAATCCAAGCATCAGCAGATGTCTGCAGAGAATTTATTTACACATGATTGGTTTGTCCAATTTTGTCTCATGTTGCTGCTGAGGTTACCCATTCTGTGCCTCATTTAATATTAGCTCCTCATGGGTTTGTCCTCCAACATGGTAGGGAGGCACCAGGGAATGATATGGATATGTAGTCCTGTTCTAAACACTCTACCCCAGTGGGCACAGAACGTTTAATCAACGTTGAAATGGTTGATCAACGTTCATTCAACGTTCTATGGCCACTGGATTGTGTACTCTCTCAATGGTGCATACGGCATTGGTGTATTATGGCAGGGCTTCATATATGTAGAGGAAATAGGGTTGGTATGCCCCAGTATTCAGACTCACCATGATTGCATTCATGCATTATGACGACAGAGTATCTTGATACGCTGTTTAATGCACCATGGAGCCCTTTCCCTATCCTAGGACCAGGACTTGCTGATACGAGAATGCATCTATAAGACCTCTTAATAGAGTTAATAGCGTTTATGAGATAAAATAGCAGAGTTGGATGTTGATGAATAATGCAGTATATTAATGGATCTGTCTCTTTCAGTAGATTTGGCATAGCGATTTGCTTGAATGTGAGAATGAATTATTCATTCTAAAGTCAGGCAGTAAGAGATTTTTTTTTAAGTTTGTAGTTAAGCACACTAAATACTTCTACAGACAAGTGAATTATTAACTGAGTTTCACTCAGTTAATAAATATCTGAAGGTTAAGAATAGTTTTTTGCCTGGCTTAGGGACATAAGATATATTACAGGTTTTGGCTTGCCGTAGTCCGATCAATGCAAACATTTATCATTATTGAAATCTTGCATCGGATCTTACGGCACATGTCGGATTTAGTGATAAGAATGTCTAGGCTCGGAAGCATGACCTTCTACAAATGTCTCCACCAGGTTTAGGCTTAAAATCGTGCATTCTGAAGCATCATGATACAATAGATGGGATGTCAGGTTTATTCTCATTATCGTGAACACATATTTGTTTTATGAATACTAGGGGGGGGGGCTGAGGGTGTCAAGTTCAAGACAAATCTGAAAGTCTAGATGAAAAGTTGCTGAAAAATCTGGCACTGCATAATTATCTATCAAGCATCGTGCCTATATCACAAATTCTTTAAATACAAGGGAATGGAACACACTCTAAGAAATGACTGTTAAATCGAGCAGGAATCCACGTAATATTAGTGAACCACAAAAATCTGAAATGTAGTGAAGCAGTAAGGTTTCTAAAATGAAGTGGTATGATGGCAGTACAGTAAAGCTCTGTGCTACAAGGAATCCCTGTCAAAATAACGATGGAATCACTGTTAATTTAACAGCAGTTTTTTTTTAAGTAATGCATGACATGTGGTAAAGAAAGCATTTCTTACTGGACATCTGGTTTCGATTTTTAAGAAATAGTCTTAATTGACCCTTTCCATTGATTAATGTAAAATGATAATGCTAGATTAGGAGCACGGAGGATGCATGCCAGTACCTATAATGTGTGATGTAATAAGTAACTCCTTATTTATCTCCATAGTAATAAATTCTTAAAGCAGAAGAATGACCACATTCTTGGATCATCTTAGGGACAATTGAGGGTGTAGGCATACATCTTTTGCACTCGTTCCCGATCCCTGACTGGTCTATCCCCGCTAGTGTTACGATGCAGGAAATTGATGTTAGTTCCCTCTAGCGGCCTCTTTAATAGTGAGATGGATTCAGTCTGTCCTTGCTGGCCCCCACCATTAGGATTTGACAGGCATTTAGTGGCACTAGAAATAGCCATGGGTAAGCCTTACCAGTATTAGATTGTCAAAATAAAAATAATGTAAAGGCACCAATGTTGGAGGGTTGGTTTATTTCATAATGCCAAAGTGATAAGTAATGTCTGTTTGGAGTTTATATCATAAAATAATCGTCTTTCGCCTATATACTATGCCCATTATAGATTGAGAAGCTGGAACCAAGACACAGTATTAGTGTATGACTGCAGGGCCGTTGGAAGCAAGTGGGGAGGGTGGGGAAACACTATTATTTTATAAGCTAATACATGGTTTCCTCATTATAATGATCATCCCCCTTACTTTACACGCACGCAAGTGGACCACCCTTGAGAAGTCTGCAAAAGTAGCCTACCTAATGTTCTGCCTACATCACACTAGAGTCAATATCTAGAATCTATAGGACTATTACAGTGTCTGCTTAAGATAAAGACATCTCTCTGCGCAAAGACTTGAGAGCTCATTGCAACTACAATTATGCGTGTCATCATAATTCATGCGATTTAGATAGTTATTTGCCTTTTAGAAATATTTCATTCATCATATAACTACACAATGACATGTGCTTGGCTGTTGTTTATATAAGCAAATGTCCACGACCATGGGATATTTTTACATTGTATTCCCTGAGGTAGGACTGGCGTATTCCACAAAGCCATTATATGGCTGAGTAGGATACGACCAGTCCCACAGAGGGGAATACAATGTAAAAAAATCCCATGAAAGTGGACATTTGCATTTATGTCATGGCCTAGGGGGTTATTTTGCTTTTAGATAAAGAAAAACTGCTCAGATATGTTCAAAATCCAAGATAGCGGGCACCCATTGAATACAGCCACATTGTATTCCATCCCCCCCATTGAATACGGAATGACCAGTACTGTTCTATAGTAACGCTCGTATCTGCCATGACATAAATGAATATATCCGACTTTCTATGATACTCACCATGATAGAAATTGCTGCCATCCAAAAGCAGGCACCCTTTGTTGCTAATTTGAATAAGTGTAAAACTGTTATAAACCCAGTACTTATCAGTTTGTCTCTTTTTTTCTAATTCAACAGCGTCAACATGGCCCGCCCAGTGACCGACAGTGTCATGACCTCCTTGGTCTTGATGATTCTACTTCCGGTCCTGACGTCATCAATCAAGGCTGACGTAGATGTGGCCTGCTCAGACTTCTGTAACGTCATAGATTATGAGGGCAAGTATGAGGGCAAGTATGGAGACTGTGTCCTCTACTGCATCAATGTCATCAACAGCCGCATGGAGGCCCAACACCAGGCCAGGTATGAGTCCAATGCCATCCTCAATGGCCTGGAAAATGGGGGCGATAACATGGCCATGCCCTATGATCTACCCTCCGAAGAGAAGCGGCAACGCTCTTCATTTGTTAGAATCGGCAGGGATCCCTTCGATAAGCGCCAGAGCTCCTTTGTTCGGATTGGGAGAGGGTCTGGCAGGTCAGCTTTTGTCCGCATCGGACGTTCTTCAGAGCCTGCCGAGAAGAGAGCGAGCTCATTCGTGCGCATCGGGAAGAAGAGTGACCCGCAGGCTGAAGTGCTCAATGCACTAGCTGCACAGGCAGAGGAGTTTCCTGGTGACAAGAGAGCGAGCCATTTTGTACGAATTGGCAAAAGCAATGGAATGGATGAAGACATGATGGCTGATAAGAGGAAGAGTTCCTTTGTTCGTATTGGTAAGAGTGCCAATGATTACAACAAGAGAAAGAGCTCCTTTGTTCGCATTGGCAAGAGTATGGATGGTCTTGAGGAGCCATCAAAGAAAGCCAGCAGCTTTGTAAGAATTGGAAAGGCCAGCAGTTTTGTAAGAATTGGCAAGAAAGACCAGACTGGAGACTATGTGGACATGGGACCTGAGGAGAACAAGCGTGCCAGTCACTTTGTACGCATTGGAAAAGCCAGCAGTTTTGTCCGCATTGGCAAAAAAGACAATGATGACTACCCTGCAGAAGAACCTTATGATAAGCGGGCAAGCCACTTTGTGCGCATTGGCAAGAATACTGACAATGACATGTATGTTGATGAAGAACCTGAAGAGAAGCGTGCCAGCCATTTTGTCCGCATCGGCAAAGCAAGCCACTTTGTTCGCATTGGCAAGGGCAATCAAGACAAACGTAAGAGCTCATTTGTAAGAATTGGAAAGAAGTGGGATGATGAGGAGAACAAGCGAGCCAGCAGTTTTGTCCGTATTGGTAAAAAGGATGCAGGAGAAGGCTATAAGAGAGCCAGTTCTTTTGTAAGGATTGGCAAGAAGGCTGATGACGAAGACAACCAGGGCTACTTACTAGAAGATGAAGATGCAAAGAGAGCAAGTCACTTTGTTAGGATAGGCAAGAAGGCATCATCGTTTGTAAGAATAGGCAAAAGTCTTGGTAATGAAGAAGAAAATGAAAAGCGTGCCAGTAGCTTTGTGCGGATTGGACGTTCCGTAGCAGATGAACAAGAAGCAAATTCTGATGCAGATGCCATTCCACATATCAGCAAGCGCAGTGCTGAGGAATTGCCGCTGGAAGAGGCAGTCAAAGCAGAAACATAACAAGGTCATGGGAAGGCCACTCAGGGACACCATTAAGGTGAGCCCTTTAACTTTACTAAATCACTTTAGTTGCAGAGGATGTGAGACTCATGTACTGCATATTCCCATATTCCATTGTTACATATCATGAATGTCAGAACAGAAGTGAGTGAACATTGACAGAGTGATTTTGCACACTATTTCCTTTTTCTTTCACACAATATTCACATATATTGTGAATATATAAAATGTGAAGGTAATTTTTTCCAAGCTATATGCTGTGCTTCTCTCTGATGTACTCTTTTTTTTAAACTGTATCATCGTTGCTTAGAAATATGTTGAACTCTACAGAGTAAAGATACAGATAGTGCTGCAGTTTTTATGATTTCAACCATTGGAAACAGGATATACAATGCATCCAGACATTATAGAAATATTTTCTGCAGCTTTGAGCAGTGCCCTCTTGACTTGACATTATAGAATATAGTCTTATCTACTCAGTTTGACAACCGGGTTATACTCTGATAAATGATCAACACAGACTAATAACGAGAACACTGTTGACCTTGTATGTGCGGTATCAAACAGGGCTCAAGTGCTATAACCCTACTAATGAACCAGTCGCTTAATAATCTTTGACATGTATTAGGAAGACAATACAGAACATGTGTACCCGTATGATCAACAAATGAATTGCTGAATAGAAGACCAGAAATAAAAGGGGATTATATCTAAAGCTTTGTTTCCTTAAGAGCGTTTTAATTAGAGAAACCAAGATAAAACATAATGAGGATGAAAAGCAGATAAAGGTTCTACACAAGATATTTAACTATGACAATGTCACCGATTGAGATATCTACATATTCTCTAGGAAGTACTATTATGATATCATTTCATGTTTTAAGAATTTCAATATAGCAGTGATACAGTTAGATATTTGAATCAAGATGTGGGAAATGAAATAAAGAAAATAGCTCCATCCACTCAGATCACGTTCCCAACTAAAGTAAATGTTCCTATGGTGACAGCTCTATTTGTTCCGGAGATGTGAGTATCTATGGCTGTATTGACATTGAGGAAAGAGAAGAAACCATTTGGATGAATGTGTTCTATGAGCAGATAGTCTTCTCTATTTTCACCCAGCCCCAGTTGTAAATGTAGCCCAGGAGGTTAATTCAAAAGGTCCCGGGATTTCTACCCTTGCGATCTTAGCATAGGCACATCATAAGGCCTACCCAGTCATCCCTATCTAATGCAGTGGTTGCAGGTCAGTCCTGAGATCCCTTTACTATTCCTTTTCCAGCTGTAAGATCACTGCAATCTTAGTGAAATAGTTGCATAGTGGTTTCACCTGAGTACAAGAGCACTCACAGGGAACACTCCTGCTCCCAAAAGTGAATGTCCCTGCTGTATACATATAGAGGGGAGGGAGGAAGTTTGCTGAGAGTCCTTGAGGGCTCTTCAGGCTACTCATGAAGTGCACCTGATTACTGTACGAGGTCAACTGCACCCTATAGTCTATATGTAGCTCATATGGGGGGGGGGGGAATGCTTGTGTAATCACTCTTGTGAAAAGGAGTGTTTCCACTGCTATTCTCTCACTATGGGCCTCTTGCTCCTGTGCACAGTGTGTTCTACTTGGAATGGTGTAGGAGGGCTGAGGCTAAGATCACTGGGATCTTAGTGCTGGCTGTGAAAAGGCAAGACAGTTTAATCTTAAGATCGCTTAATTGGATAAGGCAGAATAATTCCTAAGATCGCTGAGGTAGCGATCCCAGGACCTTTTAAATTAACCTCATGAAGACTGTTTGCAGTGTTAAAATGATTAAGCTAGCTGCCTTAACATATTGGACGACAAAACATGGTAGCTGGCACAGTAGATCTTTTGTCAAGGCATAAAGACCTATGGACCATTATGTTATTCAGAGCTTCTGACATATCTCCCTCATCTCCGTCCCAATTAACCAACATTCTTCTCTTAGAGCTATCTATCAGCACACCTTTCCATAGAACTATATCTCACCAAACCTATTCATAATCCTACATATACCCCACTCCATAATCACATTTGCGTTAAATCATTTGCTATTTTGAATTCCACGTGAATGATCATTCTGCCACGATTCCTCATAATGCCTAAATTCCTTGTTTTTCCTCCAAACAGGTGCTCTAGGAATTCAAAAATTGAAAACTGCAGCAGTTATGGCCATGAATCTCTTGTGATACAGATAAGAAATCGTGAATTGATATCATCTCCAATACACTTGAGTTGATCACGATAAAGCATAATGAAAACTTGATCAGCATGAAACATCTTAGACTTACATATTGTATAAATGCACTGTACCCATCTGTTTTCATGATGTATAGATGTAGCCATGGCGATTCTAGACAGCATTCATGCATCATGTCCTCTCCCCTCCAGAGCTGATACATTCCAATAGAGCAAGCATGATACACCAATGCTGTTTAAGCGACTTGCATTGATGATCTATGATGATAAGTGATATGAAGCTAGAACCAGCTCATGCGGCCCATAAAGGGTTAATGAAGTAATGAAGTGTGAGCAGCTCGGCTTCCATGAGCTGCTCCTGGTGGAGGGAAAATGGGTGTTGGGTTAGGACGGACATAGGAGCTACTGGGTGACATAAAGAAGTGGCTGCTACCTTCATACCAGCCCAACAATGAAGACCTCACCACAGGAGGAAACACAACAAATTGGGTTGGGGAAGAATACATTTATGACCAGTGAGTAATAGGTATTTGTAGGCTCGGTAGCGGATAGAGTATTCTATTACTTACGATGTGTATTTCTGTAAGGCCTTCATGAGCCCACCATAGAATATTGCTATTTATCATTATTCAGTACATTGAAAACCTATTATATAAAAGTTATCAGTGAAGACGGATTTTGGTCATGATTTGCAAATCACCTGATCTTATAGGCAATGAGCCATAATTATGATGACACAATTCTGCCACTAGAACTGTCTAGAGGTAATTTATGGATATTTGCTTTAGTTGTGCTTATGAATATCTATGAAGTGAAAGATTATACATTATCTTATGTAAAATCAATTAATCTAAGAAAGAGAAAATAGGCAAAAATGCCATCACACCGAGCACCCTTAAGTGATCTTTACTTAATAAATTAGTTTTTTCCACCCATAAGCTTTCAGGGGACTAAAGAAACCTAAGAAGAGCCTTCAAGACTCTATTTACAATATAGGAACTATCACACTGCTGGTGGATATTCTCCATGTATAGCTGAACACTAGTTGCGCATGAGAACGACGCAGGTTCAATATTGAATGTGACGAAACTAGTACAAGAGTAAAGGTATTGTCCAGTAGATAGTTAAAAGTACCTTAGAGATATTGTGCCGTCTGTCCCGGGGCCGTCGGTATGTAACATCAGAGCCTATCAGAGTTTTATTTAGTAATCAATAAAATATATGTTTCACGATCTAGAGGGCCGACTTGACGAAGGAACTGCCCACGCATCTTTGGTTCGGCATTCCCACTCCAACGTGTCAACTTTAGCTTGTCTCCAAATCTGTCTTCAAATGGCAATTTTCTCATAATGTCTGTGGGTCATCAGAAGGTTGTCATAGAAAACAACTGATCTGAAGACTGAAAAAAGAAATGAGTAAAACTAAGATATTGAGTGTGTCGCCTTGTGATGGTTTGCTTTTAAAAAGCAAGTGGAGCTAAGGAAAATAAAAGATACATAGCTTTTTCGATGACAAGGATTTAGGAAGTCCCGAAAAGCTACTTTTTGATTGAAATTCAGATGGTAACATAAGAGGTAATGAATATCACTTCTAAATACGAGGCAAATTTGAGAAATTTGGCAGTACATCTCTGAGAATGATCGTATACCTGATTTGAAAACATGATAATGACACATTCCGAAACTAACATAGTGCTTCAATGGGTCGCTTAGTAAGCACCATCAATTTCACGTCTCCCAGTCATGAAGCTAATCCTAGCCAAAAAAAGGAATGACAAAAAGAGAGTATACAAACCACATATCACAATCAGAGGAAACGTGACAAAGCAAATTCAAGACGAACGTCACTTTCGCTGGTATTGGGCGTGCTGTCGATACCGCGCCCTGCTTTAATGAGATCATCCCCTTGTACGTCTGGGATCAGCTACCGATAGATTGGTGTCACATTGACAATCCTCCCCAGGATAATCCTGTGGCCTAACCCTTCAGGAGGCACATAATGCATAAATGCATTTTGCCCATTTGTTGCCATGAAGCCCTGTCAAGGAGACTCACCAGGGCTATCTTCACGTATCATGGCTACCCTATAAGGGTTGAGACTTGCCCATATGGTTTGCATGATACATAAAAGCCATACAGGCGAGTAACTCCCCAGCGCTGCATTGTTGCATCATGACGACAAAGGATCATGAACCATTAAGGGATAGCACGGGTGGAATAGATCTAGAGGGAAAAGAAGAGGTGGCAAGGGCGTGACAGAAACACGACTGGGCCAGGTGTTCGATCCGTGGTACGTGTGCTAGAGATTTGTACCTGTATTAAGACCTATAGAAAGGGGAGGGGGTTACATACACCAAAGGGTGGTGTCTGTATATTCATGGGAACATGAAAGGCTGTGATTTGAGATTAGTGCCTCTGCAGGTGGCTCGATGTATATGTTACCGGTATTATGTGTTTGTGTGTGTGTGTGTGATGGGGGAGGGGTGAAAGGTCAACTCAATACATCTGTAGAGGTACACTTTACTACCATAGGAGTTGGGTACCGTCTGACGTGGCGGGTGAGTCGAGTCGTCGGACGTTCCTCAGGTTCCGGATAGGTGGCAGCACCGATCCGGGTCTGTGGGGACATCTGACGACGAACACCTGGGTCCGTATATAAAGCCCAGGGCTCAGCCGCTACGTCAGAGGCCCTTCTGGCCTCCACACTATGTAAACCACTGTCTTTTAATATTAGCTGCCTCTTTGATATCATTCGGCAGCCGTGAGTGTGCATTAAGTAATAAACCTAACCGTTGGCATACACTTGGAATACTGTCTTACTCTTTCTTTCCGAATCGTAAGACCCGAACCCCCCAGGTCCGTAAGGCCACAAACCCTTACACTGGTGCCGTGACCAGGATATTCTGGTGTATAGCCCGGACGTTATAACGTCCGAACGGCTAGTACATGGGTTAGACACCCTTAGGGAAGCTAACCCAGCAGGGCAATCACTTGCCCAAGAGAATGGAAATGGATCGCTAATGCTCCAAGCCCATTCGGACCCACAAGATGCAGAATCAGCATCCTGGAGAGATCCCGGACCCCACTATAATGATAGTGAGGAGAATCTGCCAGACTCTGTACGACGCGAACAGTCCATACAGAGACATAGTAACTTAATAGGCCAGCATTCAATTGTTGACGAATTATGTGATTCGATGTTTGAAGTCGGTGGTAGTACTAACCCAGAACATCCGGCACCAATGCGAAAAAGGGTAACATTCGGAGAACTACCTTATAGGTTACCCAGGCCCGAATTACCAATATTAGATTATAGCGCTATAGATGGCGACTTAACCTATGCGGTACCGGAAGGTGAAGAATTAAAACGACCGGATGTCCTGTTGTTGAATGAAACTTATGTAACTTTGAACGAGAATTTAAATACCTTGGTCAAAGCTAAGGATGAAGTACTGCATGAAAAACTTCAAATGGAAGAGGACCTAACTGGCATGCGAAAGGAATTCGAAGCCAGAAGGAGCGAGTACATGAAAGAACTCGAGAGTGAAGAACTAAAACTTCAATCTATGAGAGATTCATTCAATAAAGAATATGACAATAGGCACATTCGTATCCAAACATACATAGATACGAACGACCAACTAAACCTTGATAAGACAAAATTCGAATCCGAAATTCGCCATTATCAGGAGGAGTTGGA
Organism: Acholoe squamosa; assembly: GCA_949317995.1. Taxonomy (NCBI): domain Eukaryota; kingdom Metazoa; phylum Annelida; class Polychaeta; order Phyllodocida; family Polynoidae; genus Acholoe; species Acholoe squamosa. Next base: position 30,133,354 of record OX439044.1, read on the forward strand.
TAAATTGAAACTTCAGTGCAGTAAACAAGCTGAAGATAATGAGACCATCCGGGTAGGCATCATAGCTTACAACAAACAACTGGAGGAGGATAGACAGAAACTCACGAATGAGCTTCAGGAATTGCAGGCCACTGCAATAACTCTAGATAAATATGTAGAAGCAGCCCAGTTAACTATAGGTAATATAGACCCAGCTGTGGTATCTACAATGTTGGGAAAGACATCTAAAGATGCAACCCCAATTAGATACAGCCCATTCGTTGATGATGGGGCTGACAAGAATGTGGTATCCGGAATCTATAAGAAACCGGATAACGCTGCAGTAAATGGAACCGCATCTAAACCAGTAGTTCCAATGCTGGATACGATAGGACCAGCACCACCCATACCAGATTTGAGTCACAAAATCAAAGCGACTCACGATGGTGCTACAGGGAATAATAATAATTCACCCGTGGCACAACCAAGAGCACCCGGACCAATGGGACATATGTTGACACCACCTTCATATTTCCCCCAACCCGGCCACAGTACACCAGCAGTACCAAGATTACCGAATCCACCCCCAGGTTCTGGTAATGGTCCTACTGATGGACGTTTTCCGAGACCAAATCCGCCACAAAACAATATCAACGGCGGTACGCACCAACCGAGAACATCTTCCTATGGATATAGAAATAATTATAATCCATCGGGAAGTGGCAATTATCAGAATGGTAATAGCTATAACCAGGGATGGAATCAAAATGATTCTTACCCTAGATATGCTTCTTCTGGAAACACCGGTCACAATAGTGGATACCCTGGTGGTTCATCTGGAGGCTATAATAATAATGGTCCACCAGGAGGAAACCCTCCAGGCGGCCCAGGAGGATCCGGATTCGGAGGATCAGGATCAGGAGGAGATGGCAGGAAACCTAACAGGAGAACTTCTATGCCTGCAGGGATGCAAACCATCTTTGATAGAAGCCAATGTATACAAAACCTTGGCATTGACTGCTACCGAAAGGGAGCAGACGGCATGGAAGTCATGAACTGGAGCATGCGAGAAGCAGATAGACTACGCGGATGTAATAATCCGGCACGTAGGCAGGCACGGATACCCCCTCCATATGATTCTAATGATCCATGGAAGGACAGGTATCAAGCTTTTGTTGACGAAGTCAATTGTAGTGGCTGGACAAAAGAAGAAGCTCTGCCATATTTGATCTGTTGGTTAAATAAAGGCGGAAAAGTAGCCCTCAACCAATGGAGAGCAGCTTACGGAATATACGGTACTTATGATCAACTGGTCGAATGTGCCGCATACCTGTTTGGATCAATCGTTAGAGAAGATCCGTGGGTAAGCTTCAAGAAGAGGACACAAAAACCTAAAGAATCACACAAAGTCTTTGGTTTGGAGCTACAGGACTTGCTTTCGAAAGCACGTCCAAATTGGGCTCATGATGATGATTGTTATCTACAAGAATTGTTTATACAATTCTACAGTGGATTGCGTGATCCGGATCACAAGCAAGTGGTCTGGGACTCTTGGAAAGATGACACTTCCTTCAGTGATCTGTTCATAGCAATCGATGGACATGACATGAAGAAACGTTTGGTAGGTCTCGGACCTAATCCAATAAGAGCAGCTCCATTCCAATATGGAGGTACACCTGCTCCGGTATACGATACTTCCCAATTAGCTCCGGTTGAATCGAATGAAGTTGATGAGAAAGATGAATATGTCTCCGATGAAAACGGAGATTATATTGGTTCAGTCCATGTAGCTGGAAAGTATTACCGACAAAAGCGGTATAGGAAAGTACATTCGAGAGGGAGAGGAGGATCTGTTGCTGGTAAAACAGCTTCCGGATCAACTCAACCTGGCAGTGTAGCCTCTACGGCGAACCCAACTGTAGCAGCCCCTGTTGCTCCGACTAACATGATGGAAACATTATTAGCCGGATTAACAGAAGCTCTAAAGAGACCGAGAGTTGACAAATCTCAGAGGAGATGTTTCAGATGCCAGAAACTGGGGCATTATGCTCCAGAATGTATGGCTGAAAAACCTGTCCCTCGTAGACAGGAGAGTGTCTCTGGAGTAAGTACAGAGGAAAACTAAGGAGGGGTCTCCCGAGGGGCAAAGAAGGGGATCCCAGTGACAAATCTTGCCATGATATCACCATCCGTGATGATAGTTCACATGAAGTAACAAGATCGCCTAACACCGAGGTGGTTGTAGACACCCGGAAGGTTAGGGAAGCTGATATAACAGGTGCTATGGGAGCACAGGGGAAACCCAATATCAGTAACGAGGCAGGCGGCTATTCGTTAGCCAAGGTCTGTGGTGCCCACCTGCCCCCGGGTCATCCTTGTCTGGAATTCTTAAAAGGATGTGGATTGACTCCTGGTGTGAAAAATGACGTTCCGATTGTCACGGACATGCCCTCTGTTCTAAACGGAAGGCGGTGGTATGTTTGCCTTACTGTTAACGGAAGGTCTGCCGAATTCCTTGTGGATACGGGAGCTAGCCACTCTTGTATCTCCAAGGGGTTCTACGACCTTATACCGGATGAACATGATACTCTCAAATCGGGAGGAAGTGCTCAGACGGCCGACGGCAGTACCTTGCAAACGTATGGTAGAACTTGTGTGAGACTACAGTTAGATGGTATACATGACTATGTCATGAGCGCCACCGTTGCGGATATAGCAGATGAGGGGATACTCGGGTTGGATTTCGCATCCCTGTATGGTGCTGTATTGGAACCCCAAACAGGAGTGTTGAGTGTGAGATACCCGTACCCCGTGAAGGTTAGATGTGCACTGAGACAAGTGAGCAGTATGGCTAGTGTGGCACACACTGTGCGAATCCCTCCGGGAGTAGCCTGTGATGTGCTTGTAAGAAGTGATCCTGCAATGCGTAACAAACCTGCAGTGATAGAACCGGATGTAGTTACTTTGTCAGGTATTGGATTAAATTCTGTAGACACTATAGTAGCGAATGCATCCTGGTCGGTAGTACCTGTCTCCAATACTGGAAACACTACTATCTACTTGAAAAAGGGACAAGTTTTTGGAAACGTGACCCTTTCGGAAACTGTAACGGATAGTAAGCTAAGCTTACAGAAGGTAACAGGAGATGATGAAATTTCGGAAGACTTACTTAAGTTGTATGAAGAAACTTCATTAGAAGATCCGGAACACCGGAAAGAGTTCTATGATATGCTCTGTCAGTATCATACTGCCTTTGCCAAACCTGGTGAAAAACTAGGTACGACAAATAAGGTATTACATAAAATAGATACTGGAGATGCCGAACCCTTTAAGATACCGTATAGACGGTTACCCTTAGCAAAAAAGAGAGTAGCTGAGGATGAAATAAATAAGATGTTGGAACAGGATGTAATAGTCCCTTCCAATAGTCCATGGAGTAGTCCTGTGTGTATGGTAACAAAAAAGGACGGTACTATCCGTTTCTGCATAGACTACAGGAAGTTGAATGGAATAACGAAAAAGAATTCGTATCCATTACCGAGAATAGATGAAACCATTGACTCCTTAGGAGGAAACAGTTGGTTTTGTACCCTAGACTTGCAATCAGGCTATTGGCAAGTGGGAATGAACCCTTCAGATATGGAGAAAACTGCATTTTCAAGTCATATTGGATTATTCCAATATAATGTAATGCCGTTTGGATTGTGCAATGCACCTGCAACATTTGAAGCAATGATGGAAACAATTCTAAGTGATTTATTGTGGAAAAGATGTCTTGTATATCTAGACGATGTCATTGTCTTCGGAAAAACATTCGAAGAATGTTCTAATAACCTAAAAATGGTACTAGAACGTATTATTTCAAATGGTCTCAAGTTGAAACCTAAGAAATGCCACATGTTTAGAAAGTCCATAAATTATTTGGGCCGCATCATCAGTGATGAAGGAATAAAGGCTGATCCGGAAAAAATCGAATCAGTCACGAATTGGAATAGACCTAAAACACCCAAGGAAGTGAGGTCCTTTTTAGGATTCTGTTCCTATTACAGGGAATTTATTCCGAATTATTCTAGAGTCAGTTACCCATTACAAGCAATAGCTAACTGGACTCCAGGAAGTACCAAGGAAAAATTTCCTTGGACACATGAACAGGAAAACGCTTTTCGAAAGCTAAAAGACCTGTTCACGAGTACTCCCGTATTGCAATATCCGAATGAGACGGATCATTTCATACTGGATACTGATGCTAGTAATGATAGCATTGGTGCAGCTCTCTCGCAAGTCCAAAATGGGAGAGAAGTACCAATTGCCTTTGCCAGCAACACACTGAGCAAGACTCAGCGCAATTACTGCACAACCAAAAGAGAGTTGTTGGCAGTAGTCGTATATACCAAGAAGTTTAAACATTTTCTATGGGGAACGAACTTTACTTTGCGTACGGATCATTCCTCTTTAAGGTGGCTACTGAACTTCCGAGATGCTGAAGGCATGTTAGGCCGATGGCTAGCCCATTTATCCGAATATGGGCTTGAACATCAACAGATTCAGCATAGACCCGGAGTTAAGCATTTAAATGCTGATGCTTTGTCTCGAATACCAATCCGGAAATGTGATAATCCGGATTGTACTGATTGTGGAGCTCATAAGGCAGTGTTAGCAGGGATTCGAAGACCATTCGTACCCCTAGTTGCCAGTATACTGGATTGGTCTATGGATCACATACGACATTTCCAGGAAGCTGACTCGATAACTGCACAGCTACTGCAATTAGTACCAAAGGGTATACGTCCAGTTAGACCAGAGGTCTCTCTGGAAAATCGAGAAATGAGAAGGTTTCTTGCTCAATGGACCGAGCTTGAAGTCCGGAAAGGCGTGTTATACCGTTGGAAGCCATGTAATAATGGTGATAGAATCATGCAAGTGGTGATACCACATGCCATGAGACATGACATTATGTACTTCTGTCATGGACATCGGACCAGTGGTCATTTCGGAAGGAAACGCTCGCTAGCACGACTTTCCAAGAAATACTATTGGCCTGGCATGACACGGGACTTGCAAAGATGGGTAACCACCTGTCCGGATTGTTGTAAAAACAAACCCGGACCCGGGATGGGCAAACTTCCCCTATCCCAAGAACTTTTCGGAGTTAGATTCGCAAGAATCGGGGTAGATATTATTAGTGGATTTAATACAACCGCTAATGATAATACCTGTATGATGGTAGTGTGTGATTATTATACGAAATACACTAAAGTATTTCCACTACCGGACCACAAAGCAATTACTTGTGCCGAAGCTTTTGTAAAAGGTTGGGTACTAAGCTTCGGTGTACCATTAATGTTACACAGTGACCAAGGCAGAGAGTTCGAATCAAATCTCTGGCAGGGTATGTGCGAATACTTGGCTATTTGCAAGACTAGAACCAATCCGTATAGACCACAAAGCGACGGATTGGTGGAAAGGTTCAATAGAACCCTCATCCAAGTCCTAAAGTCACTCGTTAATGAACATATGGATGACTGGGATGAGCAATGTCATTTTGTGACACATGCTTATAATAGTACGGTACATTCAAGTACAAATTGTTCTCCGAACCTTTTAGTATTCGGAGAGGATTTGATAATGCCTGCTGACCTAGTTTTTGGAGTCGTAGGAATGGACCCTGAACTACCTTGCCATGTAGTTTTTGTGGAATGTTTAAGAGACAGATTTAGAAAAGCATATGAGTCTGTCCGAATTGATTTGGAGAAAAGTGCCAAATGGCAGAAAGTAGGATACGATACCGATCTAAAGCATCGGAAATTCCAATCCGGAGACAGAGTCCTCAGATTACATGAACCACTTAGACACATAAAATTAGCGTCTAATTGGGACGGTCCCTTTACTATAACACAAATTATCAGTGATTGTACCGTAATTATTAAATCTGACCTTGGTCGACTCTATAAGTCAAATGTGGCTAGATTAAGGAGATGGTCTGGGAGGGAGACCTCCACAGAAATGTATGGTGAAGGTTCCGAAAGGATCCTGAATCAGAATCGCATAATAGACCAGGTAAAGAACACTACAGTGAAGCGTGGTCAAGGTAGACCCAAAAAGTGTTCCGAATCAGTGACACCCACGCCAACACCGATTAAGCGTGGGGGAGTTAAAAAAGTCTCGGCAGGTGAAGACAGAAAGAAGAGGAAAGGTGTTTCTAAGGCTAAGAAGCACCTAGAGAAAGCTCTTCAGACTGTCAGGTCCGATAAAGAACTATCCGAGAAGGGGAGATACGTTCGCCGCAGCCCCCGAATTGCCCAGAGGACTGCAGTGACCTAACCTGTATACACAACGAGTGTAATGTTTACATTTAGAGGAACGGATGACAACTGACCCTAAAGGCTTATTTGTCGCCCCCGCATGATGTACCAATGGGTAGTGGACGGATAATCCGGTGGATTTGCTTAAGCTTTCCATAATCTCCACTTAAATCCCCAGTCGAGTCATCGGGGTGAGCGATAATTACCTAAAAACAATCAGTTTGTTGATGTACCGCCTGTAGCACGTGCGTTTCCGCATGACGTCACCGTGTCCAGTCTCGGCTGACCTCTCGTGACCTCGCGGACCGCGGGGAAATGACGTCACGAAAGCTGGCCCGTCGCCATATTGTTTTTTGGTAGTGTTTGAGACAGTCGGGTCACCCCTTCTCTCTTGAATTCTACCATCTAGCAAACCCCTTGTGCGCCCTCAGAGTCTGTCTCTCAGCAGGCAGACTCCGCTAGTGTCGGCCCCGGCGCCGTAAAAGCCGGAAAAAGGAGTAGTTTACTCCCGTGGTCGATTCCCCAGTCATGGCTGAGGAATCCGTAGCTGCAGCCAAGCTATCCGGTGACCCGGATAAGCTGACTCCGTCCGCAGAAGCTTTTCCGGAAGCTTTGTCGCCTGTTACACAGGAAGAGAGCGAGATGATGGACGTGGAGGAACCCACGGATCGCTCGTTCGAGGAGAAGCTGGCTTCATTCTCACTCAATGAGCCAGAGAAACTGCTGTCTCCACTCCCAGCAGAGGGATCCGGAGCGACTGCGAGTGCTGAACCCGCAGCGACAGAGTCCGAAACTACCCAAGTTGACGGACAGAAGGATGAGTGGAAGCCAGCAGTGGCGGAGCCTTTTCCAGCTAGCTATGATGGTCGCTACCTGTATGTCCACCCGGAACTGCAGGCACAAGTGACCTACGCGGACGGGACACCAGTCAGGATGGACCCGAAAGTCAGGATAGCTATCGAGGGCGTCATGGCTCCCGAACAGCTGACCAGGATGCCTCCCGAGTGGCTTCGAGACTGGCCGTGGTTCCAACGGGGACTTATGGTGGACGCTGGTTTCCGTGAAACCGTGTACGCAGCTAACCGAGCCTTCGAGCTCGGAGCGTATCCGAAGCCTGACAAGTCCCTGTGGAACGTCAAGGCTACGAACATTAACTGGGTAGGCTGTGTCTGGGATACCGATGGCCAGACCTACCCACGCCCTAGTGCTATCCGGACGCCGTGCCGGACCACTAAGGAATTCCGGGAGGCCGCTGCTAACTTCGAGCAGTGGGACGACGGTTACTACATAACCGAACAGGAATTGGTGGATGTCCAGAACAATTCACTAATCGGATTGGACCGAGCTGCAGCCCTTCGGACGGTTATTGTCCGCCGCATGACTGCCGAACAGGAGGCACAGGAAGAGGCTAAGAGGGCCGCGGAAGCACCCGCACCTCCTATCCCCGACCTGAAGCTTGCCACCAGAAGCTCCGCCAGTGCTACATCAGCTACCGGCAGCACTACTACTCCAGTAGAAGCCACGACCTCCAGCACATCCGGAACCCAGGAACCGGAGGAAGACTGGAAGGTCAGTAAGAACCGACGATCCGCTGCTCGGAAGCTCAAGAATCTCCCGGATTCTGCGAGAGCCGAGCCGAAACCCAGCACCTCAACCACTGGTAGTACTGCCATGGAGGTTGAGTCGTCTGACGAGGAGTCGGTGCACGAATCCTCGGTTGAGTATGATGAGAAGGCCACTCCATCAACTCAAACCGAGGCCGAACGTTGGGCTAACGCCAAATCCGGATTCAAAACCCGGATCCCGACGTGTTTCTCCGACTGTGCGTACGGAGTTAAGAAGGACGGCTCTACCCTCTATGCCTGTCCAGACTCAATCAATAAGAACGATGAGTCGGATGATGAAGATTGGATGCGCCTTTCGGACGAGGACCCCAATCCGAGCAAAGCCTATCGAAAGATGTGGCTTATGCTAAACCACACCGAAGGGTATTACACTTATACCCAGAGGAGGAAGCTGCGTTGGGCTTTAGAGAAGTGGTACGGTGACGATCAAAAGTCCTGTCCCTTCTCTATCTGCCAGGATGCGAGTGATGTCTCGATCCGGACCTGGAGTACTCCAGCCCGGTTCCAAAGGCATCTGGTAGAGGCCCACTTCCACCATCACCCGGTTTACATTTGTGATCCGAGTTATGGTAAGAAGGGCAAGAAGTGTACTACGAAGGTGCAATACAACCGACGTAGTGATCTGGCTAGACACCAGAAGAAATGCCACGCAGAAGGTTTGGACGGGGCCCGGAAGCGCATCATGGAGCTTCATCAGGAACTCATGAAGGAGTTCGATAGCCTGAGCGAGGATGCTTGGTCTAAGATCCGACCAGGGGACCAAGTCCTCTGCGAAGTTCCGAAGACCAAGGATTCGAAACTCCGAGCAAAGATAGTCCTGACTCCTGGAAAGGGTAAACTGGACATGCACGAGTCTCTCTGGCAGAAATGCGAGGAATCCGGAAAGGATGCAAAGAGAGCTCGTGAAAGGAGCAGGAGAGACCAGAACCGTGGCGGCAATGGTAATGGTCAGAGCACAACAAAACCGAAGGTCAGAGCAGAGGACCGTTCCAGGTCCCCTCTGACAAGGCACCCCGCAGAACAGGCTCAGGGCACTCCGGTGTTCAAGAAGCCTGAACCTGCCGGATACGCTGGAGCCGTATCTAAACCTGGGAAAGTGAGTTCTCGAAACTTTCCGTCCTTAAACCAGGGACCTGGACCTGAGAGCCAGACCTTGGTGGTAGGAAAGGATGGTCGCCTTATGCCAAAGAAGACCACCGCATCTGCTGCCGCCGGATCTGCATCCGCTCCAGCCGCCCCACCAGTTACCTTTACCCAGGAGCAGTTAAACATGTACCTGCAAATGGGACTGAAACAGAATGTACCACCTGCCTTCTGTGTACCAACGACAGGTGTGTCCGGGAGTCCTAAACCCGGAAGTGGTCCACAGGCCGCCTCGACTCCTCCCAAGGCTGTCGCGGCACCTGAGAAACCGAAGGACGCCATTACCATTAAAACTGGTAATGCGGAAGTTTGGTTTGAGAAGTCTCGCCAAGGGGAGGCAGATGTCCAGAAGGCCATCTACACCCATTGGGAGAAGACCGTTCGTGAGAAAGCGATCGAGTTTCATCAGGGTCTCCTAAACGAAACCCTGTTGTGTATGAAACAGGTGGGCGACGCTGAAAAGCAACGTCTCGAGACTCTCATCCGGGACGATGTAAAGGCCCAGGAGGAGGCTGCCTCAGCTGCTCAAGAAAAAGCAGCTATGGATGTACACGTGTTGGAAAAGCGTGTAAAGGAGGAGATCACTCGGAACACCAACCTGAACACTAAGTTCATGAGGGTGTTCGGAGTCGACTTGGACGAGTGGGACGGCACTCCCGAGTCGGCTTTAGCTCTTCTGAAGAAGAAGCATGCTAAGAAATCCGTTTAAAGCATGCTAGGGTTATTTCTTCCATAATTTTTTTTCCAACACCAAATGACCAGATATAGTCTTTGCGGAACCCTAAAGGTCTGCGAATGCTTTTACTAGTGCATGAACACCTATGCTATGTGTTCCGGGTTCCTTTGACCAGTCTATTATTCAGGTTGTATAACATTTATTACACCCTGAATAGCCTATTCGGATTTATAATTTCATCCATGAACAATCCGATAGTAGACTTGCTGCTGTGAGACGTATCCGGATGCCAGTTCCAGACTCCTGCTGTTACCCGTGCTAACCAATTACTAGGATGGACTTTACGATTTACCTCTACAACTCATCTGTACTCCCGAATGGACTTATATCTCTACTACTATTACTTCCGGATCAACCTATATCGGACTATTATTTTACTTATGTCAACTAAAACTTAAAAAGGATTACGTTCTCTACACAGTTGACACATCCGGACTAATATTCTACAAATCTACACCATTCGGATATACTATAAACTTTAGCACTACTAGAGGATTGTGGGTAGCTGCCCCAAATCAACTACCGTGTTCACTCAATATAAGGAAACTATAAACTTTAGCACGTCCATCCCGTGGTTAGCTGACCACACCTACCTACTAGTACCCGGAGGATACAGCAGAAGACTCCAGCAGCATTTATAATTCCTGTATATTGTATATAATGTCATATTTCTATTTTTCTATAATATTATATGTATGTACATATCCACTAGATACATATTATAATACGGGTACATAGACATTTCCTGATACGGATCTCTAATCACTATTAGTATTTATATTATAAGATCCGTTAAACTTCACCAGATAACACATATTATTGTCCTGCGAGACAAATTATATAATAAGTATAATGATCTGGTGCTATAAAAGTTATTAGGTACACGGTGATAATATATTATTATATTCATTATCACACCGTGATGTTTTTTTTCAAGTGTATGTTATAAATAATCATATTCGTACTACTCACGGAATCCTTAACGGATTCGTATAATATTAATATACGACATGTCATTAGATAGTGATGTTACTATAACAGTCTTCTTTAAGACTACATATTCAAATGTGGTGTCAATGACTACAAACACACGTACGGATGTTATTTTGTGATATGTTTTATTATCGACAGTTCCGTTACATATAGCTGTCATCATCACATGTATACGATTCATATTACTTGTCTTATTAATTATACCTGAAATATAATACAATATTATGTGGTATAATAATTAAATAGACAGTTCCGTTTCACATAACTGTCTCTTCTTCAAGTAATTCGTATAATATTTCAACATCCTAATCGTTATATGTAACTAAAATTCACTATCGAATATATATATATGACATCTGGTTCACAATTTATTTAGTGCTAATGTTATACCTGTGGTTGTACCTCTATTACTAAAGGTTTAGACATGTAGAAATGTTATCCTAGTAATATTATACGTATAACACCCTCCTAAATGTCTGGGGGAGTGGTGTAGAGGTACACTTTACTACCATAGGAGTTGGGTACCGTCTGACGTGGCGGGTGAGTCGAGTCGTCGGACGTTCCTCAGGTTCCGGATAGGTGGCAGCACCGATCCGGGTCTGTGGGGACATCTGACGACGAACACCTGGGTCCGTATATAAAGCCCAGGGCTCAGCCGCTACGTCAGAGGCCCTTCTGGCCTCCACACTATGTAAACCACTGTCTTTTAATATTAGCTGCCTCTTTGATATCATTCGGCAGCCGTGAGTGTGCATTAAGTAATAAACCTAACCGTTGGCATACACTTGGAATACTGTCTTACTCTTTCTTTCCGAATCGTAAGACCCGAACCCCCCAGGTCCGTAAGGCCACAAACCCTTACACATCTATGTACATACCAGTGTGAAGGGATGGGTCAGGGTATCGGGGTGGGGTTGGGGCTTTGATAGCGCTCTACTGGGATGTAAAGGCAAATGCTGGTCGCCTCAAAGCCTGAAATACATTCAGCTTTAGTGTACAGTAAACCTTTTGCCCCAAGTCATGTGTTTCAATCACTCATCTAATATCAATTCTTCTAATATCAACATTGGGCACAGGGCGAGGCTAGCAACTTTGCTCCGAGAGATTCCGAGATGGGAGGCGCACAAAACAATCATTACTGAGTTATTGCTATAGGGGGACTGTTGTGCCATCCTTATCAATATCACATTGACTGTTTGTAATGATAAGGTGTGTCAAAAGTGAGTTTGAAAAGTGTGTGAGATGTGTAAAAAGATCTTCAATCTTTAGCCGCCGATCCTATGCTCTGTGCCAGGAAAATGTGCACATTATGCCGCTCAAAGCAATGTAGTTATGGATACATGTGTTGACATAGCTTTATACTAGCTCAAATACACGATGTTTTTTTCCTTTTACGATTTTAAGGGTGTTTTATGTGCTGCCTAAAGGCACCGGCAGCGCAAAGAGAGCTAAGGACTTTGCTGATACAAGTACAAGGCTATAGACATAAAGTTCTAACAAGGACTTTATGCTATTTAAAGTTCCTTCACACCGATGATAAAAACTGCCAGACAGACAGGCGATCTGTTCAAGGCCAAACTAAATAATAAGACAGGCACACACACACACACACACACACACACACACACACACACACACACACACACACACACACACACACATATATATATATATATATATATATATATATATATATATATATATATATATATATATATATGTCTTTATCAAAGTCTTGGTATTAATATATAGAGCTTTTATCTAGAAGATAGCTTTGGTGTGGACCACTGAACCTCTATCAATGCACCCTATGCCGAGGGAATCAGGTTTTTGTTCCAGGCACTCTCATGAAAGCAAAGAAAAAAAAAAGACTGATGTCAACCTTGGGCAAAGTCAGTGTGTGAAAAACAAGGGGTTAAAATATGGATGAGAGACAAAGGGAAATTACCAACGATGTATCACTGGCAACTGAGAGTTTGATATTCCAATGTGGTTCAGACAGTCCGCCAACCTAGAGAACAATTCTCAACATTTAGAAATGCCGTCCATGTTTCTGGTTAGTCCTCAACTTGCAATATTAAAGTAGGAGCATGACCACATGAAAGACCGAGGAATTTAAGAAATTCAAGTGGCCACTTTCTCATTGGACGAGCACACATGTGTTTCATTTCGAGGGAAATACTGCGGAAATTGAAGTAATAAAAGACAATTCTCAGATTCCATTTAGAACTTAACTCCTGCACGTACAATACAATGCCTGTCCTCACAACATAATAGCTAATTAATCTAAATACGCCCACTCCCTGCATTAACGCATTGTGCCCATCAGTCATTAATTTGATGCTTGAATGCATCCCGGGCCAATAGACTCCTCTGCACAATAGGCCTATTTATGCATCATGACGGCCCTACAGGGTTGATAAACTCCCGACTGAACAGATGCAAGTAAACTCCATTAGTTCACGACTAGGAAGCATGAACTAGGAGACATCATGCGACCACTACAGCGTTAAAGAAGCCCCCTTGGTTGCTATGGAGGTGTGCGCATGCGTGACAGGATGAACGCCATTTTGGTGTCTTCTTCATGATTGTTCTCTACCCCTATGTGGCCGCAATTTCCTTCAGGCTGAACACTTTCCGGCAATTCTGGGATTCAAACAGATTCTTCTGTTAACAACGCGTATTATGCTGTCGCTGGGTATTTTTACAACAGTATTCCAACTTAATGGCATAGGCGGCTGCCGTCTCAGTTGGTGCCACAGTTTGAGGGAAACCTTGGTATATTCCACACCTTAAGCTTTTAGCACATTTTGAAATTCCCCCTAAAACGTCCACAAACCTGGAGTTTGCCTACAAGACAGAGGATGCCCTCCACCAATAAGCCCTCTATCAGTGGGTCACCTAATCCCGCCCCAATAGGCCCCGCCCCACCCTCAGGGCTTCCCGTCCGCTATCAGCGCCCTCCCCGGCGGATTACTGAACCACCGGCGTCTGAGCCGGTCACATGGCCAGGTCAGGTGACGTGAAGCTTCAGTCAGCTGGCGCTAGGGGGCAGTTTGTCTGGAGGGTGGTCATGAAGGGATGGAGCCCTTTGTGGTGTCTAGCTGTCACGTGACAGGAAGATGATGACGTCATCAAACCCTCCTTGTACGTCATAGGGAGGATGTGCTACACTTAATTCCGCCCACAGGCTAAAAGGCGTCACCAGGTTTAACATCATGGAATATCTACCAAAAGTTGTACAAAATCACCTGAAGGCAAGCTTGATAATTATTTCACCTCCACCAACCGTGCTATAGGTTTACTATGTGGATGCTTTGTAGTTTGTAGGCAAAACAGTTTTGGGATGGTGCTTAGATATCAGGGTATTGTTGGAAGGTATGGGGTCTACGACCTTCAGCATTCATGAGGCTGCCCTACTTCGTATTAAGTTAGTGCCAGTCACATCTGTAATTGACAGAATGACAATACGCTTTGGTTGTACACATTCAAAGTCTCTGACTTTATTGAATCTGATCAGCTGCATATTGGTTACTACACAGCAGCATTAACATGAGGGTCTTGCCAAAGAAGAAACGTAAACTGAAAAGGAAATCACGCACGTTTCTCTATTGCTAAAAGATTGTTTGGATAATCTTTTAGATGAAACATGCAGGTTGGTCAATATTATGAAAACGAGTTAGGCATGCACGTTTTCCTCAGCACTTTCTGAAAAGATTAACAGACATGTGGCCCAGTGGGGGAGAACACGCCTCCGGGGGGGGGGGGGGTTTAGTACCAGTTTTGGCCACCAGGGGGCAGTTTATGGGTAAAACACGGAAAATTATGCTAGAAAAGGCTTAAGACTAATTTTTGGTAAGGAATCCAGTGATATGTTTAAAATTATTCCATCTCCACTAAAAATGTTCCATTTTTTGAATGTTGGTTGTCATGGAAACATAGAAAATTGGTAGATAAGGCAATTTCTGGTTGCCATGAAAACCAATCCACTATACCAATTGGGAATTTTTGCCAGAAACCTTTTTTTGAATTCCTTCAGGAGCCCAAAACTGAAAACAGAGCTCAAAAATTCCCTCTAGAACCAGTTTTATGATGAAAACATTACATTTCTGTGGTTATTTTTCCACAAAACCGTATTTTTTGTATTATTAATGTTTATGGTAGGATACAATGCATTTAGAGCTTATTTCCCATTTTCAATTGTACACACCAACTTAGGTTTGATAAGCAATTACAGCAAAACTACTGGGGATATTTAAGCCCATGATATCTCATTTTAAAGCCCATGACTTACACTTTAAAAAGCCATTTCGCCCCAGGAGGCATGTTTTCCCTTACCTGGCCACACATACTTCCTCGTTTTCTGTTGGCAAGACCCTCCTGACATCCCTGTTCACAGTCAGTAGGACCGATATCAAGGACAGTAATCAACCCTTAAAGCGTTGATTCCATCAAAGACGATTGTTGTCCAATTTGGTCATCGGGTTGCATCGGGGATGCATTGGGCACTGTTGGGCACCTATTGGGCACCGTGGGGCTTCTGTCAAGCAAGAATCGGGCTGAAATCGTCTTTGGTGGAAGAGCTCATTTTTTCCATCGGGAACCATTGGAGATGCATCTCCGACAGTCCCCTACAGTGCCAGACAGGTACCAATTCAGGTACCTATCGGGCTGCTTCGCTGTCGGGCCGACAAAAATAGTTCCCTTTTCTCTCATTTGGGTTATTACTATCGGTCATGTGACTGGTGGAACCGCTCACAGAGATCGGGGATGACTGTCAGATGTCTATCGGATACAGTATCCGACAGTCTGAGAGCGCGGTGGAAGAGCTAAAGTCAGGCAGGTTTGTGTTAACCGATAGCGGTATTGTCGGCTGTTGGCCTGTGATCGGGTCGACAGTTTTGTCGTGCCGACAATAGCCCAATGAGCCATTTTGAACCAATCTGGCTTCTGTCAGCCTTGAAAAGAAGGAAAACTATCGGTTTTGCTGGAATCAACGCTAAAGTCGGGCAGGTTTGTGTTAACCGATAGCGGTATTGTCGGCTCTAGGCCTGTGATCGGGCCAACAGTTTGGTGGGGCCGACAACAGCCCAATGAGCCATTTTGAACCAATTGGGCTATCGGTTTTGGTGGAAACAACGCTTAAGGCCACTTAAAAAAAAAAAACTGGTTTCCCATCACTGTGCGCATCATAAAATTGTGTTTTGAATAATTTTATTTTTTTACATATTTTTAGTCAAAAATCATGGTAAAAATAGACAAACATCCATGGGCATATCTGGTATCAAATCAAAGCTAACTATATTGGCAATGCAGTGGACTAGAGATTGAGTGCATTCTCACAAATCTTTATAATCAGTCAACTCTTAAGTACTAAATTCAAGATTTTCGGTCTCACCCACACAGCTTTCACCCCGATACCCCCAGGGTAAAAAAAGAAAAATCGCCCATGTCACATTTTTCAGAGGATAGTGATGAGAAACCAGTTTTTTTGAGTGGCCTAACCCTAGTGGACAGCCAATACAATGCATGGAAGCAGCCCTTGTGGGTCTACTAGTACTCCCCAGTGGACAGCCAATACGATGCATGGATGCAGCCCTTGTGGGTCTACTAGTACTTCCCAGTGGACAGCCAATACGGTGCATGGATGCAGCCCTTGTGGGTCTACTAGTACTCCCCAGTGGACAGCCAATACGGTGCATGGGTGCAGCCCTTGTGGGTCTACTAGTACTCCCTAGTGGACAGCCAATACGGTGCATGGATGCAGCCCTTGTGGGTCTACTAGTACTCCGTAGTGGACAGCCAATAAGATGCATGGATGCAGCCCTTGTGGGTCTACTAGTACTCCCTAGTGGACAGCCAATAAGATGCATGAATGCAGCCCTTGTGAGTCCACTACAGTGAAATCTCTTTAATCTGCCATGCCAAATTACTGAAAATTATTGGTCGGATCTGAGATTGGCGGATGATTGAGTGCTGATTCAATTGAATTGTATAACATTGGGCCGAAGGGGGAACCTGGGGGTTCTGAGTGTGGCAGACTATTGGATGGCGGATTAAAGAGTACTCCCTAGTGGACAGTCAATATGATGCATGGATGCAGCCCTTGTGGGTCTACTAGTACTCCCTAGTGGACAGCCAATTCGATGCATGGATGCAGCCCTTTTGAGTCTACTTGTACTCCCTAGTGGACAGCCAATTTGGTGCATGGATGCAGCCCTTGTGGGTCTACTAGTACTCCCTAGTGGACAGCCAATTCGATGCATGGATGCAGCCCTTTTGAGTCTACTTGTACTCCCTAGTGGACAGTCAATATGATGCATGGATGCAGCCCTTGTGAGTCTACTAGTACTCCCTAGTGGACAACCAATAAGATGCATGGATGCAGCCCTTGTGGGTCTACTAGTACTCCCCAATGAGCCATTTTGAACCAATCGGGCCTCTGTTGGCCTGACAAAAAAAAGGAAAACTATCGGTTTTGGTGGAAACAACGCTTAAGGCCACTTAAAAAAAAACTGGTTTCCCATCACTCTGCGCATCATAAAATTGTGTTTTGAATAATTTTATTTTCTACATATTTTTAGTCAAAAATCATGGTAAAAATAGACAAACATCCATGGACATATCTGGTATTAAGTCAAAGCTAACTATATTGGCAATGCAGTGGACTAGAGATTGAGTGCATTCTCACAAATCTTTATAATCAGTCAACTCTTAAGTACTAAAATCAAGATTTTCGGTCTCACCCACACAGCTTTCACCCCGATACGCCCAGGGTAAAAAAAAGAAAATCGCCCATGTCACATTTTTCAGAGGATAGTGATGAGAAACCAGTTTTTTTTGAGTGGCCTAACCCTAGTGGACAGCCAATACAATGCATGGAAGCAGCCCTTGTGGGTCTACTAGTACTCCCTAGTGGACAGCCAATACGGTGCATGGATGCAGCCCTTGTGGGTCTACTAGTACTCCCCAGTGGACAGCCAATACAATGCATGGAAGCAGCCCTTGTGGGTCTACTAGTACTCCCTAGTGGACAGCCAATTCGATGCATGGATGCAGCCCTTTTGAGTCTACTAGTACTCCCTAGTGAACAGCCAATAAGATGCATGGATGCAGCCCTTGTGGGTCTACTAGTACTCCCTAGTGGACAGCCAATAAGATGCATGGATGCAGCCCTTGTGGGTCTACTACAGTGAAATCTCTTTAATCTGCCATGCCAAATTACTGGAAATTATTGGTCGGATCTGAGATTGGCAGATGATTGAGTGCCGAAGGGGGAACCTGGGGGTTCTGAGTGTGGCAGACTATTGGATGGCGGATTAAAGAGTACTCCCTAGTGGACAGTCAATATGATGCACCCCCTACTCCCTAGTGGACAACCAATAAGATGCATGGATGCAGCCCTTGTGGGTCTACTAATACTCCCTAGTGGACAGCCAATATGGTGCATGGATGCAGCCCTTGTGGGTCTACTAGTACTTCCTAGTGGACAGCCAATACGATGCATGGATGCAGCCCTTGTGGGTCTACTAGTACTCCCTAGTGGACAGCCAATATGATGCATGGACGCAGCCCTTGTGGGTCTACTAGTACTCCCTAGTGGACAGCCAATACGGTGCATGGGTGCAGCCCTTGTGGGTCTACTAGTACTCCCTAGTGGACAGCCAATATGGTGCATGGATGCAGCCCTTGTGGGTCTACTAGTACTCCCTAGTGGACAGCCAATATGGTGCATGGACGCAGCCCTTGTGGGTCTACTAGTACTCCCTAGTGGACAGCCAATACGGTGCATGGGTGCAGCCCTTGTGGGTCTACTAGTACTCCCTAGTGGACAGCCAATACGGTGCATGGGTGCAGCCCTTGTGGGTCTACTAGTACTCCCTAGTGGACAGCCAATACGGTGCATGGGTGCAGCCCTTGTGGGTCTACTAGTACTCCCTAGTGGACAGCCAATACGGTGCATGGATGCAGCCCTTGTGGGTCTACTAGTACTCCCTAGTGGACAGCCAATATGGTGCATGGATGCAGCCCTTGTGGGTCTACTAGTACTCCCCAGTGGACAGCCAATATGATGCATGGATGCAGCCCTTGTGGGTCTACTAGTACTCCCTAGTGGATGGCCAATATGATGCATGGATGCAGCCCTTGTGGGTCTACTAGTACTCCCCAGACCTGGCTGCATTGAACCAACCCTTGATTAATGGAGCGATGCTGTACGTTACGTTGTTTACATGCTTTGGAGCGAGGCTGTAAAGTTAGTTTTTATGTTTGCTCATACTTGCATCTTAGTTGTTCCCCAGTGAAGTCAGTCAACCATTTAATTGCTACGGACTCCATGTTCATTTGCAATACTCGGTCTGTTAACACAGTGGTGATGGGCATCAAGCCGAGGCTTTATAGAAAAACAACAGTAAAAGAGAACATAAAAAATAGAATATATTAATCACCTGATGAAGGCTACCTACAGCTGAAAAGTTGGGATCAATATAACTATTATGGTTTAATAAAGCCTATAAAATTTAAGTTTTGTCGTTCTAGTTGTATCTATTATATAATCACACACACACACACACACACACACACACACACACACACACACAAACATACATACACACACACATAATGCAATATAATAAGAACATAGGCCAGTTCATCAGAAAATAATGCATTGTGATATGGTGATACTATGTTATACCCTCCAGGCGAATCAATGTCTTTTAGTCTGTCTAATGTGTTAAGCTGCATGGGTCCCGTTGCAAGTTCCTTACTTGGTGTTGGTTATGACCGTATTAGTATAATATCCTCTCTAATAAGGCGCACCCTGACTTCAACAAATTCATTTACATAATTTCATGGGTAAAGTCTTATCTGGAAAACTATTAATCGACTTTTCCTAGGGAAATCATTTTCCAAATTATTCGGAATGTATACCAAACCCAAATATCTTTTATTATTTTTATGCAATGTCATCCTTCTCAATAATTATGTACCCATACATACCTCCCATCAATGGTACTGCAACTCATAAACCTAGGTAGACCCGTTGTGAACTGCTTAGGATCCATAGCAGACGCATTTGATACACATATCAGTGGAGACAGACGTCAATGATGATTAGCTAAGAAGGATATAGCACCCTACAAGGAGTCCTGCCATAGGCCTATCAATCATCAATCATGACACAACCAGCCCTCACACAAATACCAAACCCCAGTCTGTCACATTCGGCTTGAACCAGGTCCTGGCCACCAGCCAGAGACAGCGAGTTACTCACAGCTGGACGCGAGCTGCTCACGAGCTGATGACAGGCAAACATCTGGAGGATGGAGCCTGGGTGGCTGTGGGTGCGTGGGGGGGGGGCTTAACTCTCTACTGGTGTTATCATCTAAATAACCTTCAGTGCCTTCATGATGCTCCAAGGCAGCGTCGGTGAGTGACTCACCAGCACTGCATCGGTGCATCATGCGCTGACATTGCGGGAATGAGCAAACTGCATGGCTGCAGCGCTAGTGAGCTACTCATGAGTGCTGCAATTATGCACCACACTAGGTCAGGGTTGACTAAAGAACTGCTCAATCCTTTAAGGGTTAACCCCCATCCCCGCCATCCCAACACTATTCCCACCAAGCAGACGCTGGGGTTTCTTTGGTTCGTCAACTCGTGATTAGGCAGTGGATCCGTATGGCGACAGGGGACTGGCAGGAGGTCTGTTGACTTGCCGGCTCACCATCAGGGCTGCTGTAAGTGGGTGGTGGGTTAGTGTTGGGCATGGGGGTGGGAGGGGGTGTTATGTCAGAGGTATTTGCCTGCACCATTTTACCTAGATCCCAGTCCACCAGTACTGGCAAAAAGGAGGGGGGGGGGGTCCCCCATCTAAATTCGCCACTGCATCCACCCTCCCACCCACCTACTTCTATCCCAACCACTCATCCACTCATTCGATCATACCTACACCCATTGACCATCCTTATCCAGTCGACCACCCACTCACCCCCCACCCCCACCCTCCCTCCCATCCACCAACCTTCACCACGGCCTCCACACCCCCACACCCAAACTTATCAAACTCACGAGGCCTGTACCTCATAGTAAATATCCCCAAGCGGCCTTTGTTTGTTGCTTTCATTAAATGGGAGTGGTAGAAATTATGAGTTTTGTACACAACATCGAACGAGGTTAAGCTTATGGCATGTGTACTTAGCCGGATTCAGGCTTTGGGAAGCACTACTCGAGCGAGGTTAGGATCGGAGTATAAAGAATGAACTTGGCTGAGGGTAGGCTTTTAGTTATATAAAGGGCAACTTGACTAAAAGTACTTTTGGCGAAAGGGGTAAATGTGGATGAACTTTGGACTTTGATGTTAACAATGGCCTTGGCCATTGTTTGGCTACTTGTAGAATATGATAATGCATCCAATGGCAGGGACTTGGTTTTTAAAAACATTGGTAGTAACAGGCAACTAAAGGTACACATTTAAGCTCAAACATTTAGGGCATATCGACTCTAGTTTAAGAAAACATTGTGTATAAGGGGGGGGGATCAAAGACTGTGGGGTGAATTATGAACCGATAAGATATTTCCCCCCCATTCACTGCAGATTTCTCAGAGGGCATTGTACCCTCTCTGATAAATTTATCAGTGAAAACTCGCTGGTGTCCAGCTCAGTTAATGGCTGCGCCCATTGGGCTGGCTTTCTGCAGCATTGGTATATATTCTACTACCTTTTATGCACCAACTCCATATACTACTGACCGCGCACCTATACCAATGCAACTCATGATTGGGCCAGGAGGGTGTTGCTCCTATTATAACAAGAGCTGTGAGTATGTGCCCTCTTTTCTAAACAAGTCGTGCACTGCTTCACCTAAGTACTTGCACTCACCACATTAGTCTGAAAAGTCACCTGCCTTGTTTAAAATAGAGAGAGCTGCACTACCAGGTACCAACTCATGTCACACGCTCTATAGTTTATTATACTGATTGACTTCTCCCAACTAGGTACCTACTCATATCCCCCTTTTTAGCACCGTACTTGAATGACCATTTGTGAGCAACAAAAGGGACAAGTTATAGCTACATGAAAAGAAAGGACTGGAAACAAGGGCATTTAGCCAGCTCTTCCTTTTACTATAGGAGCAACATCCTCCTGTTATCCTCCATTGAATAGAATCTGTTTGGGGCTATAATGATGTTATAGTTCTCACAAGATAATATCATCAACATGACAGTTGGACTAATGACGCTGCTCTTACATAACTGACGGGTCTCAGTGTGTCTCCAGAATGGAACATGATAATGGTTCTCCTTGTCCCAACTACCACTTTTCACATACTACTTACAATGGTGAAACAACCCTAACGAGGCAGGAGATCTCCAAAATTCTTGAATATGCATCTATTTCCCTAGTGCAATCAGGATTCCCCGCGCTATATCTAGTTGTTCCGATCTATAGCATCTGTTAGTCACTGAGAGCATTAATTCGTTGAGAGTCACATGTCAATCGTTGAATGTCGCAAGTCACTCGACTGTAATTTGAATTTCCGTGGAAGCATGATATTTTCTTTTAGATTCTCTCTCAGATTTAAAACATATTGTTACAGTACACTGTCATACCGCGGCAAGCCTTTTACATTCGATTGCTTCTATTTTTGGAAAACAGTGGTAGTTGCTGTCAGTACAAATCCAATGATCCGATGTGGGTTGTACTGCACCTACCAAAGTGGTCTTTATAGTCCATTTACAATTGGGGCTGAGAGTGTACTGTTATAATCCTCATTTGAATCAGATGAATTCCCAGGTAGTTGGTAACTAAATACACATACAATTAGGGATAGGTGAGATAGGAGGAGCGGTGTCAGATAGAAATGGCTAAAACGTATGCCTTGGGTTACACCACTCAAAGATCCAGGCTATCCAGATCAGATTCTTCAAATAATTATACACTTTTAGCTACATGAACTCTGGAATCCCTAAAACAGCTGTGCAGATACAAAGGCTCAATTTGATTGGGTCAGGATTTGATACTGAGCAGAAAATGAAAAACAAAAGATAAAATAAAGGTAAAGAGCTGTAAATATTTCTTCATCTAATACATAAAAGAAGGATTCGTGGAAGAAAGAACACACAAATAGAGGAAATGGGACCAGTGTAGAAAGCTAGGCGTGAAACATACTTAAGTAACGCCTATACCCTCTAAGGAACTGTAGTAATCAAAGTAGAAAGGGGGGGGGGCTTTCTTATTACACATAAAAGTTCACTTCCTTTAATAGTAACCAGGGCAGTTAGGTTTGTGAAGGTCTTTTTCCATAGAAAGTCCTGCTGCAACATTGAATACCTGAACAATCAGTCAGTTCATACTCCTCGTGCATCGAGAAGGGACCTTCTTATAAAAAGACACCTGACCTGTATGCATTCGAATAGGCAAAAAATGGCTTATCTATGCAGTTCTCCAAAGGCTATGTCACATTTAAATCACATAAAAATGGCCCCAATTAGGACCAAGAGTCTACTAGGCCACTTCGAGCGACTACTGTGTAGCAATTGTATTGCTAAGGTCGATCGAAAGGGTCCAGTAGACTATTGGCATTAAGGTATGCATGGAATTAATAAAAAAAAAAAAAAGAAAAAAAAAAGAATCCAGCACCCGCAGAGATTCACCCGCTCGAATTTTGTTGTCTTCCTTAGCTCTTTCGGCGTCCAATCTCAGACTATAAGCCTTTGATAAAATTGATTATCTAAAAAAAAAGACATAAAAACGCTGTTGTGACGTTGTTTTGAACCGATGTGGATATCAAATATTCAAGATTCTGCCCCACATATTCAAATGATTTTAATGAAAGCCCCAAGTCGAGAGTGTAAAACCACTGTCTTGTCAGTTTTCACAAGAGTCACAGTTAATTCCATTACGCAATGCCATTATAGTTTATTTATCTAAATGGATCTCCTCCTGTTAAGCCTGTCTGCCATTTTCTTCGAATAAGCTCATTCAGAAAGTGACATCCCAGACCCCACTTAAACCCAATTTGATAATCTTGTCATTGCACTTCCCCGTCAGTTCTAAGTGATGCTTCTTTGAAGAATGAGTTAGAATGATTATGCTTCCCGTCAGTCTAAAATTAGCCGTCTCTGTAATAGAGAAATTGACATAATTGTTTTGATAAACAAACAAGCAGACGACATTGCGACGCTCGATCAGTTCCGGCGGAAAGCGCGGGAAATGACAACCCAGGCGCATTTCCCGCCACCCAGAGGACATTATTGTGCGACAAAAAGGTTCGTCTTGATGGCAATCCATTTAATCCCGCACTCAACGCCTGTAGAGGAAATGGTCTGCAGCCGGGGAAGGTTAGTTTCAAGCATTAAAGAAAGTGTGGCGATGAAATGTAGCCTGTTTTCTTCAAAGCTGACGCAGTGACTGAATTCTGCAGTGAATTAAGCTATAGGGTCATATTCCCTTGGAGATTATGGTCCCCAAGATAGCTGCACCGGGCGAATATTTGGTTTTTCATTTTTCTTAAACATTTTAATATGAAAATTGCCGAATTCACGCTGATTGAAATGGGTGTCAAACTACGACCCGGTTTCTTATTAAATTTTAAATATTTATGGACACTCAGGAAGACGATTTTAACAAATGTTTGTTGTCCCACTTCCAAAATTTTTAAATCCTTCAAATAATTTTAGGACACGCCATGTCGTTATCCTGACCAAAATTATTTTAGGAGACTGCGAAATGAATTCTAGTTGAGAAGAAATGAATGCATAAATAAAAAGGATTGAATAAACAGCTGTCACGCTGGGTTCCATAATCCACACACCACATCCATACTCCAACCCTGTCTGGAATCCTGTAAGTACACTGCAAAAATGGTGTTTAGATCCTAAACACAATTCTAAACATATTCTTGCAACGTTTTTGTAATCATGTGCTCAGCTCAAGTGTTTAGAAATGTAGGTGTTTAGGTTAAAACTTTGTGTTTAGATATATGAATTTTTGTATTTAGGTGTTTATGATTTTTTTTTGTTTAGATGTTTAAATGATTGATGGAGAGTTAAGGTTTGCAGACATGTATGCATAAAAAAAACAGAGAGATATTTTTTTTGTTTTCTCATTTACTGGGGGGGGGCATCAGCAGGTATTTACTTGTCAAAGTCTCCAGAGATGTCAGCCACAGCTATATACATGTACATGTATTACACACTGCCTCAGAATGAGAGACTTGAGCAAATACAACAGCTTGGCATGAAAGACATTGCCTTATCTATTCCAGAATAACATTAAATAGGTGTCAGTCATGGAGCTTATTGATTATTTTATGCTAATGATGGTGGCATAAGGTGAATCTAGTCAATTTTCTATTGCCCTTTCTATTCACATGACATTCTATGAAATAAAACCATGATAAACATGGGATTTGGGAACATTTGTCACAACAATTGATTATAACTGTGCACAGATAGTCCATTTAAAGGTAGTGCTGCTACCTGGTGTGGATTCAAAATCCAAATATCTAAACATATTGATGTTTAAATCTAAACAACTATTATTCAACTGTCTCAACTCTAAACATCTAAACATGTTTAGCATAAATGTTTATGTAGTTAGAATAAAAGTGTTCATTTCCTAAATGTGTAGTCGATGAGACACCTAACTGACTGATATGTTTAGGTTTTAAACATGTTTAGACCTAAATATGTTTAAAATCTAAACACCATTTTTGCAGTGTAGTATACGGAAATGAAGCTTGTGCGATGGCATATCTATGAATGACTTCAAATGAACTGAATAAACAATAATATTGATATGAAGTAGCAGCAAATTTTTCATGGAGGAAATATTCTTAGTCTAGATATCCGGGTTCATATCAGGAGGGAATTTCATGATAATGCTACTGGCCAATTGGTATTTTTCTTAAATACCCTGCGATTTGGCTCTACATTTTACATGGTCATGCTTGGTGTTAAAGGTTGAATGCACATATTTACCAATGCCCAGATTATATTGTCATGGTACTTCAAAATATTATCA
Source organism: Acholoe squamosa (assembly GCA_949317995.1). Taxonomy (NCBI): domain Eukaryota; kingdom Metazoa; phylum Annelida; class Polychaeta; order Phyllodocida; family Polynoidae; genus Acholoe; species Acholoe squamosa. The sequence goes on from OX439044.1 coordinate 30,159,160, forward strand.
TTGGTTTCACTTTAATCTCACAGCGACTTAATTACATGTATGTATATGGGCAACAACGACCTCTTTAAACAGCAGCAGGAAAGGAAGAGAAAATAAGAACACAGTTCTGATTATGTAACAATGAGACTCATGTAAATCGCAGATTCAGCATATCAAAACCATGGCTTTTTCCTCAGGCTGACAAGTGATGGAAGTGGAAAGGGAAAACCCAATGACATTTACATAGAAGGCATGTGCAAAAAGACCTGAACATTATTTGACTCCAGTTCTCCGTTGCCGTGGGTATTTTTGTTGTTCCACTTCCAAAATTTTTAAATCCTTCAAATAATTTTAGGACACGCCATGTCGTTATCCTGACCGAAATTATTTTAGGAGACTCCGAAATGAATTCTAGTTGAGAAGAAATGAATGCATAAATAAAAAGGATTGAATAAACAGCTGTCACGCTGGGTTCCATAATCCACACACAACATCCATACTCCAACCCTGTCTGGAATCCTGTAAGTAGTATACGGAAATGAAGCTTGTGCGATGGCATATCTATGAATGACTTCAAATGAACTGAATAAACAATAATATTGATATGAAGTAGCAGCAGATTTTTCATGGAAGAAATATTCTTAGTCTAGATATCCGGGTTCATATCAGGAGGGAATTTCATGATAATTCTACTGGCCAATTGGTATTTTTCTTAAATACCCTGCAATTTGGCTCTACATTTTACATGGTCATGCTTGGTGTTAAAAGTTGAATGCACATATTTACCAATGCCCAGATTATATTGTCATGGTACTTCAAAATATTATCATTGGTTTCACTTTAATCTCACAGCGACTTAATTACATGTATGTATATGGGCAACAATGACCTCTTTAAACAGCAACAGGAAAGGAAGAGAAAATAAGAACACAGTTCTGATTATGTAACAATGAGACTCATATAAATCGCAGATTCAGCATATCAAAACCATGGCTTTTTCCTCAGGCTGACAAGTGATGGAAGTGGAAAGGAAACCCCAATGACATTTACATAGAGGGCATGTGCAAAAAGACCTGAACATTATTTGACTCCAGTTCTCTGTCGCCGTGGGTATTTTTCCCCACACAACACCCCACTTCAGGTACTGGATCCCCTACTCTCACCCATTAATAATGGCCTGCCCGATACTATTCCAGCTTACTCCTCTCCCATTTGTGCAAAGGTTAGCCAGTGGAGGGAGAAAACACTCCATCTTGCAGGAATAATTTAGGCTTTACTAGGCTAAAGGCAATGTTACCCCTGCCGGTCCCTTCACCACTCTTGGAAGCCATCACTCCTGCCAGGTTCATCTAACCGTCGATAGGGGGCTTATGGAGGTCACATATTGCTTACAACAGACCCTCCTGTGGCCAACATGGCAAAGCGAAATTATATTATTGTAAAGCAAAGATTGTAAGCATGGTATGGGGAGGTATATCATTGGGCTGTGCAATGTTAGGCCGTTTTGCTGGGCTATAGAGGCAAGAAATGAATAGTTGAATAGGGCCTGACCATAGGGGAATGTAAACTACCTAGCTGAGTCGAGGTTGATGTTGCTTGTGTCAAAGTCCAATTAAATCTCATAGAAATTGCCTTGTTGTGTGGGTTGCAAAAGGTGCCCGTGGACCACATCAGCAGATTTATGGCCCAACAGGGCTACAACATAATATAAACCTGACGGCGGATGTTGAAAGGGTATGAAATCTAATTATAAAACGTACCATAAAAGCAGAACTTTGCTATGTATCACCTTTAACAACATTTCTTTTAGGAAGATACTAAGACTAAAATAAAGAACCCGCTTTAACCCGGTAAAGAATCTTCCCTTGGGTTCCATTCCCTCCTCATCTATTCACAAAATGGCATGTCACACTACTTGGAAGTAGGGTACCTACTTATTCTCGCGAGATCAAAACTCTCATGGCTGCACACACATGATAAACAAGAAACCTTGCTATAGAACCTCACCGATACCACCGTATCACAACTGAAATATATATGTAGTTCTTTATCAGTGATCCCTTGCACCAAGGGCGTGTATATCCACACACATATCTAGAATCCATTACTCTGTTCTTGAAATACAGAGCATTGATGTATTCTAGACTTCCTGGAGGTTAATTCAAAACATCCTGGGATCGCAACCCCAGCGATCTTAGGAATCATTCTACCTTATCCTATTAAGCGATCTTAAGATTAGACTGCATTCACATTTCCTAGCCAGCACTAAGATTGCATCGATCTTAGCCTCAGCCCTCCTACACTATTCCAAGAAGAACTGACTAGGCACAGGGGTAAGAGTCCCAAAATAAAAGAATAGCTGTGGAGTCAATCTTCTTCACAAGAGTGCTTATACCATCATTCCCTGTCCCCATATGGGCTAATAAGAGAGAACAGGGTGCAGTTGACCCCGTACAGTAATCAAGGGTTGTTCCCATGAATAGATTTAGATCTGTTCTTGACAAGGACAGGTCAGGGGAGAATAACAGGCCCCTACACTGACAGTCAGAGGACCTATGTGGAGATAAGCAACCTATCAGTAGCCACATGTACATGAAATTTTCTTGCTTTTGCTGTTATCTATGATGTCCTACTTATATATAGACGTCCTATGACAAAGAACCAAACAGGATATACACCATGGACTCAACAGGGGGTGGGGAATGGACATATTAGATTCCATCTGTAAATAAGGTAACTTTAATGCAAATGTTCAACCAGGATTGAATAAAAATATCTTACCTCAATAGAGAGAGACAGATGAAATTCCCCGAAGACAGAATCTGGCTTGCAGCAAGGGGACACCAAAGGGAGTGGGGTAGGACTTCACTCCAAAACTTGAGAAGGAAGAATTACCCTAGAGTGCCCTTAACGCATGAGTAGGCCTAAGGGCCCTCAAGGACTCTCAGTAAACATCCTCCCTCCCCTCTATATGTATGCAGCAGGCTATTCACTCTTTCCATCAGGAGTGTTCCCTGTAAGTGCTCTTGCACTCAGGTAAAACCACTATGCAATTCTTTCACTAAGATCGCAGTGATCTTAGTGCTGGAAAAGGAATAGTGAAGTGATCCAAGAAATTACTATTCCTTACAGCCCTGCAACCACTGCATTAGATAGAGTAGACCGGCCAGGTCTTATGATATGTGCCTACAATAAGATCGCTGGGGTTGTGATCCCAGAGTGTTTTGAATTAACCTCCAGATTAATTTATAAAATATAGATAGAGAGAGCTTTCCTCAGCTCTGGGCAAATTGTAAAGGGAAGAGTTCCAGGTACATTAAGGCCCCATAAATAAGTTCAAGGAATCTAATGTGTGATAGGAGATGTAAAGGAATTTCATTATTATCTTTGATTGAATTCACATTCTCTCTGTTTTTTCACCGGCTTCTACAGGTTTGTGCTGTAGGGGTAGTACTCTAAGCTAATTATTAAGCAACAGGATGTATCACAGACACTTTTGATCTATAGTTTCTTAAAACTATCTGCAATGTCAGGAAACAGCTGCTGTAAAAATGAGAGGAGCCATCTGTGAGGAGGATGCATTGTTATCTATTGAGCTAGGAAAAGGTCCTAGCATCTTATCTTATATCATATTATCTAGAGGCATGTCATTATCAAGGGATTGAGATCGTGTAACCCCTGCTAAAAATGGCTTTGTTATATTGTATACACGTCTAAGCTGTTCTGCTAACTAGAGTAGGTAAATGCACCCTGAGTCGGACAGATACATTGAGTCGGACAGCCTTTGGCCTGAATAAACACCTTCGAAAGGTATGTTTCGGTCACTATGGCAGTAGGTAAAGTACTTGACGTGCCCTAGATTCTAATAGATATATGTACAGTGAGACAAAAAAATCAATGTTCATTGCTTTATGGCAGCCAACTCCTCCTGCCCCTCCCTCCGTGTAACAGCCCTTCAGGCATTTCCTAAACCCCTTCTGTCTGTAAATTTGGTAAAATCTAATGGTAAAACCCCGACATTGAGGTTGTCTTGAATTATGTTAGCCAATACTTTCAGGATACTACAGTGGGTTTTCGATGTTTTTAAGTGTAATTTCTGTCTTTTCTAAGAATGCCTTTTGAATACACTGAAAAAAAGATTCTTACTCACTTGAGTCTGGATCCAGACTCAGACAATGTCGCCAAAATGAGTATGATTTAAGACTCAGCCTGATCCTGGGATGATACTCGATCAGGTAGAGTATATATCACCCAGGGATCAGCCTCAGGATCTGCAAGAATAATACCCCAGAATCAGGCTGAGTCTCAAAACATACACATTTTGGCGACATTGGCTGAGTCTGGATAATGACTGAAGTGAGAAAGAATTTTTTTCAGTGTACATGCTTTTGAAAACAATGTCATGCTTGAAATTGAAAACATCAGAAGGTGCTTAAATTTCAGACTTTACTTAATGCAAAACTTTGCTTAAACCTCATATGACATTTCCCTTAAAATCAGGGGTCATTATATTTCTTACCAATTTTCAGATGACGTTGGTAGTTACCTTGCCATGACATGTAAGCAAAGTTAAATGTGATTAAACCAGGGGTTTTATGCAGTATAGCTAAAAGGTGCTTAAATCGGTACTTTCATGCAATAAAACTGTCCGACTCTTATTACAACGAACATTTCCATGTGAATAAAAAATTCAGTTTGTAATTTTGAAGTCAGAATACTTACAGTATATTTCTCTATGTGGAAAAGACAAAAGTTGGAAAAGGTATTCTAATTAAATCTGTGGATTGATATTGCATTCCCTAAATGTAACACAAATCAAGACTCACAACTCATACAGGTATTTATCATAAGGACTAAAACTGATCAGCTCCTGCATGTCCCGGAGCGTCAGAAATGGTTATAATTTCCTCGTTGTCCAAAGCAAGTGTCAGATATGGATGCCTTTCAAACCCCACTGTAAATAAGTCCCTCCTCCCTATATCTGATCCTCTGGATATAAACATAGGGCCGCTTACATGCCATAGCGCCATGTGGGCTTATCATTAATAATCTCTACACATAGGTTGTCAATCTCGGTATGTAGATGTGTTATCAGCTGCTGTTTCACACCTGATGTCAACAGAACTTTACCTGTTACGTACACATGCTCTACCCAGGTAGGAGGTTCCAAAGCCTGGGATCAGTGTCCATAATGGGCTCCTTATTCTGGATATGAAGTAGCCTCTTACATAGTTATCTAGGCTATATCAGCAATAATAAGCTGGTAAGGCAGTAAGCTATACATATTTATACACAAACCGTGTGTCTCGTAATACTAGATTGATAGATTAGAAGGGTATAGGGGGGAGTGGTCTTGGGGCTTTTGAGTGAGGATAGGGTATTACTTGGGGGATTTACTTGTGTGTGACTACTTCATCTAGCTCGTTATTCCAACAGTGCCATCGGCCTAATAAGTCCTATTCAGCTTTTATGGGTTTGGGTATAAATATCTTGGTAAATCTGAACGAGAACATTTGAGGTCAATCATACATAGAATCTATGAAACGAAATCCATGTTTAGGTATAATATAGGAAAATAGTCAGCTAACAATGTCCAGTATGTATGGAAGTCATTTTCTTTTTGAAACATGGAACGTCCTCTTTTCCTCTAAACCCCAGTAACCCGTCCCATTTAAAGCTTTCTATATTGGTCCACTTCCCCTAAAACTAACCCTGAGAAGGCAGTAATTCCTCAGGTATATTGGCTTCAGTAAGGAAGCCATGCGGAGAAGCCAGACTAACTGCTCTCAGTTTAAACTTCACCACCGATGGCACTGGTCCCAGTAACTAGATCTGCCGAGGATCTGTACTCGTGTTAATTCCAGACAACCACAACGGCCTGTGGTGGCGATTGCCTTTGGTTCTAGGATGCCAATAACCAGCATGGATCTCATTGTAGCAGGCCCCCTAGCTAAACGCAATGTTGCTGCAATGCATTATACCCATTTGTCGTCATAATGTATATATGAATGTAGTAGCCCTGGCAACAGTGGGAGGAAAGTCTAGTCACCCGTGCATGTCCATCTTAGAGTGTTAATACTCCCTGAAAGGCTGGGCATGGTGCATGGCATCTTAGGCACAGTAGCTTGAATTGATATCGACAACTAGGTGATCAACATTGATTAACCGCTTTTCAATTTTAGTTCAATATTCAATTGAAATTTGTGCCAATCATATAGAAGCTCGGTGCTGATAAGTAGACTGCTGATGAGTAGATTGCTGGTAAGTAGATTTCCAGGAGCATCATGACGACAAAGGAACACTATCATGTCCAAGAGCCCCATGCGACCTTTAACGGCGTGGTTCAGTAGTTTAAGGGGATGGGGCTGCATTTGGTTCGGGATAAACGCCCTATACTATCTGAGATAAACTCTGGGGATCGGGCTGAACTCCCTATCTGATACAAACTGTGTATGTATTTGAGATGGATCGGCATTGGCACAAAGCTGGTTGTGTGTTCTGGTGGCACGTGGTCCCAAGAGGCTGCACAGACGACACGTGGCAGGGTAATCCTGTCTTATGTCTATTACAAACTCTTGTCAGTCACAGAAAATCAACAGGAAATCTGTAATTGCAGTAGAGCTGAAAACCAGGAGCTCCCCTCCCCTGGCAGCAGGATTACCTCAGATGGGCATTGAATTGTGATGCTTGTAACACAGTAAAGGAAATTGACATCTGGGGGACCTGAATACCATTCTTGGAAAAAAAAGAGAGATACAGTACTATACGTAACGCCTAAGTTATCTTCAATATCATCATCTTTATTGTATCATAGCAAGCATTTTCGAGATAATTCAAATCCATTTTGGTTCTTCGGTGGCCCAGAGAAACCTGGACTGCACTGTAAAGAGTTGGGGTTATATAACAGGATTTTTCTATGTAAATCAACAGGGGAAAGAACAGTATTCTCAAATATACTGAGTGTCACTGTTTAGTGACAAGCTTTTACCTGTAGACACATGTGTACAGTGAGTTGTCCTGTATAATTACTCTCGTATACCCTAGGCCAGCCAGTTACTCTGCACCAGAGTGACCCACAAAGGCTTTACCAAAATAGCCTTACCTGTAGGTTCTGCTACTGGTAGCAGTATCCACCATTTGTTAAGAATGTATACGTATGCTTATAGTGCCACCTCAATCCAACAATGTCCCCAGAGCTTATCAATTAATTGTAATACAATGATAACTTCATTGGGTTCAATCTAATATTGTGCACAACAGATAATGTATAAGGCTATCAGAGAGGAAACTAGGAACAACCAGTAATATGCACCAAGGCCACCACACCTGTGTCTAAATTTTCTATACAAGTGCCTGGACTCTGAACTAGAAGCTAACATAGGCCTACCTGCCTTTAGGTTAGCCCAGTGTTGAAACTGACTGACCATGAAAAGTTTTGGGAGAGATTGCTGTCTACTTCTCTCACTCCCAGTGATGGCACTTCACTAGGATTGGAGGCAGTCTTGTCTTCATCAGGAATGCATGGTTTATAGTATCAAGGCATGCACAGAGTGCACACATAAAAGATATGATGGGTATTGCATCATGGACTCACCTCACTGTAGAGTATATATAGCAGTGCCTATACATACTATACACTACAGTTCCTGTAGATTCACAGAACCTATTGCTGTAATTCTACACCCCTAGCTTCTGTAAATTTACAGCAATAGTTGCTGGAACCTCAGTTGCCAGCAAAAGTTTCTGTAAATATGCAGTATATTCTGCTGTTCATTTACAGCAAAACTTTCTGTCCATTTACAGAAAATATTGGTGTTATTTTACAAGACATATTTATGTAATTCTACAACATATTTTGCTGTTTATTTACAACATATGTTTCAGTATATCTGAATGATCTTGTTGTATGGTTACAGTGGTTGTTACTGTTTGATTACTGTGGATTCTGTTGTAGAATTACAGCAACTCACCTCCTGTAGATTTACAGCAAAATGTATTGGAACCAAAGTTGCCAAGGGTTTTTGCTGTAAAATAACCGTGGCTACTACTAACAGTGTGTAAGTAATTGGCGTGTTTCGAATACCGAAGAGGCATAATTATCAGTAATTGATAAATTGTGGGTAATGGGACTGACAGGCAAATTCATACCCCACCTAGTGGTGGTTCCAAGTACTCACCAGACTCTCAAGGGCTCGCCATGGTGGCTCCACCTTCTGCTAATGACTGAGCAACTCTCAACCCCGGTTGCAACGGGTGGCACACTTAACCTTTTCTCAACCGGCATTCATAACAATACACCTTATAAACTTTACATATTTAATCAATCACTATCACCATCTAAAGTGACCATCCGTCTTCCAGGATGAAGCGTATTAATACTACACCATCTACTGCTGCTCAACCTAAAAAGAAAGCAGGCGGTAAGGCTCAAAAGACTACTTCTACAGACAATTTAGGTGACCATGTTACAAGCCTCGAGGACGATGTCCTCGCCATCCAGTCTCAAAATAATGCTATCCTCGCTGCTATAAACAGCCGTAAACCTGCTGCTACACAGCCTACAACTGCACAAGTACAGCCACAGGTCAGTCAGATCCTCGTAATAGATATCACTTCAACAGAGTCAGTACCTGTAGTACAGACTCAGTCTAGAAATACTCGTGCCGCCGCAGCTGCTGCGGCCATCCTGGCTGCAGTGACGTCACAGCCTGCTGTGGGGCCGGTCATCAACAAATTTGCTACGGCCATACAGGCTGCTACCTTTTACAGGTGAGAAATCCTACCCTCTACCACTCAGCTACCAAGACAAAGTTCCTGGTTCTGTCACTGAGAAGGTAGCAAATATCCTCACCTCTACATCATATCAGCTGTCATCCATCAAGGGTAAGCCGACTCATACCCGCGACTTCATTTTCCGTGGTCCTACACATATTAAAACAGGTCTAAATGTCATAGACCCTTTAGAATATTTGTTTGGTCTGTCACGGCTTATGAAAGACCGCCATACTCTGCCCCAAGATAAGCCCCGTATCGCTAAGCATATCATGGACATAATAACTGGGGGCAAAGATTATTAGTGGGAGCAGATACATGATTGGTCAGAAGAAGTCCTGTCTTCCATTGCTGATGAACTATTTACTTGGCAGGACAGTGCATCTATCAGTTCATTGAGGTCAGAGGTTGCCAAGGTTAGAGTGGGTAAACTCTACCCCACCGCTGACATAGCTGAAACCTAGCTCACTCAAGAAGAATAAGTCTAAGTCTAAAACAGAGTAGAAAAATCAGGCCACTGCTCAGAATCAGACTAAACCTGATAAACACCCTACACAGACCGCTGCTGCATCACAACCAGCCTACAAAGTCTCTCACAGCTCAGCTGGTCACACTGATGTACCCTGTCAGGCTTACAACACTAAGACTGGCTGTACTAAGCCTGACGGCCATACAGAAGGTGGTATACAGTACGGCCACCACTGCACCTGGTGTAGGCACAATATTCAGAAGCTTCATTTCCATGGCTTCACAGCATGCCGCTGCTAACAACCAGGAGATAAAGAGCCCTCTATTCAGGCCTGAGCCGGAGTACCCCGGCTCTCCCTATGATACTGCTGACATTAGCTTGGACATAGCCACATCTGTCCCTGCTGATGATTGTGATAAAGCTACCTCATCCAAACTTAGGCCTTATGCTCCCATATTTAGGCCCATGTCAGATATCTACACTAAACTTCACACTCCAGATAACACCTGTACAGTAGACCACTCTCCATGTACTACTCATATAATAAAGCAAATGGATCAGGTCGTTAGTACCGCTGGTCCAGCTCGCACTACTATACATACTACTTCATCTGACTCTAGTGATAGCCAGGCATGCACCGCAAGCTTACTCACTGATTCAGATGAAACTTATTACCCTTCTGAAGCAGACTTGTTTTACAGCTCACCTCCCTCAGGTCTGAGCTAAGGGTAAGGGTTACTGACCTCTAGGATAGTTTCCCTCAATATGCCAAGCTATATGACACTATGAGAGAGACCTGCTCGCCGAAAAGGTTAGGCCCCAGACTCACAAATAACCGTGGCTACTACTAACAGTGTGTAATAAAGGGCATGTTTCGAATACCGAGGGGCATGGCAGAATCATAATTATTGGCACACTAGAACAGTTTGGAGGAACACAAACTATAGAAACAAGTGTGATGTGTGCCAGTTACAAAATCTAGTTCATTTTTGTGAGTTCAAATGGTAGCCATGTGTAGCAGTTAGAATATACCTGAGAATCATCATCATAATTAAACTGTACCATTTTAGTATGAAGCATAACTTAACTAATGATGGCGTACACAAGATAAAGATACAGGGTTGGCTAGCGCACTGTCTCGTCTCTGTATCCAGTGGCCTCTTTAATGCTCCACATGTATACAACCTCCTGAGCTCCTACACCCCTCTCCATGGTTCCTACCACCAGACTGGTCGCATCTTGAGTACACTTCTCTCACCCTAGGCGGATCCTCCACACCTCCTCCAGGGCCAGCCATCATTGATTCCCCAGACCCTTACCTGGCGGGCAGGACAGCTGATCTAATCAGAACCTTATCAGTTCTGCCCTCCGCCCCCTACAGGCTACATGTATACATGCAAGGCGCCAGATGGCATTGCTGAAGTAGTGATTTCCACTTACATTTACTTTGTCGCTTTGTTGAGACAATAACAAGGCCTTTCATTGATTACCTCCTTGCCATCCTTTAAGAATAAGACTCCACTTATGTGGCCAACACTGCCAATGATTGCTGCTGTTTTTATGTGGGGAAATATACAAAGGTGCTTGTAATCACTTCAGACTTTGTTGGGTATGGCCATATCTCTTGTTTCAAAGAGAAGGTGATTGTGAGGTTACTTCAGAAGATGATGTACAACCCCCTGACCTTTGGCCTCACTTTGGGTGCTTACTATTTGTACTGTTTTCTTGTCTTTATTTCTTCCCTGTCTTGTCCATGTTCTATTTGTGGGCAAGAGTATTTTTATATGCTATGCCCCAGGTACTAGTAGATAACTATAGTGGGGTGACACTTCTTTGTTCTAGCTTCCAAAAGACCTTTTTTATGAAGCCAACTGTGACTGATCGTTTGCTGTATGTATTTCGTTTGCCGTTGCACAGAGTAGCACTTACAGTAATGGGGTACACTGCTAAGAAAATGATGTTGAAATAATGGTGATTCAGTGGTGACTTTGTAATCCAACAGGAGAATCCTAAAAGTTTTTCCCTAAAGCCTTGTGCCCACAGGGCGATAGAATTGGTGAGCAACAAGATTACCGACGACAAAATCACCTTTGTCATCCATTCCCAAAGACAAAACGGCTTTTGTTGTCCATTCCCAATGAGAAAAATCAAACATGTTAAATATTATGGTTGGAAATGGACGACAAAAGTGGTTTTGTCATTGACCTATTATGTCGCCCTGTGGACACACGGCTTTAAGTAAAAAGGATTAATTATCGATAGAATTGGTCAGTGAAAAATTTCTCTCTAGCTTTGTTTGAATTGATACGTCATTACAGGTTCACTCCAAAAATAAACCAGAATTATTTGCACATCATCTAATAGAGAAGTTGGCCCAATACTGCAATGGCCATCATGGGGCTTCCGATCCAAACAGATTTGTGACTTTTACTATGTCAATGATAAAATGATTTCTAGACAGTGCTCCTTGAGACCTTCATTTTATTGTGGTATGCATAGATATCGGCAGCAGGGGCAGACCCTAACATTTTCCGGCAAGGGCTACTTGGGCCCACATTTTGTTATAGGTCCGCACCTAAATCAATGGGCCAAGAACCACTGGATATTTACGGACATTCGGCCCTTGTCTAACATTATTGTCTACCCCTGGGCTGTCTTCCAGAGATCTTCACCCCAATCTTTTCACATGTCTGTATTTTGGTCTATTCCCCAAGGTTACACCAGAGGATAGCACCTGGGGACCGATGGAGGGGAGATACATGTATATCCAAAGAGTTGATTTTCAGGGTGGATTCTCTTCACTACAAGATATTTACTCTTTGTTTTAAAATGTGCAGTCAGTTCAATGTGCAAAGCAAGTAACTGCGTAGATCCGATGATGGCTTATTAAACAAGTTATCAGTGAGGCCGAGTGCTTCATGATAATTATTTCTTGAATAAGGCCTTTTATGGGATAAGGTGTGTTTTGTGGAATAACGCATTTTGTTGGATTAGGCCTTTCGTCTGCTTGGAGCACTTCTGTTGGAAAGGAGCCCAAGAAAGGATACTATATCAAACAGAAGAATACCCTTTTCTTGGCTAAGCGCCCACCAACTATACCCCGGGTGAGCAGCTATGGGTCAGCTCCTACTCTTGAAAAATTGTTATCCTTTTAAGGGCTACGTTATTGTATAATGATGTATGATACCAATTGGTTGGTGCGATGTATGTTCTTACTGGAGGCTAACTCACCATGGCTGCATTAATTTAGAAAGTGCTTGCTCTGGATCATACTGGAACTATGGGTTGATAGTGATAGTTGATAGTAACAGTAATAAATTGTTAGTATAGGCCTAGTTAATGCACCCCCAAAAGGGTGGGCGTGATGCTTAGTGTCGAGTGCACTTGCCAACACTGCTTGCATTGGTGCATCAGGATGACCAGGGGAGATGGGCCTGGGGACATCATCTGACAATTAAAGGTTACGATAAGGATGTTAACCTCCTGTAATAAGGTAAATTGGACCAGTGTGAACTGAAGTGACATCGGTGTTGTACCGGGAATACCTCCCATGGAGGCTCACCTTGCAGTACTTGACCACAATGGCCCCGGCCATAGATATCTATCACATCATCGACCCCCAGGCTAGGTGAGAATCGTGACACAGGCTGTTATGTCCTAAAGTCTCTAGACAGAGAATAACCCATCTAAAGCTCCATTTTCATTTGTCATCCCTACGCACCTATAAGGGGTAAGTGAATTGATTAAAATCCACCGATGCGTAGTATTGATATTTTGGAGTTTATAAGTCTTTAGTATAGCCTAAAGTGTAAGGTTTTCGTTTTGGGGATGATACACTGGTCATGCTCTCATTACTGATGACCCAATGTCAAGCTATGTGCCACTGTATACAAAGTAGCTAGCTCTATTTCTGAATTCATGGACTAAAGTCATATAGAGGAAAAACAAATTAATTATCAATACTAATCAATTCTGTTAACGTGAGCATTCACTTCACTGGGCTTTCTGAACCATTGTACAGTATCAGATGGGTCCCTTAACGTGTGTAAGAATATCGACTACCATGGGTCTTGATATCATCACACAAGAATCCTCGGTTTCCTTTTAAGGCACTCAGTCACTCTTCACCCTCTTATCTCATTGACTGACCTTGTTCCCATCACTATGGTCTATAACTGCAAATTGTGCAGCATTCTCACACCTCCCTCTGGTGGGGACGTTGGTGCATTTGTAGGGGGGGGGGCAGAATCATTCCGCCAGTACCCTCCTTGTCATGTGAACCAGCGTCACATGCCGGCAACAGGCGGCGCGCTGTTCTCTGGCAACACGCAATTAAGGCATTTGCTGGTAACCATAATCCACTCACCTCTGTCCTCCAATGAAAGGAAGATAACTTTAATAGATAACTCAAAAATAAAGCAATTAAATGATTGCCAGTTACAAAAGTATATAACATGTAGGGTTAAATGATAAATCAATGTAGTCTTTGAGATTATTAATTAACCCATGTTAAAAAAAAGCTTAGGTACATGTAATACATTTATTTGCTTTTCATGTTAAATTTCTTGTTAGCATAATTACCCAATTAATAGAATATAACTGTAAGTACCTTTGAAGAACAGTGCATGATAATTCTTCTTCTTCTTCTTCTTCTTCTTCTTCTTCTTCTTCTTCTTCTTCTTCTTCTTCTTCTTCTTCTTCTTCTTCTTCTTCTTCTTCTTCTTCTTCTTCTTCTTCTTCTTCAAAAATAGCATGCTTATTGTTCCCATTAAGCAACATACCTCGAAATTTACTTACAACCTGTCCTCGATGCGAGTTCCAAACAAATCCTGTCTTTACAAAACAATTTAGAAAAAGGGTGGTAAATATTCCCTAAAACCCCAATTTTAGTTTTTGAATCTCTAGATACTCAATAAAAACTCTGAATTGATCATGTGTTTTTGGTGATCCTACTAGTTTCGAGCAGGGATACACAATTTATTCATTTAGAGACTGGGGTGGTGTTGGGAGCAGTTTACAGATCAATAGTTCACACAAGTGTAGGGATAGGTAACCATGTTATGACAATATGGCAGACAAGGGTTTGTGATCCAGCAGTGAAAAAATTACATGGTGGTGGAGTTTTGGTAAAAATGCCTTCTCTCAGGATATTAAAAAAAATACACTGGAAAAAGTGCTGGTAGTGATATTATGCCCTGCTGTTGCCCCTATGTGTACGTAGAGACGACATAAAATTGTTTACAATCTCATTAACATTGTTATTATCTGCTTCATCTTCACTGATGCTAAGGAATAAATCCTACATAAGTTCCTGGTGGATTGGATCATCTTTATATGTCCAATCAAAAGTGTCAGTGGTAAGGGGAATAACAGGCGCATAGACACTGGATTTTTCATGATGATTATTGAGCACGGCAGATGGACGTTCACTGGTGGGACTGGGGATAGAAACCCAGTCCACCTTTTCAGGTGCAGGAACATTAGGTGAATAGTCTAGTCTTGGATCTATGTGTGTGTTATAAGTACACGTTTGGAGCCAGATGCAACTTCAATTTTTAAGTCCAAAGTTATTAGTTTATAAGGCATCTCTTTGGGAATACAATTGTCAGGCTTGTTGGAACTAATTCCTGGTGAAAGAAACTCTTTCAAGGTTAGGCAGCTGGGCAAAACGTCCACAGATGGTCTGTTGGGGCAGGGAAAACAGGCGTGGCTGCTTTTGTTGTAGATTGACTCATCTCAATGCCGTCCAAAACTAGTGTTCTGGGGGCTGGAGCGGGGGTGTTCGGGCCCAATTTGAGACTCTGGGGAGTCTCAGAACAAGTGGGTATGGGGGTCTCAAGGGGCACCCCCACTGCGGCAGATTGACGTTTTTCACGTCTTTTGAATTTCTTATGTAGGTCTGGATGATAATTATAGTCTTTTTGAATTTCGGTGATAGGCATGATAACATTGGTAACATTGGTAACAGGCAAGGCTGGAGGGTTGACCATGGCAAATAATTGTATGAGAAAGCCCTAATATATTGATGTATCTTTGCCTAGAATCAACGAGGCATTCCAATGTGATGAGGAAATTACAAGCATAGGTTTTACACCAAATAACTCCTATTCCCATACATTTGGTTACATTTGGACACATTGGGATAGAAAACACAATTAGGCCATAGGAAGAACTTGCCATTAAGATAACACTGAAACTGGCAAGGCCCTGAGGAGGTGCAAGACGATATTGATTGTAAGCCATGCAGTGGATTTAGTCAGAGGCACAAGTAATTGTTGACACGTAAGGCAAAGCATGAGGAATCTATAGTGGAATTGACAGAAATGAGTGGCTACAGAAGGGGTTTCAGGGACTCTGCTCTTGGCCTTGTTAGATAAATTAGGTTGTGCTTATTTTGCTGAGCGAAATATAAAAAGGTATACAATTGGATCAGATAGCTTTTCCCTCGGGATGTAGCGTATAATTCTGTCATTTGGGGTGATCCTTCGTCCTAATTACTGTTTGCAATAATGATACATGTATCAGTATAATCATAGTAGGGTGTAGGCAGTTCCCTGTGAAGGATGTAGAATAGGATAAACGAGATACGTGGCTGTTGGGAAAACTGCGTGACCTCATCAAGGCCCTATCAATGAGCATCCTCTGGAAAGAAGGTACTTCAAGGGGCCTGGAAGTGGGCCTGGAGGGTGTTGCTCCTATAGTAAAAGGAAGAGCTGGCTAAAAATGCCCTTGTTTCCAGTCCTTTCTTTTCATGAAGCTATAAATTGTCCCTTTTGTTGCTCACAAGTGGTCATTCGAGTACGGTGCTAAAAAAGGGGGATTTGAGTGGGTACCTAGTTGGGAGAAGTCAGTCAGTATAATAAACTATAGAGCGTGTGACATGAGTAGGTACCTGGTAGTGCAGCTCTCTCTATTTTAAACAAGGCAGGTGACTTTTCTGACTAATGTGGTGAGTGCAAGTACTTAGGTGAAGCAGTGCACGACTTGTTTAGAAAAGAGGGCACATGCTCACAGCTCTTTTTACAATAGGAGCAACACCCTGCAGGATCCCCAAATGACAAATGAGCCGTCAGAGGGGCCGATTTAAATACCATACTTATAATATTGATGCCCATAGTTTCTCTCCATATTAAATAAGTCAATGTTAGCTAGCCTGATAATCATTAACAAATACTTGTTTTCTATATATCCTGGCCTGTTTGACTCACTTCGACCTCTCAAGCTCAATCCTCTCACACCTTAAGGTAGAGCTGCACGTACAGAAGAAGTCATATATCCTATTCTGCATCGGATTCTTCATGTACCTAAAGCTCACCAAGCTAACCCCTCTTCCTGTTTTTTTCTTCTTCCACACTGACCCTTTCCGAAATGGAGTACACTCATGGGTAATTTTCTGAAGTTAAAAATGATAGAGCATCGTCAAACGTCTGAATATGATTGTGAATTCTACAGTATTGGATGGTTACATTCAAGTTCTATTTCTTGCATAAAACGCCATGCTTATCAATTTACAAGCTGCATCTGTTTGCACAAATGCCTATCGTTCCGTACATATCGACACTCAAAAAGCCTGTGCTGCAGGTTCATGCTTGAGAAATCGACGTTATAAATTATACCATTTTGTCCAGATACCGGATTTCATTAAAGGAAGAAAATAAACACTGCTTATAAGAGATCAACAAATGTCCTAGTGTAGCTGCAAATGATTTAGACTATCCATATAATATATTTCAGTCAATACTCTAAAATATGCACACTAAATCAGAACTGCTTCTCACAAGACCCTCTTTATGTTTGCTTCCCGCAAGCCCATTCCTTCAGCTACAGTGTTAGATCTATCACTCACCAGCACCACCCCCACTCCTTGCCAGTATAGGGAGACTATTAGGGAGTGATCATTTTTTAACAACAGGGGGGGGGGCGGTGGGTTTGAGGGGGGGTCAGAATTTTTTCAACCCCTTGACCGGGGGGGTCAGAATTTTTTCAATACCTCTGATGGGGGGGTCAAAATAATTTCACCTGTTTTCAGTGGAAAACCCCGCGCGTTACTATAGGCTAAAAGGGGACGTCCGCATGTGATTTTTGTCCCTTATGGGGGGGGTCGAAAAAATTTTACCCCCTTAAAAGGGGGGGGTCGAAATTTTTTTCGCGCGTCCGCGCGCAAACCCACCAGCCCCCCCTGTTGTTAAAAAATGATCACTCCCTTAGTATTATGTTCAATGTCTAATGTCTCACTAATCGTAAAGATATTTCTACAACTACTTCAATCAATGTCCTTTTGAAATATCAGACTCCTTTAAAATATCAGACCTCCCTTCCACTCCAGGCTATCTTTCACTGTTGTGATCAGTAAAAATATCAACTACCTATCAGAAAGGCCAAACTCCTGTTATCATGTCTGACATCTTCGAATCCGAGCCATTAGCTGATTTTCATCATTATACAGATCTATTCCTCTTAACTACAATGCTGAGCTACTTTGCAACCATACATCATACACATTAAGTCATAATCCCATTCAAAGTCTTTGACATTCTCAGCACCTAAATATACAACCATCGCATTCATTCCCTTTGCACACCAATCTACTCACCCACACACATAAAGCTCCCCCAAATCTCCCCCCTCACTCACTGAGCTACTTTTTGTGCTATGAGCTGCTTAACATGGCTTCATCTGATGCTCATTTTACCTGGGCCATATGTGTCTAGCCAATGCCTAATGAATGCTGCTTACCAGCTGCTTCCTCAATCTGCCTGCCCAGTGACTGACCAATGGTCAAGATGCCAAGGTCAAGACTGCTTATTTGCTCTACAAACAGGTCAAATGTTGCAGTTTATGGCTGTGAGCAGGCCACTCCTATTACATCCTTAACATTTAGAGATCAGCATTAATCTAGCCAGATTATGATCAGAATAGATAATGGTGGTGATTAAATAGAGTAAAAGGAGCTCAGATAACAAGTAGTTCAATTCAAATCAACGTGTAATTCTAGCCAGCTTGGTATATAATTGTGCCAATTAAGTTCTAAATCAGTAAGAAATCATACAGGTGTAAGCCTTTGCTTACACATTATAACAAAACCAATATAGTATATGGATTCACTTACCTATTAAAATCAAAGCTAATAAATATCGACTTGAGCCTATATACAAATATGATATGCATTGAAACCCCTATAGTAGTCCAATTGATGACCATAAAAATCTAATCCTTGGGTTGTTATGTTATATCAACATATGGGAGTCGGATTAACAGCCTTGTGTTATCATATCAGTCATGATTGCTAAAGGATGGCTATTTTGACAACCTTGGTCTGGAGCTCAATTCAAAACATCATGGGATCACGACCCCAGCGATCTTAGGAATAAATAAGCCTTATCCTATTAAGCGATCTTAAGAGTTGACTGGGTTCACATATCCTAGCCAGCACTAAGATCACATCGATCTTAGCCTCAGCCTTCCTACACTATTCCAAGAAGAACTGACTAGGCACAGGGGTAAGAGTCCCAAAATAAAGGAATAGCTGTGGAGTCACTCTTCTTCACAAGAGTGCTTATACCATCGTTCCCCGTCCCCATATGGGCTAACAAAAGAGCACAGGGTGCAGTTGACCCCGTACAGTATTCAAGAGTTGTTCCCATGAATGTATGATTTATGCTTGCCTATTAGAAGCATTGTGCCCTCCCCCCAGGACAAAGAGAGAGAAGGGAAGAATTACCTTACAGTGCACTTAACGCATGAGTAGCCATAAGAGCCCTCAAGGACACTCAGCAAACGTCCTCCCTCCCCTCTTTATGCATGCAGCAGGCTATTCACTCTTTCAATCAGGAGTGTTCCCTGTAAGTGCTCTTGTACTCAGGTGAAACCACTATGCATTTCTTTCACTAAGATCGCAGTGATCTTAGTGGTGGAAATGGAATAGTGAAGTGATCCCAGGAGTAGCTATTCTGGACGGGCCTGCAACCACTTCATTACATAGGGTAGACCAGCCAGGTCTTATGATATGTGCCTACACTAAGATTGCTGGGGTTTGGATCCCAGGATGTTTTGAATTAAGCTCCAGAGGCATAAGAAGCAGGTTAATATTGTGTGTGGGGGGAGGGGGTCTCGGATACTTAAATTCCTTTGGGGGAGGAAGACGCCTCTTCCCCTTTCATATGCCACTGTTGACTCATGAGAATGATAACCTGAAGTGGTCAAAATACGACACTTAAATAGCTGTAGATTTATTTTTGTCAATCTGCAGATCTAAGATCCTCGATCAGTATAGTGCCACAAAGCTTGTCAAGTCTATGACATATGAATGTCCATATAGGCCTATTGACCCGGGCTATCGACCTATTATTCTGTAGCGAGGTTGACTTTGAAATTTAACCTCTCAGAATTTCTAGTCCTTAACTGAGGTACAAAATTCAAGTCATGAATGATACTTATACAGGCTCAGCCGCAGCTGCATGGGATAACACAACTATATATACTGGGGGCTACCGATGTTATTCTACCCTTGCCAAGGCTCTTATACAACACACTCCCAGCAGAACGCAGAGTGGTATCTCCTCTCCCTAATTAATGTGAGGACTTTAGATTATCGTTTTGAAGAAAACAACTTGCCTGGGTTTTCAGTGTACCCAAACTGATATCAAAAAATTATTTCCGAGCTATGAGAGATCAAGGTCCATTCGAATTAAATTTACTGATGCTGTCATGGACATAGTTGACCGTAGCTGACCATTTGTCATGAATCTTCCAGAAGTGGGCTGTTCTTGTTCCCCTTTTGATAAATTCTTCAAACAAAGTTATATATGTGCCTTTATCATTTATTCTGGTCAGGATGTGATAGAGCTACAAGTGGTATATGGGTTTTGCCTATCTACGATGCATATTTAGAGAGCTAGGGGCCTAAAACTGCCCAAAATGAGGGTTTTTCAATAAGAAAAAATAAAAATCTGTACTGCAAAGTTGCAAAAAATAAAAATTAAAGGTCACTGGGTCCCCTAATTTGTTTTGGTATTTCCCCCATAGCAAATGGAAAATTTTAAGACCATAAAGGTGTATGTAGCCAAACAATGTTTTATACTGGGGCCAGAAATGTATTTGGGCAGTTTCGCGTGGCTCCCGTCAGAGACCCTAACATGGCTCCCTTACTCTATTTTAAATATAGCAGGGGTATGAGAGAGATATACCATGCAAAGCCTTAACATGTCTATATATGCATACAAAAAAAAAATTGGGCCTATCTCTAATATCCTACCTTGGGTGCTCCAATGATACATTTGGGGTAGTTTTTTTGCGGCACCCGTCAGAGACCCTACGGCTCCCGTCAGAGACCCTACTAGCAGTCCATCTCTCCATAATATATATAACATATTTAACTAATGTGTTATATATGATAAATGACCTTGTTACCAAGGTATTTCACACAGTAAGGATCAACCCCATCCTCCACCATTGGACAGAGCTATGCCAACATCACCTAGTGGCGCTGGCGGCTCCCGTCAGAGACCCGGCACTCGTCAGATACCCTAGCAACTTCGCCGCTCTACCCTGGATCATAAAACGATATTTAACCTACCCAAATATATGGAGCATAAGCCCCAACACCTATACTATATGTACCCAAAAACTTTTTAGGCTGGTCCTGATTTGATTTTGGACCCCCCTGCCAGCCTACTTCTGGATGATTCATGACAATTGGTCAGGGTGCTCTATGCTTAGGATAGATGGGGAATTTTCTAAACATTACGATTTAAATCTGAATGCGAAGTCAATTAGGTGGTGCTGCCTTCATATCGACAGTTTAACCATTTGAGTAATTAGGAATATATTTCTTCCTGATCAGGTAACTCACACTGTTTGGATCAAATGAGTTGAGGAAAAGCATTTCTATTCTTACACGTGAAATAGGATAAAAGGGTGATATTAATCTTTTTTGTCAAGTATAGTCAGCTTATCTAAAACAGCTATAATACCACAATATAATTGAACACCTGTTATGGTCATTTCTCATGGTACTACGATCACACCCGGCACTATGTACGACTAAAATTTCCAATTCTATTCCAATGGCAAATTTCGTAAGACTTACACACAGAGAGAAGAACACTGATCGCTTTGACGCATACTGCACAGGTCACAATTTGTCTCCCACATGACATGTATGAAGGCATGTCGAATGAGGTTGACACTCTCATATTTGGTTTGTCAACTCCACTTGACGTGCATAATGAAGACAAGTCACATATTTCTGATCCATTCACCTGAGTGCTAGGTAATACTGTGAGACAATTATGTAAGGGTCAAGAGCAGTCAATAACTATGTACCAATGGTTCAATCAAGGAAGGCCTATACTAGAAGGCAGGAGATATCACAGTCCCACAGGCCTGCAACACTAAGCCACTTTTTCCTAACTACAGAACTTCTACTTGACTGAGGACCTCTATGCAGTCCATAAGACAAGGGCATGGATGTGCATGGCAATGCCATATGTCTCTCTGTACTGTAAATACTGGGATTATAGATTGTGGGTTAGAATACAGTCCTTTGCTATTTTCACTGACCCACACATAAGGTGTCTAACATCTCCAGTAGAAGAATTCAGGATTGTGGGTGTCTATTTTGATATTCAATAACAAATGCAAATTTAACAATGAAATGGATTTCACTACCATTCATTGATAGTATAGACAAACCTTAGTGATCTACTCTTCATGAAAACAAAATGTCAAACATGCATCAAATGTCTCAAGTGTTGGTGGAACTTCTTGGTAGTGATTAATCCTGGTACCAAAATAGTTGTTTTCCCCATCTAGTGGAATATCCTAGAACAATTATGCCTGTCAAACCATCACATGTCAAGTGCCTTCGACATGGCCGTGACCCTAGTCAACTCACAGATGACGTGGCATTTTAAGACATGTCAACTCATATGAGGATTACTGTGTGCTACACTTGTCATGGTGACATATGTGCACATGTCCCAGTGACATGTGCTCTCTGTGTCAAATCAAGTTGACATGGGTATACATGTCACTTTGTCAGGAAGACTTTTTTCAGTGCAGAGATTAGTCTATTATCTATTACAGCCCAAACAGTATCAAAACTTATTTTGTTTCATCTAGTACTATATATACAACTTGATGCATATAATTTCCCTATATGATGCCCAGAAAGTACAGTACAGAAGTCAATACCGAGTTTGGCTGATTTACTGATTATGATGGTATAAGTACCGTCCGAGGGAAATGTGCCTAGGGTAAAAGCCCTGACTACAAACCTGGATATAGATCTTATCTTGTCATCATCAAAAACAAGCAGGTTCCTAATCGGACGAATCAATGACACAGGCAAGGCCAACTGGGCTACACATTACCTTTGTGGATAAAACAAGACTCGCTTTTACCTGACAGATGCCACCTGAACCCCACTGAACCATACAGATTAACCCTCTACCCGCCGCATTCCCCACACTCTACCCCAGGGGCCTGTGGGGGGGGGGACCAATTAAAGGGTAAGGTATATCTATGTTTGATGTATCACAAACTACCACTCACCAGATTCTTGCCTTACTCACAACTTTTCTATTAGAGATCTATGGCAAAACATGTACTTATGGAGAATTCATGACAGGCCCATCTATTCAGGAGAAAAAGTACGGCGGTCTAGACAGTCTCTTGCATTTAGGAAGCTTAAAAAGAAACCCATTCAGCTTATGTAGCCATTGGTAAAGTAGTTTTGTGGTTAACACGGCTTATGCAATTAGTATCGCTGAACAAGTGAAGTGTACTAGATTGATTAAGACTTTTTAATTTTCTAGTTATCAACTTAGTTTTCTTCCATCCAAGTAATGTGACAAATGTTCTACACCAAGAGGGAAAGGGCGAGATCTATCACAATCACAATGCATCATAGTAATTCTACAGTATACAGTTAGAATACTTTATTTTTGTCTGAGGCATTGGTTTCCACAGAAAAGAGAACTGATTGTGTCTTGAGAAATTACGTGTGGTATCCAATGATACAACCAACTTTAGATGGACAATATAATTATAACGCCTATGTTCTGATATAAATGACTCTCACATAACTATCAGTGACACGAAGTAATTCTCATCAGCATCCATCATATCGTGTAGGCTAAGTCCATTTAAGTAAGTAAGGTAGTAAGAGCTTATCTGGGAAGTTGCCAGGACCTAACCTTATCACATACTCCACTCTGCCCTGAATATTACTGCTAGAAAGGACAATACTTTTCTTTGGTTTTAGGCTTGTTCACATCGTTAAAAGCCTCATATATTCTATTGCTTATTGTCCATTTCAGACACAGGGGGAGCACCTCCCCCCAGCTTCTTATTTACATACGGTGTCCGTTAAGCCCTAAGATCCAATGGGCTTTTGAATTTTGAAAATTCATGAGTCAGAAAATGTTACCAATTGTTAAAACTTTCAAAGCATATACATAAACGCAGGGGTTGGCTATAGGCAGATGCTGCGTCTTTGCAGGTTTTTATAGTACTATCCCAATTAGCAACGGAGCATTGCGCTATGCTCTGACCAATATAAAACAGAAGACAGACCTAATGTCTTATTTTCACATATTGGGTCAATGGAGAAATCATTAATCAAGTCTCAACATAATTTTCCTAATTGTCAATTAATTGACATTGTTCATCATACTGTAGACATTATTGCGATAGCCTACATATCTGTAGAGATCCTAAAGGCAGGGCTGTAAGGTATCACCAGTTTAGAAACAGCCATTCTGCTTGATCTGAGTGGTAGACTGTTATATGTGTAGAGGCAAGGAGAAAGGGTGCTCCGTGCTAAAAGTCAACTTTAAAATTCAAATCACTAGCTTTACAGTGATACATAGCATGAGAAGATACTCCTGTTAGTTTTGGAGGAATGGCTTGCTAGATATGGGTAGGTGTGACCATTTTAAATATGTTAATAAGCTCTATGTCTAATTGGTCATGAGATATATAGCTAATTAACATAATTTATGCTAATTAGCTAAATTCGTATAAATTTTTATTCTTTTGCCCATAACTTTTGATCTACAAATGGTATTTTCATTCTGTTTTCACCATAGTAAACCTTGTGGGATGTTCCTTCAGATGGGATCATTGATTTTCCTATTTAGAATAAAAATCATGTTTCCATGGCAACATAAATCAACAAAAATGCCTATTTTGGCCCAAAAACATTCTTTTTACATGCCAAATTTGGAACCTTTCCACCCAAAATAGAACGTTTTATCAAAAAACATTGAATTCTCCATAAAAAAAGTACCCTATAACAGTTTTAGTCATAATTTTCCTATTCTAGTTCATAGTGGTGCCCCCTGGTGGCTAAATCTGGTACTAAATCCCGCAGTAACTGTCCTTTCTGCTTGCTGGCTCACATATTTTAATTTAGGACTTGACCATATGTGTGACCAGGCATGCAAAAACATCCCTCTACAGGGAAATACATTGCCAAAGTTCATTTTAAGATCTTTAAAATGAGACATCATTCGCTAAAATATTCCTATTACCAAAAATAACAAAAAACGGCCTTTTAATGAAAAAACCTAATAATATGGTGACTATCATCCTACCTGAGATTAGTATACTGCTTACCCTACCAACTAGGCTGATAGATATGAGGTATCGTAATAATTATTGGCAACTTTACTTGACATTACCGTTTCGCTCAAGGCAGCTTTGACAGAAAGGGGGATAAGCTATTTGCCCCACATGATATTGTATCATACATTTTGATTGTTTGCCAACTTCCTGTGACCCACTCCCCTCCCACCTACCAACGGTCCCCGTTTCCACCCACTCCCTTATTACCAAATACCCACCTCCACCTCCGCAGAGGCATATAAACATGACAGAGACTACACAACCAACATTTACTCTCATTCCGTCTATAGGTAGCGACATGGTTTCGTTTCAGTGTTTGTGAGTGGGAATGTGCCTGGGGTCCATCTGGGGGACGCAATGATAATATACCAGGGTGCCACCATAATTATAGATGCTTATGAAATGGATGAGGCACCAAAATATGGGTTGTGTATTACAGGTGGTTGAGAGAGTTAAATGCCTATCCATGGATAATTATCTAGTCTTATCTCTAGGCCAGATTTATATTCTTCTCATACATTGACAGGGTGTTGTTCATCATATAGTACAATTAGTATATTGACTGCATTTCACCAGTGCCTTTAGCAAAGCACTTATCGTCCCTCCTAAACAGGATCTCTCTGTTTCCCACTACTGACTGGAGGAGCTAATAGCTGATGTTCAATCCATCTCTTTAAGCAGACCTACCCTACCTCCCCCACCACCTACGTGATGTTGACTGCATCATAGGGCAGGTGCAGCCTCCCCCTTAATTCTCACTTAGCCTAATAAGTGGATCATGTTCCACAAATTAGCCCTTTGCTATTAATTATCCTATGGATATGATTTTGTACGTCTGTATAATAGCATGTCATCAATTTTAATCCAGATTAGCATTTTGATAATTTGTGCCCTTTCACTCTATTCCTGCATTGTTCCACTCACCCTGATCATCAGAGACTGAATCTGCACCCTTTTCCACAATCACTTCTTTCCTTTGTGTACACTATACAACCGATCTCCCAATTAGCTGCCCTACTAGCTGCTACCTGCCTACCAACAGCTCATCTGAGTGGGTCAGATGTGTCCAGTCAAAGCCTAATGAGAGATGGCCAGGAGCTAAATCTGATTGATGCCCCCTACCACTGATTAAGGTACCAAGGTCAAAACCGTGTGTATGTGTACTGTACAAATAAGTTAATGGTTCTAGCCTATGGCTGTCAGGATGCTTTTTTTTCAGCTTAGGCAAGATGCATCTTAAGATGGTGGTAAGTATCAAAGTAATGCCAGTTAGGTGGTAATATTTTACAGTATGTCTTATCGTATTATCTATACCTGTAGTCTGGACCAAGAGGTTTGCCTTTTTTTTCATACAGATACTCATCTATTCAATGGATGAGTATCTGTAGCTAAAACTTCCAAAGTTGGAAATAAGTGGTATACTTACCTTGATAGACTGTCAGTAAAGTAAATCTCTCGTGGGTAGTTCGGCTATGTTTATGCGGTTTCTTTTTCATACTTTTTCTATTCTAATATAACTTTTAACCAGTTTCACTCGTAATTGGACAAGGTATTAATCAAATATGGTCCAAGTGGGGTACAATTAGTAGAAAAGGGCTTGAAATCCTGACAATTCGAAAAGGGTACTGGGAGAATTCAAAGAATGATCAAACATAATTATAGGTGAAGCTCCACTGGGCGTTTTCTTTCCAGAGAATCGCAGCTATTCTCACAAAATGCGACACTTATATACAGACTATTTGTTATTTGTTATCATTAAAAGGTAGAAAATGTATATTGAGGGATATATCAAATCAAGCTGATGTTATGTAAATTTTGCAGACTTTCATATTTGGGAGTCTCTGCAATTTAATATCAGACAGGTTTGATTTTTTTTTCCAGGACAAGGTCTTACAGTTTTTTGTCAGACTGTTGTGTTGTTATTATTGTAAAGTGTTGTTGTTTATATAGCAGAACAGCTAGCCATTTCTCAAACACTACGATCCTGCCCCTCTCCCTCCAATTCCAACCACCCCTACGATCCAGTCCAATTGTAGTGATTGACCCTTGGTGATCATGTATTACCTACGATTGCCTATACAGGTGCATGGCCTTTCCCTCTGTATCTGCTGTAATCGTAGTGATTGACCCTGTACAATGAAGAATTCCCTTCCGATCCTGGCCAGGTCAGTACGATTTTAGGGTGCCCAAAAATTAGTGTCTGAGAAATGACTTCCAGGGGCACCAACCCTTACTTGATCAGTGTGGCATCTAAGTCTCAGGTGTAGAATAAATATAAACAGAACTATAGGTAACTGTTGTTACAAGTGACCCCTCAAATCTCATGTGTATCATTCTAAATCTCGTGTTTACATTTTAGAGCTGTCAACAGCCTATACCTTATACACTGTCTGGGTAGCTTTTTGTGAGAGTGTTCCAAAAAATTGTGTAGTGGGGCCTCCACTTATACGATGGCATCAAAAAGAAAATCACTCTCTTGGTAGATATTAGATAAATCTTTGTTATAGGTGAGCCAGGTGTGTAGATTGTTTGATGATTGTAACCTATACCATATACAGCTATCAAGTAAAGGCCTGCGTTTACAGTCATGTTATTGTCATATACATGTGCTTTGAGCATGCAAAAGTCAATACCAAGTCTGGTTCTAACAGAACGACTGATTCCATGACTGGAATGTAGGTGAATAAACCCCCCTTTGATTACAATTCAAATGGGCGTTTCTAATGCGACAAAGGGAGTTTTCTTATGTGAAAAAAAAAACATAGAGCGGAAGGTGTGTGTGATATGCTACCTCGACGGATGCCACACCCTACATCTTTTTCACAGGACGAAGGGGGGGGGGGGGGCAGGTGTTATCTGAGTTAAACATAGCACGCCCTATACAGTGTTGAACTTAGACATACTGTCATATTATGTAGGTGTTCAACTCTGCCCTTCTTACAATAGGTTAGCGTAGGTATAGTTATAATTTGGGGCTATAGAAGGTACCAATACTTGCTGAAGTGAAGATCTATTGTTTTTGTTCTTTGTGTATTATTTTTTCCCTTTGGTGGCAATAAAAGACTTACGGTATGTAATAATTATTTATGCCATAGATGTTATTCAATTCCACCCAACTCCCAAATTTATATGATATTTCTAACACCAAAGCAAAGCATGATACCCATTCTGTTCAACATTGTTTTTTGAAATGATAAAATAATAATAATAATAATAATAATAATAATAATAATAATAATAATAATAATAATAATAACGATAACAATGACAATAACAATAACGATAACGATAACAATAACAACAATAACAAGGCAGAGAAAGAAACAGAAAAACAGAAGAATTTTCCCAGCTGTGACCAAGCACCAGACCCTCCAGCCTGAGGGTTGGTAGCAGCAATGTAGGTCAGCACCTGACAGGTAACACACCTGTAGTGGATAGCAGTGGCTCCACCTGATTATCAATACTGGTAACAATATATTTGTTCCCTTACAATAATAATAATAATAATAATAATAATAATAATAATAATAATAATAATAATAATAATAATAATAACAACAACAACGACGACGACAACAACAACAACAACAACAACAACAACAACAACAACCACAATAGTCCCCGTTGTATGGCAATTGTAATTGGAAGCCATATCCAATTTCACTAGCTGTAATGCTTGGCATGTCTGCTTACTATCCTTACTGGCGACACATAGGAATATGGCACAATAAATAATTGTGATAGCATATCCAGATGCATTATAATTATGAGCATGTCAGTGTCTTAATATCGGTATATTCTCACTCTGCGTGGCCTTCATAATAGGAATAATATTAGCACTGGTCATGTGGAAAGACAGGGCTTATTTTGGGATGCATTTTGCCGGCGTAGGATTGTACACCGAATCCGTAGTTAATAAATAAGATAATACTGATTCTGATCTTGGTGAAATAAATGACCAGAGGGACAAACACTAAACCCTATGTAGGTGCCCTGTAATATACATATTTTTCATATGAATAATCTCATTAGGTATTGGCCTTACGTTATGAGGGAGATGGTGTTTTTCATCCTATTCATAGGAACAGATTTTGTCCTGCCCTACTTCTTGTTTCTGACACAGATATAGAAATCTATACACCCCAAACCTTGTGTACGTTTTCCACCCACTCCCTATCTCCCACCCACAGGCATCGCACAGGGACAAGATACTGGACAAGGCAGAATCTGCAGAGCCAACATTTACACTCGCCCCATCCATTACCAGAGACAAGGTTTTGTTTCAGGGGTTGTGAGTGGGAATCTGCCCCCAGTAGGCCAGAGGCACCTAGCGGCCAGCATGCTGTGATTGGTGCCATGAGGTGACGCCAGGGGGCACCACTGCAATATTCCTTGTGACAGATCTTGACAAGTATGTTTGTTCTACTTAGGATCCTAGATTGGTTTATCAATGCCAAAAGGACTACATAATGACTAATGCCCTATATAGACGGCTCCTGGAGGCTGTTGCAAAAAGATTGATAAACTAATTCTCACTTTAGCCAATGCACCGTCCAGTTGCCCCCACTTTTTAAATGCTTACCCTATAAGATAGGTCAGGGAATTGGAGGAGTAAAGTAGCTGGAAATTGGTTCTTAATAGGGAAGGATTCACCGATTCCCGAGCTTTCTAAGCCACTTCTATGACCAATTATCTTTTGGCACCCCAACAGGGAATTGATTCCCTGAGGTCAGTCAGTTCTATTTTGGGAAAAGCACCTCCGACAAAAGCACGACCCGATCTTTTCGCAGCGGCATTCTGGGGTATCCATCTCTTCATCAGTGTTATTTTTAATATGCTGATGGCACTGAATGTTAGCATCAATTACATATCTCCCTCTAATACCTGTAGATGAAAAGGGAGCATTAGGCGGAGAGAATTAAAATAGTGCATTGGAATGGAACACCTGAGTGCACCATCTTCTTCCATGATCCTTGAGATATTTGATAGAACACCCATCCCAAGAATGTCCTTTATAATTACTACCTTCAAAAATTATAAATGACGTAGTTTCACGATGAATATGGACGGGTAGATGTCCGAGGAGTCAAAAGTCCAGTTTTGATTTTCATTTGGTTGTAGCAAGCAACATTATGTGTTACTTGTATGCCGTAAAAGTCTCGAGTCACATATGATAAACGAAAACCAACGCCCTCAATAAATGTGAATAAACTCATTGAAAAGAGTCAGCCATAAGGCATTTTGGAACATGGATGTGGTAGAATCCTTTTGTGGTTTTAGCTGAGTGAAGAAACCCAAATTTGCATAAATAGAAGAATATTTATTAAGCTATTAATGTATGGATAACCTAGGACGAGGTGAGGTTTGCTGAGAATAATCGCCCTCCCGCTGCGGCCGGGGAACGATTCCCCATTGAACTTAAACAGTTTTAACTGGAAAACTATGGCGTAGTTGACATTGTATACTTCACCAATTTATTAACCTGCTCAGGTTCTAACCAAGATGGTCTTAGAAAAAAAAGGTCTCTGAGAATGTGGTTATACCCCGATAATGGAACGGGGTTATGACCAAAAAGGCACTGTAGAGGCCTGAATCGTGAGATAATATATAATTATATTAGTGACGTGTTACATGGGAAAACCTATTTTGAACTCCGATTAATGAGATTACTGTCATCTTGTAGCCTACACTGTACAAAATAAATGCCATCAAAATGATGAGGCAATCCTTTTCCCAAAGCTGCCATAGATCCGCCATTATTTTCACAGAGATTCCTTGTACATGTGTATATCAGCATACTGCCACCTGGGGCTTCTTGTAAAAACTACACTGATTCAATGCTGTACAATTATGGTGGGCCACTGTTCCGTTTACAAGGATCTATGGTGGATTGAACAGATACTTTTTACTGTGTGATTTCACTTCTCAATTCCAACCAAGGTAAATGCGTCTTTGTAACTAAAGTTCCTGGTATTGATACCGTCTATAATTATGGTACTGTAACAGGACGCTTATAAAACAGGTACACGAGAAACAGCATCGATAGACGTCTGTTGTAGAAACCCAACAAAGATATCTACCTGCTTGAAGGTTATTCTTGTTAACTGCGCATCTGAGAACCCCTTTGCCATCTTGTCTTCATTGAGTTGGTCCTGGCATATGTCCATTTATTTGTGAATACAAGATACATACATACAACAAAAAGACATCCGAAAGGTAATCCTCTCAGGGCTGAAAGTTTTCTTTAATTTTAATGCACTTCTAAATCGTCATGATATACAATAACATTGTAGGCCTGACGAGCTACTGACTGCAATCATGTGTCATACTAATTCAGAGGAAATCCCAATACCTTTGCCGAAATAATGTCCTTTGGCTAATCCTTTTATAATGCATGGGTAGAGCTATGCTTCCCAGGAAACAATACTGGACACAATCCAAGTCCCTCTCTTCATTTTAACTCTTCCTACTGATTTCGCATTTTTGCAATTTCTGCATCCCATCTCTACTTTTATTTTGTGAAAACCTACTTTTGGGAATTTTTCATAAAGAAAAGACATCTGCTCTCAACGTTTTCAATGTATTCTGCTATATTGTTGCCATAGCAACAGACACTAAGAATAGGGATTTTGCATAGCTTTGGTTGCCATGGTAACCAAATGGAATGCATGTATACCATGTTACCATTCTATCATACAATCCGAAAATAGTAACCACACTATTCTTTAGTTCAATTGATAATGGGAGTCCTAAGGTACCTTGATAAAGGAAGAGTTAATGAAAAGGGATTATCTGTGTTCTTGATACATTGGAAACTCTGAAATCCATGTTCCAATTTGAGTTGTCTTTAATTATACTTTTCCAAACTTCAAACAATCTTGAATCTCCACCGGGATTCTAAAATTCATACTAAACCACAAATCCAGATATTGCCATATTTTGGAAAGTAAATGTGTGACAGAGAGGCTCATATAGGGAGGGGCCAAAAAGACCAGGTCAATAGTGGCGCCCTCTACAATAGGCCAGATATTTAGATACTAGCATGGGAAGTGTTCCTCTTTTGGAATTTTGTTTCTAGCCCCCGTAGAACCTGATATATTGTCAGTGAAATATGCCCCATCTGGACATTTTGACACTTATAGAGCACAGTGCAATTGGTAACTAAAATATGTGATCTAAGGTGTATGCATTGCATTGCTAGATACAATATTCATGT
The DNA here is from genome assembly GCA_949317995.1 of Acholoe squamosa. NCBI lineage: Eukaryota > Metazoa > Annelida > Polychaeta > Phyllodocida > Polynoidae > Acholoe > Acholoe squamosa. The sequence goes on from OX439044.1 coordinate 30,191,226, forward strand.
TTTCTTATAAAATTTGCACTATTGGGCTCCTTCACTAAAGGATAAAGAAACATCTTTTAATGGGATATATGATCAAAATACAATTAGATTGTTTGCTTCCCAATATAAAGAGAAATGGCATTAGTGAAATACAGAAGTAGGCCTATACTTGTCTGAGCCGCCTGTTCAGGTGCACACTAACAGTACCAATACTTCGGTTGCACAGGTGGTATAGGGTAAGTCACCCCTGACTCGACCACTAGGTATGTTTATACCTTATGTCGACCACCATAGGTTAATTCTATTCAGACAGCATCTAACTATCACTTAGTTGTGCATTATTCATTACTAAATGAATACCTTGGACTCAAGGTTTACCAACATGTCTAGTGGTCGAGTCAGGGGCAACTTACCCTTGTACATGTAGTACACATAGAGACTAGTAGTAGGCCTAGTTGGATCCCATGGTCATGCGATTGTTATATCTACTCCAAGTTCCACTGCTCTGGAAGGGCACTTAGCGTTGATCTTTTACCTAGATAATTATTTTGGGAATACATTCTTACGACATCATATTTGCAGACCCATAGTGAAGAAAGTCTGAACTCCTGACTGTCTTTTTAAGAATAAGAGTAACACTACACAAAAGTAGGTGTCTATGGAAGATCAATACAATGCACTCCTAATAGACTGTCACAAGTCTGTGGCAGTCATAGAATGTAAGGATTATACGGTGAAAATCTAAGATGTACCCCAATTGCAAAATAAATGATTTAATGGTCTATATTCCTTAACACGTCGACCAGGCTTAATCAAACATAAGGAGACTTTGTGAAATTTGTTGTAGATATCAATACCTGAATATGTACATACATCTTGTCATATTTATTCACATTGAGGGAATATTGGTGAATAATTGAATATAAAAAGTAGGCAAAATGACTGTGTCTTTTTGTAGAAACTAAATGTAAACCTTTAGTAATGATATCATGAAGGTTGGATCACTTGTAATAATCATCTCTCTTGGAGGATTACGTTATAAATTATTGATAGGCTTGGCTATAAACATTCCAATGTAGACTAATTGATAGAAATAAATTTGGAAATTTAATATAAGTTTTAAGGTACGTCCGTTACCATGGGTTTAGTGCTCTGGTATGAGGGGTTTAATGATAACTGAATACCTAAAACTATATAGGGCATTGTAGCCATATCATCCTACTATTTGATCTGTTTCATTATTTTACCTTTAACAGGCTTTGTACAGCACTCAATCATCCAAAGGCATATAAGAGTGTGCAAAATCTTTTAACATGGGGGTGTTTTTTTTTTTTTATTCTGTTGTCATTTCCCAAATAATCATTTCGGTGCTGTCCCCTCTTAAAACATTATAGGCTATCATATATATATATATATATATATATATATATATATATATATATATATATATATATATATGGGTGGGGCTCCAGAAAATGTCCAATTTTGAGAAAAAATGATCAAATTTTTTAATTACCCATAGACTTCTATAGTTTTACATGTCTGTGGAGGAGGTGATAAGCCATGAGAATGCTAAATATTGTGAAGTTTGGATTTTTCCATCATTTTCTATTTTTTAGCTCAAAATGCATATATTTTAAGCATTAAGAGGGGTGTTACATTCATCAGATTTGATTAAATGAGATAAAATTGTGGAAAAATGATTTTCAAACAATATACCATGATATATATTCACTGGAACCTGGTAGACATGTATCTCTTCTATGCACAGAATATCATATATAAATTTTTCCTTCGTTTCCACATATCTTGTGTCATGCTTAAAATATCAGGTAAATTGAGAAAATGATGGATTTGCTCTAAGTTCATTTAAAAATTCTTGTAAACAACAAAAAAAATATAAAATTGAACAATGTTCCACTAACTGACAATTGGAAATGATTGTATTCACTTTTATTAGCTATACCTAAAGATATTTCTTTGATCTACTTATGCATTATAAAGGATTTTATCTTTGATAAGTCATTAGCCTGAATCCGATGAACGTAACATTTTTGGGGAAAATCATGAAATATCTCCTTAAAGAATATATCTATCTGGAAAATTCATATCCCATGCTGATTAGGTTGATTTTCTCAGGTTTACTGGTTGTTTAAAATTTTCTTCATGGATGATTTATGCCATACATATGCTATCATCAGTTTATCCGATGAACGTAACAGTCTGATGAACGTAACACCAAAAATCTGATGAACGTAACATAATCCGATGAACGTAACATAAATCTGATGAACGTAACATTTATGATTGCATTCCTATTACAGCAAAACGATAATCTACATTGAAAAAATTCTTACACTAGCTGGTGCAGTTCACTACTTGGGTACCCTATTGATATTTGTTTTAACTATTATTGAAGAATTAGGCAAATTAGAGGTAAATCATCCATGTGAATCCGATGAACGTAACATAAATCTGATGAACGTAACATTTTCAATTTTCTGTCTTTTATCATACTTTGAAGTGGAATTTCCGGAATCAAATGTGTTCTTGAGTAAAAAGTATACATTTTCAACTTTCACTTTTAAGCACTGTTCCGACCCAATTGGTGCAGATCTCAGATTTTCCACCATATAAGGTATATACAAATATATGATAAAATACCCTGTGACCTAGATTTAAAAAACATTCTGTCTAATGAATATTTGAACCAGAGTCTGAACAAGTGGCTAAAAATTCTGTTCGAGGGGTTCATGTGGTGGAGGCCGGGCCCCGAATAGGACAGGGCTATGCTATCATTTAATTAATGGGGTTGGAAATTTAAATTGTCCACATTTTTTAAAGATACTGTATTCGCGCTCATTCCACAAAATATTTACCTCCATTCCAGTGTTGATACTTTGAATCAACATAGAAAACTGATTCATCAAGGTTGACCAACCATTCCTCCACCTTTGTTCAACACAGAATAATGGAGTAGCCATAGCAAAACAACCCCGTCCCCATACTTCAACATCGGCAAAAGCAAACCTACAAAATTCCCTGTACTGGAGGTTGTTTCAAAATGACCTAACATAACCCCCACCCTCCTACGGTGTTAGTGTTGTCAAAGTTGTGGCATTGATAAGGAACTATATATTATATTGTCTGTGGTAGTGAGGTTAATAGTTCCCTCAAAGCATCAAACACTAATCCACATCGGGCCGCCCTATTTCACCCACATGACCCATGGGTCGAGCCTCTCCTATGCAATAGATATACTGTGCTACCATTTACAGAGCTTATTACACAACTTCTGTGATTTTGGGTGCTTTTTCTGGATATCCCCATGCTGATATTCCTGCATAATTTGCACTGTAATGTGAACAGATGCAAGGTTTGGGGATGGCTATCAGCACTCCTATCATGTCATATGTTACATGTTAAAACCCACAAAATTTTTATGGCCAGGGTAGGGCTCGAACCTGCAGTCTCAGATCCCAAATCCAACTCCCTATGCATTGCGCCACAGGGACTGACGAGAAGTGGTTGGCTAGAACCAGGTCTTGATATGATACAAAGCCCAGGGAGGTCACTCACATATTAATACTATACATTGAAAGTGTGAAAATCCCCAGCAGTCTAGGTTGTGACCCCCCCCAGCTTTGTTGCTACTGCTACTGCCATTACCGCGAGACGCGGGACGCGTTCAACCCAAAGCAAGCCAAGCCAGGCGCTGAGGTGTGCGGCCCAGTGGTCTAGTGGTTAGTGCATTGCGCTCAGCTTCTAGAGGTAGGGGGGGCGAGTCCCGGTCCGGGCGTATCTTTTTTTTTCACGTCCAAACCAAACCAATGGCTGCCAGGCGCCGAGGTGTGTGACGGTCTATTGGTTAGAATGCCACCAGAAGCTGTCCGAGTTTTTTTGTGTCCAAATCAAAGGCTGTCCGGCGCCAAGGTGTGTGTACCGATGATCTATTGGTTAGAATAAGGTTAGAATAGCATTATAATCATAGAGGATGGCAGGACGCGTTCAGACCAAACCAACGGCTGCCGGGCGCCGAGCTGTGTGTATGGATCATGTACACACACTATAGCAGGCTTTGAGTCCTGGGGAGGGGGAATTTTTATTTTCAACTTGTTTTTATTGATATTCTTATGATTATTTATTGATTTTTTATTGATAAATCATGTAATAAACTTAATAAGGTATGAGCTAACAGGCACCTCATTACGATATGGCCACTCGTTACGATATCCTACTATAACAGAATACGGTGCCTGTTAGCTCATACATTACTTAGTTACTATTGGATAGGCTATTTGGATAGCTTCATCCACACACTAACTGATCATTTAGAATGTGATAGGCATGTTAGACGTTTTGAAATGTTATCCAGGGACATGCATCAATAAAACTGATCAACAGAAAATCCACTAACAATGTGGTTATTACAGTAGAGACATGCGGTCCTCAGTTGGGTGTTTCACAAGGCAAAGATAATAATAGTCATAACTTTTCTGTTTCTATGACTGGAGAGGGCTGGTTGTAAAGTTATGACCGTTATTATCTCTGGTCAGTCATAAGTAGGATATGACTGGTCATAACTATTTGTTCCACAAGGAGATATAATTGGTTTGTGACTGTAGTCCATCATATGACTGACCTTTTTGGTGTTTCAAGGGGTCAAAACATGTGGAGGTATTTAATGGTCACATGTATTAAATATGTATGCAAATGTATTTTTTCAAAATACCATCATGTTGGACATGGTTCCTACATGTTATGGGCATTTTCCAGTTAAATTCAACATATTTTCTAAATGTAAAAACATGATTTAACTGCACATGGACACCTGCTAAAATTTTGACAACTCTTTAATTGATCATAAGTTTTCCTATGATTGAGTTGTACAACTGAGACTTGAAGACAGGTCACAAACAGCTGACACATAGTTACTACTTCTGTAGTATACCACCTAGCCTCCAGAATGGATGAGGGCTATTATGCCCTGCTCACTTAAACATGTAACCCCCTCCCCCCATGGTCAAGGTTTAAAAAAACACCCCCCTGTTGTAAATTACTCACAGGTATTCGGAACCATATTTTTGCATTGATGCATTGTGCCCATTGGTCGGCATGATGCATTTAGCCTAATCCATGAATGCAGCCCTGGCGAGTTACCTTCAAGCATTATATAGACCCTACAGGGTTGATACAAAAACTCCCGTAGGGTTGACATGATGCTCCAGTTAGGTAGAGTAGGCAGAGGGCTCGACCTAGTGGTGGACACCGGGTATGTGATCATACATAGGGCCCTACTATAAATCCTTGTGTATAGGACACCCTTCGCATATAGGACGCACCCTGAATGAGGCTAAATCCTATAGCACTCATCTGGGGTCAGATTTTGGTCACTTTAGCCCTGTTATATAGAGTAAAATCCTCACCTATAGGCCACACCATGTGTTCAGGTAAATCTATATAGGATGTATCTTAGGCTATTCTTGTGTAAAAGCCATGGCCTATACATAAGGATTTATGGTAATAACCAAGCATTATTTATAACCGGTTGTAACTTTTTGGGATTTACACTCTTCCAAATGACATCAGAGGGGTAATTTCCCCTGTTCAGAATTAAGTCTGTGTGGTGTTTCACAAGATGGCAATATTTACAACTGGTTATAACTAGATGTGATAGCAGTTTTAAGATTGGTTTTAGGCTTACACTAGCAGGTGTTTCTACAAAGGCCACCAGTATATTCTAATATATTTCTTAATATGACCTGACCAAGATAGGAGTGGTTGTAACTTTACAGTAGTCATAATATGATTATAGAAATGACTATTCTATGAACATTATTATCTTTGGCTTGTGAAACACCACACAGAGGGGTATTTTCCAAGTTTTACACTGGTTTCCTGCCTCCTATAACTGAAACTATAACATTTTACGATGATAAACTTACAACTGAAACTTGCAACTGAACCAGTCATAAGTATGTAGTTACAACTGATAAGTGTTTCTAAACAGGCAGCAAAATATGACTAGTCATAAGAAAAATATGACTAAAGATAATAAAGCCCTTCTAGAAACACTATCAGTCATAGCCTATGACCACTCCTAAATTTAAGATAATATTTTTTCTATGACTTGTAACAAGTATGGACGCCTTGTGAAACACCCAACAGAGATCCCACCCTAATGTTGGTTCTATATGATCATAGGACTTGGTAAAGCAGTTCTAGCAATACAAGTACTAACGTAGGTCTAGATACATAATGGCGCATACTGGATTTCTTGGCGATTTGATCTATGTTGTCAACCTTTTATATACGCCCCTGGTAAGAGATGTCCACAGCGAATTTAGTGTGTTTCAACCATCTATTACTTGGTACCTTCTACATGTGATGTTTGAAATAAGGAAAGTTTATTCTAAAACAGACTTCCAGGGTGGAGTGGGAGTCTGGAGCTTAATTCAAAACATCCTGGGATCCCAACCCCAGCGATCTTAGTGTAGGCACATATCATAAGACCTGGCTGGTCTACCCTATGTAATGCAGTGGTTGCGGGCCTGTCCAGAATAGCTAGTCCTGGGATCACTTCACTATTCCATTTCCACCACTAAGATCACTGCGATCTTAGTGAAAGAAATGCATAGTGGTTTCACCTGAGTACAAGAGCACTTACAGGGAACATTCCTGATCGAAAGAGTGAATAGCCTGCTGCATACATAAAGAGGGGAGGGAGGACGTTTGCTGAGTGTCCTTGAGGGATCATAGGGCTACTCATGCGTTAAGTGCACTGTAAGGTAATTCTTCCCTTCTCTCTCTTTGTCCTGGGGGGAGGGCACAATGCTTCTAATAGGCAAGCATAAATCATACATTCATGGGAACAACTCTAGAATACTGTATGGGGGTCAACTGCACCATGTGCTCTTTTGATAGCCCATATGGGGACGGGGAACGATGGTATAAGCACTCTTGTGAAGAAGAGTGACTCCACAGCTATTCCTTTATTTTGGGACTCTTACCCCTGTGCCTAGTCAGTTCTTCTTGGAATAGTGTAGGAGGGCTGAGGCTAAGATTGATGCGATCTTAGTGCTGGCTAGGATATGTGAACCCAGTCAACTCTTAAGATTGCTTAATAGGATAAGGCTGATTTATTCCTAAGATCGCTGGGGTCGTGATCCCAGGATGTTTTGAATTAAGCTCCTGGTCAGGGAGTCTTGAGGTGTTTGGGCTGGAGCAACAGGTTAATTATATCCTTACCATACAAAGAGTTCCCTCCTCTTGTTCCCCGATTGCCCGCCGAATGTCGCCACCCGGCAGTGGGCGTGCCGTGCAGTGCTCCGCAGATGGGGTCGACGTCGGTCCTGATTGGTTGACCAGCAGTACGCTTTGATGACCTGATAGCTCTCCAGACACTAATCAGGAGAACTCAGTGTTTGTCGCCAATCCCCGGGAGTACATTTAAAGCGTCCCTTACTCAGCTCCTCCCTCCTCCATTTTCCTGTTTGACTTTCTGTCAATGAAGCAAAGCAGACGACATGATCCAGGCAAACAATTCCAGTCTTCCTCCTTTTTTTCAATGGCAGGTGATTTCTTCTTCATTTCCCCATCCCTGATGATCTTGCTACTGGAAAGACTGTCGCAATAAAAGATAATCAGTTTATCTTTGGAGAAGCTTGGATTTGCATGGGGGGGAATGTGTAGAAGGGTGGCTAAGGGGATAGGCAATATGATGAGTGGTTGGAAGAGGGGAGGGTGGGTAGATCTTTATGAAGGAAGGGGGGGGGGTCTATACTGGGTTGTCCTTTAGCAAACACAGCAAGAAATGAGTCCCGATAACGATACGAGGGAGAAGACACAAGGACACGCGCTGGCCCTGAAAAGAAAAACCTTTATCCAAAAGTCGATATTAATTCATCGCACCCTAGTCTCGTCGACAGCGCGGCCTCAGATCTCGCCTGCGTGAGAATTATCTATTACTTCCGGCGCGCATGCCCTATACCCATAATCACGCCACACCTTTGCCACTCTCCTCATTATTGATATTTGAGAGATCTGTGGCATCTCGGCACGATTCATGGGTATCTTGCCCCCGCTGTTTCGCATCTGTGAAATACTAAACAATTGCCTGTGTATTTGTCTTTGTGTACCATGGTTATCTTCCTATTCCCCTCCTAATGAGAGTTTTTTTTCTCTTCTATTTTTGCCACAGGTGTCGCTGGCGTGTCACGGCAGTGGTGGAAGAGGAGCACTAATACGCATGCGTGGTTGGGCTGCCCTCTAGTACCTGCTGTGGGAACTAGGGTTACTACACGATAACTATAGGTCGCCATATCACCATGCAACAACGCACCCAGATGATAGGAATCTAGCAACAAAGTGTGATATACTAATAATGAACTGCCGGCAGATCATAGTCGACACAAAACATAGATAATCAGAAAATCATGCAGTGATAGGGAAGAAAAAGGATGGACAATCCTCAGGTATAAGATGTGACACTCTTGAGTAGAAAGTGATATCACTCTCCTACTAACAACCATATAAAGAGCAATGACCGAGATGATCCATTGTAAGAAAAACGGTAGATTTATCCACATTTGTATCACACCTCATCTACATTTAAATGGAAATGATAATGGTATATTCCAACCGAAGAGAAATGAAAAGACTGTTAAAAGCAATGCCTGATCAAGACTGGTCTTTTAATCTATTACAGGCATTGATTCAATACAGAAGAAAGAGAAAGATATTATTGCGATTTAGAGCCTGAGCGAGTGTATTGTATACTGTTTTTGTTTCTTTTTACTGATTGAGATAACCATGGACCACACTTCTAGATTATGACAAAGCAACCTTCTATATATAAGCTAAGTAGGCATGACGCCCACTTCCTTTCATATATTGTGGTTATCGACCTCCTCATAACGACACTTCATTGTTTTCACATACTTTACAATTATAAAAGGAACTCCTTGGGAGATCAATTGTACATACTACCTTATATTTCTAGAATATATACTATGTATTGTTGTAGCTCAAGTATCAGTTCTTTCCTCTGAAGCGAATTCCCCTTTTACCAGTGGAAAGGAAAATACCACCTATTCCTTTTACTCATACCTTCTCAAACAGAAAGCATAGATATATCTAAAATAAAGCTAACATTTTACACACAAAAACCCAACTATCCCACCATGAACAACACCAATGGAAAAAGAGGCTCAAGGTATATCATTGACAGCACCTATTGAATTACACTTCCATCTGTGCTTACACAACTCTGAATACGATTCAATTGAGAAGGATCCTGTTCGGCTGCTAGGGTGTGTCAATGGGGCCAAATATCGATCAGAACCCCATGTGGCGTCATTTCATTTGTCTTTTGTTACCCTCCTTTCCCCAAACCTCTTCCTTACAACTACTTCATCTACCACCTCTTACACATTCCCCATATAACTTTCAGAGCTGTTTAATGCACTCAGGTTCATTTTGCACGATGCACCAATGCAGTGCAGGAGGACATTTCTCAAATATGATAATTATCATGATTACCCACTGGGCACATCAACATTGATTCAGTGTTGAAACAACGTTTGCATATCAACAGTTGATTTAGGGTTGAAATATAGTTGGATTTGAAAGTTGACACAACATAATCAAAATCAACTGTGATTCAACATCTAACCATCAGCACTGATTCAACGTTTGTATTTCTATGTTGATTCAACATTGTTTCAACATTGTGTCAATGTTGAAACAATATTGACAGTTGTTAGGGGCTTCTTTGTTGACATGTCAATGTTGAATCAACATTGAAATCAATATTGTTGATTCAACATTGACAAATCAATGTCGAATCAATGTTGAATTGAGAACAATATTTCAACGTTGATATATCAACAGTTGATTAGATGTTGAAATGGTGATGGTTGACAACATTGAAATAGAATCATTGAAAAAGTGTTGAAGACAGGTCGATCAACACCATCAACACAATATCAACTACTTGTCAACGTTGATGCAACGTTCTGTTCCCACTGGGTAAGAGAGGCCCTCCTTGGGAGTCTACTAAAAAGCACCATGTTGCTACCTCATACTGGTCATATAATTGTATAGACAATGGTTCAAGATAACTGGTCTTGCCGAGGGCTATTGATCGTGCTTGTTAACCTTTGTCTACCTGTCTCAAGTTATTATAGTCAGAGATGCTCAAAATCCCATCTAGTTGCCATGGAAAATGATTTAATCTGGCCATTTTAGGATGCCGCATAGCCGCAACTGTGTGTGTGATACAGGGTATGGTTATGATCACATGCATGGAGGGTGTAATGCAAGCTCCAGCACCAAATCCACTGCTGCACCCCAGTTGGCACAGCGCATTGCATCAACATTGACAACTAGTTGGTACTGTGTTGATAGTGTTGGTATACAAACATTGCAAATGTTGAATCAACATAGCAAAATGCGCCGGCACACTCATGAAAACCAAACGCATACCCGTGAATCAATATATTAAAACCCTGTATGGCAGGGGCAATGTATGAATACAAAATGCAGGCCTTATTGGGATAATCCTTTCCTAAACTGTCATCTGATGGTTCTATATTCTTTTGTTAAAGTGATGCATCCCCGCAGCACTGGTGGTTAACTCGCTGGCACTGCATTACTGTATCTTGGTGACCTTATAGGGAAGGTAGGATGAATGAATACATCAACTAGCTCAAGGTATACATATCTAGCTTCATCATTCCTAAAATGGATTTGGGATGAAAAAGCATTATGCCGCTCCTGAATATCTACCACAGGCTCCTTGAACTACTGACCCCCTGCAGTGGAGAAAAGCTGTCAGTATTTGGCACAGTGAGGGATGTACGGTGAGTGAACAACTCCAGCGACACCTGCGCTGCAGTGGAAATTAGTAGAACCAATGTTGTAAGATCTCAGAATACACCACAGAGTGACAGCGAGGCACCCCCTAGTGATACAGCCTTTTATATTGATACAATTAATTTCTACATTTTATGACCATTCTCTGGAGCTTAATTCAAAACATCCTGGGATCCCTGGCCTGTCCAGAATAGCTAGTCCTGGGATCACTTCACTATTCTATTTCCACCACTAAGATCACTGCGATCTTAGTGAAAGAAATGCATAGTGGTTTCACCTGAGTACAAGAGCACTTACAGGGAACATTCCTGGAGCTTAATTCAAAACATCCGGGGATCATGACCCCAGCGATCTTAAGAATAAATCAGCCTTATCCTATTAAGCAATCTTAAGAGTTGACTGGGTTCACATATCCTAGCCAGCACTAAGATCGCATTGTGCCCTCCCCCCAGGACAAAGAGAGAGAAGGGAAGAATTACCTTACAGTGCACTTAACGCATGAGTAGCCCTATGATCCCTCAAGGACACTCAGCAAATGTCCTCCCTCCCCTCTTTATGTATGCTGCAGGCTATTCACTCTTTCTTCCCTTCTCTCTCTTTGTCCTGGGGGGAGGGCACAATGCTTCTAATAGGCAAGCATAAATCATACATTCATGGGAACAACTCTTGAATACTGTACGGGGGTCAACTGCACCCTGTGCTCTTTTGTTAGCCCATATGTGGACGGGGAACGATGGTATAAGCACTCTTGTGAAGAAGAGTGACTCCACAGCTATACCTTTATTTTGGGACTCTTACCCCTGTGCCTTGTCAGTTCTTCTTGGAATAGTGTAGGAGGACTGAGGCTAAGATCGATGCGATCTTAGTGCTGGCTAGGATATGTGAACCCAGTCAACTCTTAAGATCGCTTAATAGGATAAGGGTGATTTATTCCTAAGATCGCTGGGGTCGTGATCCCAGGATGTTTTGAATTAAGCTCCAGGTATCATAACATTCATGTCTCTCTAAACTTAGAGGAATCTACAGGGATTAAGTAGTTAATAGTGGAATTGTATGACGTGTAGTATCCTGTAGGAGAAATGTTTAATAAATAAAGACGTCCACCTTCTCCAGAGACACATATTCTTTCACCCTCTAACTCAGACAAGCACCCCTCTCCCCACCACACACGCCCCTCCGTCCAGGGATATTGTATTCAAGAATATTGAAACACCCAGCACTGTTATGGATTCGAATAAGAATGAAGACAGTGGACTACAGTGGCTTTGGGACGAGGATGCAGTACCTCTCACGTATGCAACGAGTGCTTATGTGGTCATTGTGAGCGTTGGTGGAAGTGCCCATGAAAGGTAGGTTTTGAGTTTCATCCACATGGAAAAAATGACTTGGAAAAGGTCTATCCAATATTTATATATTCAATCACTGTCATGAATAAAGATAGGGAATTCGCCTGGGGACCAATGACGAATTCCCTGCCTGTATAGAATTGATGGCTGGTTAACGAGAGGGTTATGAGAAAACGTATGTGCAAGACCAGAACAACATTTCTTTATCTTAGTATACTACAGCATTGCTTTAAACCGCAGATACAGAGGCAAGTATTTGGTAGTAGCATGTTCCCTTAATATTAATCACATTTTTCTTCTCACCTTGGCTTCCCCAAACGAATTTTGTGCTGACATCGGTTCGTTGTCCTTGTTTAGAGTGTAGATATATTGCACACAACGGTGTCATAAAATACCTATATTAATGCCGTCCAGGATTAAAACCTATCAACGTAGCGAAAGGTAATGATAAAAGCAGGAAACGCTATCATTCTTCTGTTGCAATTTCTGAATAGAAGGCTTCGCTGATCTACACAAACTGTATCCAGTGGAAACAGAATACTACGTGACACTGTGAACATATGACATTTGAATGCCTTGCCTCAACTATAGCTGTATTGAATAAGCACTGATAAGCCTTTATATCAGCCACCAGCGGAGAACCTGTGAATACTCTACAGATGGCCTCTGATCCATCATATCATAGTCACATTACTCCCATCATTGTTGAGTTTGTTAGTCTTCTTTGTTACATTATTATATATGTATCCTGCCAGAATCCCAGGCGTGATTCAGCTAACTACGAATATATCAAAGAGGCTTTGCTCTATACAAAAAAACCTTGATACGGCGTAGGTTCTCTGGACCCACGCTCACTCCCTTCCCTAGCCCAAGGGTATATAAAGAGCACTCTTTGCCTTTAGTAGAGTAGAGGGAAGACAGCAAGCTTCTGTATGTGGACAAATATTATTTGGTGATGGGGTCCTCATAAGGCCCTTTTAAAGGATAGTATTGTGTAAGGTATGTCAGCAAAAGCTTTCTATATTGGCTGCATTTGTTAGATTGCGCCCGTCTTTGTGCTTCACTGTCTGCATACACACAGGACATCCAAGGCAGGCTATGAAATGTGAAGGAACAAGAGCTGTATGTATCCGTATCAAATGCCATCTATCAAGCCGAAATAGAGCATTCTGGTTAGCTCTTTTAAAAGTAAGCAACTAAGCACTTGCTATAAAAGCTGGTTTCAGGGCCGCAGTCGCTATATTACTAGTCAATCTACGCGTAGATTGACTAGTAATATAGCGACTGCGGCCCTGAAACCAGCTTTTATAGCAAGTGCTTATACGATAGGAAAGTTACCCCAAAGTGGCTACATGCATGCACAGTGTTCAATAGCACGAAGAAAGCATAAACGCAAATGCACACCCCTAGTAAGCCATGTAGCCAACGATGTCCATAGTTTGCAGAAAATATTAAATCTTCAACTTTTCACATAAATACCATACCTTTGGAAACCTTATTCATAACTAAAAGGCAAGCCGTGTGTAATGGAGTTCTTAAAAGACTCCATGTTCACTTTAACGAATGTATAACTTGATGCCTTCTAAAGCCTCTAGAGCAAGGTTAATATGTGTTAGTGCATCGTAGAAACTTGACTAGGATTATGACGACCAACCATGTTATAGGTGAGATATTCACATAATAGATATCATCACCACACTCACAAAATAACAGGTATGATATGAATATTTTATGCGAGGTCATAAAAAGGACATGACTTGCTTAAAAAGAAGACGTAATTATGCTATACATAAAGTCTAAACTTATGTAGACTATGGTGACAGATTCTCCAGATAGAGAGTGAAAGGCGAAAGAAGGAAACATGTAAGTAAACGCATTCTGTGATAAGTACATTGCATTTATGGTTACTTGCAACGAAGTGAGGGTCACTAGCAGTAAAAAAAGGTGAGTGGTTTTAAATGTTTTGCTCAACGTGCAATTTTCTGTTCGTAATATCGACATGTCGAATATCAAAATAAATAATACCTTGTACCATGTTGAGGAATATAGCCTGTGAGTTGGGAACATTGATATTGATTATCATTGGTATCAGTTAATCAACATGGATATAAAAATGAATCATATGGAAATCATTTTTGAAACAGACCCATGATTATTTTGGTGTATTTTCCTTTTAACAAGAAAATTCTGAATAAATGATAGAATCCTATCACAAATAATATTATGATGCTCAAATATAAGTAGCTTTCTGAGACTGGGCCTGTATATACTTCCTATTACTACAGTGGTGAACAAATATGTAGGGACACTTAGCATGTGCAGTTTGACCATGGGCCAGGTTCATTATGTAGACCAACCTTTATTCAACTTATTACAACTGGGCCCCACCTCGTCAACCTTGAAGTGTCGGCTCAAGCACAATAGTGCATATACACACCTATATAAAATTTGTATAGAAATGCAATTTTTGATGAATTTTAATAGATCTGATTTGAGGCCCAGGTCCCCACTTGCCCTATCCTATTACTATATCAATCTAATTTGAGATGGAAATTTTGTTCAATTCATTATGAATTCTTGACAAATTTTAGGGGGGGGGGCTTGCCCCCTATTTTCCTACGCCCCTGTTATTACGAAACAAAGAAATAGAATGATAAAGATAAAAATAAATGTAATATACACACAGTGCACCGGCATCCTATTTGCATAGTGCGGTTTTCACAAGTAAAAACGCTAGATTTTTCAAATGCTGAAAAGAGAAAAAAAGTATCCTAAATCCAAATCTAACAAGCCTGCACATAATGTCAGAGAGAACTCATGGTATTCATATAGGAGTATCAACAATAACATTGTCTGAGTACCTGTAGGATATATTTTTTATATGCTCAGTCATGAGCACAGAATACTTGAAACACTTGTGACATTCCTCTCGTTTACCATACAGCAAAGGGGGAGGCGGGCTATTTCACAAAATGCCACGACAGCCCCCTCCCATTGAAATGGTAATGATAGCTGTTTGTGGCGTGAAAATACTCAGTTTTACCCATCAACAGTGATCCACACTGATCCTTGCATGATTATTGGTTTTAACTAGACCTATGTAACTACGTATAAAAAAGCACGACCATGGAGATGAGCCCTATGCCAATCCATCGATTGCAGAAAATTAGAACAGTCCTTTGGTCCCTTGTAAGATTGCGACTAAGGCGGGCGAGGAGGTGGTGGTTGATTTTTGCACGCATGCCAAATTACCCTCAAAATTTCCCATGCCCCCCCCTCTATTCTATAGTAACAAGCAAGCCTTTTCACCAAGAAGTAGCGAAATCTTTTAAATCCTCCCTCTTTTTCGACAGCCCCTCCCCCTCCTCCATTCTTAAGAAAAAAACGTCCACTCCATAGGTTCCTGTGAGAAAACCTCACTAGGCACAATCCAGACTGAACCTCCATAATGTTTACGAAAATGACAGATTGCATTTATATTGAGTCTACCTAATGCGATATCAGTAATCCTTCTGCATGTGCAATATGCGCCGATAAAATGTTTTACATGGGAATATGATGGCTTAGACATGATATGTACAAGGGCATACATTTTGTATTCTATTTTCCCTTGTCAACTGCCACATCAAAGTAGGAAGGGACAGGGGGTCTCCATGTATCACTTAACGCTGTAGGGGATAGAGCAGGTTCAGTGATTGATTGATCTTTTTGGTCGAAAGATCATTGTTATATATTTCATCTGGACTACAACTTTAACTTGCTACAACTAGTGGAAATACATGTAATGTGTTATATCGCACATCTAAAAACGCTACCGCATTTCATGGTGACTTATTAGTGTTTTAATCAGTGATTGTGATAATTGATATGATTTCTACTTTTTAATGAACTGTGCCCATTCGTAAGGGGGTGCAATAGGCTTTTCTGATTCCTCTTATATAGGACAAAGCAGTGGTTTTTGCAAAACACTATCAGTCTAAAACAAAATGTTTTTTTGCAGTTTTCCCCTTAAACCCATAGTCCACTTGGCCTATGTATGTCACGCGATTGAGCCATACATTTCCTATATATAATATAAATCTTTTGCGACAGAGGCCTAGTGGATTATTGGTGTTAGAATCTGTTGTGCATAACCCCATGGAATATTCCTACATGATATCATGATGTTGCCCTCACCTTTCTGTTTATGAACAGAGCCCAACATTAATGGGAAGTCAATGGACTTGTGACGCCATATAGGCCTACAATGTGACAGAAATGATTTCTTTCTTCTCCCTTTTATATGTTGCAATGGTAGACCAGGATATTGTTACGCAGTACAAATATTATGTAAAGAAAGAGTCTACATGAAAATAGGGGTTTCAACACTCTTATACTTTCACCCTACTTTGTACCGCGTTGGTCATTTAAAAGACATGTATAACTAGACTGCAAAATGAGGAAACCTATAACCCCAGATCGAGAAAATAGAATATGTAGCTATGAGGTATGCAGGTTAACAGGCTACACAGTGTGACAATCAGAATCATAACAAGTCATCATTTTATTCATATTGACCTTTGTTTTATCGGGATATATGTCAATTATAGGGCATCTTCTCTGTGCCTCATCTTGCCTCAGGCTATCATGTTCACTGACATAATTGAAAACGCAGCACTTGATTATAGAGACATCTCCTTGTCTGGATACTATAGTCAGCAATGAGATCTGCTGTACAAAAGTCTTGATGATTCTTCCTAACATACTAAATTATTGTACTTGCTTAGGCTTCACACAACTAACCCTGGTTCTTGTGAAACTATTAGCAAACCCAGAAATATTCCCCCGAAAATCGCACATTGTGATCCCCGCCCCCAAAGAAAAGATAATAAAATAAAAAAAAAAGAAATGTGATAAGATGATAAGACGCATGAAGATGATTGAAGTGCTCATCAGGTTATAGTCTTAGCTCATATACAAGTAGGAGAAGCGGACGTGTTGAGCCACTTATGTAGTTTTATTTTTTTCTGACTTAAATAAAGACAACTGCTCATTGAAATTGCCCGATACGAGGACGTTAGTTTGGCATAACTAGTCATCATTAGATATTAAGTATACCTAATGTTATGACAATTTTATGACTGTTTTTTTTTTTAATCTTTTGGTGGTTCAAAGTGGCCCATGGGTGGGGTAAGACCCACCCCTTGGGGTACGTTGAACAACATGCTCCTGAGAAAAGCCAGGGGGCCTGGTAAATGAATGTTGATCATAATGCATTTTCTTCTCATTGGTGCATCTAAATAGGGTCGGTGTCTAAACCACACTCTCAGCCCCAACTGTTGATTGGCGCTAACTATCCCTGTAAGTAGGCAGTCAAACCACCCGTAGCTACAGCACTATATACATCCAGTATAGGCCTTCATGCCTATACAAGTTAATACTGTAAGGCACAATAAAAAGCGTTGCACTGTTTATTTACGTGGGCGGGCTGAGAGTGCATGTACCAAGTGCCTATATTCAACACATTTATGGCCTTGTTCACACACAAGTATGTTGGCCTCTATATCCCTCTTTAAGACAGAATAAAGATGGTTTCTGGATGCCGTCGGGTCTAAGAGTATCCATATAGGCCCCTATCATATAGTGCAAGTTTGGGGAAGGGATATTCTAAAAATGTATCTTAACTTTTTGTATCATGTTCTCTGACATTACAGACTAATTTTCTTTTAGCCAAATAACTATCACAGCATTCTGTGCTAGCCAGACCTTATGCTAAGATTGCTGAGAGTGCAGTGTTAGGCTATATTGAAATGACCCCCTGGTGGGAGTGGCTGGAGGCAGGTTTGTTATCAGTTGGAAGTGATTGACTTGTAAATCTGTCCTAATCAGGTCGGACCAAAGCCAAACACTCACAAAGTGCATAGCGACGCAGGCAACACCGACATGTGATATTGGAGGCCTGGGACGCTCCATCAACATTTCATTAACAGAACCAATAGTCGCAGCTTGGAGACAAGGTCCTCAAGTCCAGGATCTAGACCAACCATTTCTAGGAAGTGAACATCAACGATGGGGAGGGCTAAATTTGCTAGAGCATTTCAGACATCCTTTATATGAATCATATGGAACTTCTTTTTGCCTACCAATGTTACTTCCCTATTAACCCCTCCCTCCTTTCACCCCATGTGGACCTTATAATGCATAAAATTATGGTATCTTTTAGTAACAAGGGGTTAATGTTAGTTGGCCCTCCTCTTATAAGTGAAGGGGTGCAAATATTAACCCCATCAATTCCAACAGCCCTTTAAAAATGATTGCTCCATAGCCTTTCTGTCTTCTTGTCATATTTACTTATGGCCCAGAGCTCACTAAAATTGATACTCCCACAATCTTCCTTTTGGGCAAGCTCCGCCGTTGCCTCTACTTTCCTGCAATTAATTTGTCATAAAGCAGATAATATTCATACACATGCAGGTGTTATCAGTAGGACTTCACTAGTACTTTGGGTTACAGGTAGTTGAAAATTGCAGCCGCAGGTATGATGAGTTGAGATGTGAACACAAATCATGATATCCCATCAATTTTAGATATAGGGTGACCAATATATTGAAAAATGTCATAACCTGGTAGGGCTCCCATCCTGTGACCTAGTGCTGTTTTAAATAAACACTCTCTAAAATTTAAATTGGGAGTAATAAATGCATCTGAAGGATACTTTTAATCTGGCTATTTGTACTGTACTAGCAACCTTTGAGAGTACTTGCAAGTTTCCTATTTGCAAGTGGGGCGTACTTGCCAGAAAATCTAGGACACCTACCTGAGCTGTCCTAGAAATCTGAAAGTGGTTAGTACAGTACTTACAGCTTTTTCATACTTGCTGAAACACAATTAGCCTACTTACCACTCGCATTTGCTGGAGTAACAGACCCCTGGAAGTGGCTTCACTACGATTGAGATACAAAAGAAATGTCTTTACAACCTTTCAAAGGACAGGCTTGAGAAGAGATTTTAATGCTTAATTATAATTATGTTTACTTGTGCTACCCTTTAGCAATGATATTTATCTATGTCTTGAGTCAATACACAGCAAAGTAAGCAAATTTAATGTCCTAACTATGCAATGAAAGTTGGAGGTTTCTGATGAAATGAGCAAATGGCCAGGGAAGAAACAGGTCAAACGTGATTACTTCAGTGTATCATTATGCGATGACAATTAATCAATATATTGCATGAGATCATTCCATTGGGTACTACATGTATATTAAATTTCAATATTAGGGTCCCAGGCCAGGGGCCCACAAAACACATGTAAAAGTGAGGAAAAATAAGCTGAAAGGTGGACGACTCAAGGTATGTGGTCGTCTTTAGGTTAATCTACCCCACACTACGTCATTTTTCCAAAGAAGTGCCTTGCATCTTCTTCGACAAAAGGCATTCAGTCTACAACAACGTCATAGGTGTAGATAAAGGATGGTGACATTTCAGATGATGCATGCAAGGAGGGAAGCCATGAAAATACTTTCATACATAAGTACATTGTAAAACAAACCACTGATTTGTCTCATCAAAAAGCTACAGGAGAAGAAGAGTATTCCATTCAGTCCCCACACAATATGCCTTGTTTGCTGAGTTCATGCAGTTGATTGTCAAACGAGCTGTATAAATATGGGGAAATGTGTGGTTTGTTGGAGAGGAGTCAGGGTTTTCATTCCCATTCTGCTTTTACTGTGAAATATGAGACGGTTACACACTGACGAAACAAGCAACAGACACTCATACTGTTTCAGATCAGTTTATCTGTATCTTTTATGAATGTAAGCCGTTTCATATATCGATAGATATAATAGACCCCTATTAGACCTAGTGTTCTGATGGTAATGTACTATTAGAGACATAACGCAGATCCATCCTTGGTAAATGTACGACTGACTTATTTGCCCTTCAGTATCTTTTGTAATCTTTCTCGGGAAGGGAGGGATCATCTTTTTTTTTACCAACATAAAACAATACTATAAGGAATCTTCACTCACTTCATGACAAATGTTAACACAGATTTGCTGGGGTAGTGTCTTAAAAAAAGGAACTTCTGCTTTCGATATCCATGATATTACTCTTCGGTACACAGAGTATTTGAGAACCTATATATTGCAAGTGGTATTCAACTACCGGTGTAGTAGATAGGGCTAACATGTTATTCCTCTACTAGCCAAGGTTCGGATCTAAACTGAATTCCCAATCAGGATGAATAAGCCCTTTTCTAAACATAAAAAAAGAATAGTATAGAGGATGGTGGTAATCCAAAACAATAGCGAATCCCCAAAAAGTTGTCATCTTCATCGAACACTGTATTTTTTTGGATTATAATTAGTTTAGGTTTTATCCATCTGGTGGTAGCATTGAATGCCATTGCTGTTGCGTTCCCGAAGTAGATTCTCTCTTTGATTAAGAAACGGGAATGGCTCGATAAGTGGATTGTAAGAGTAAAGGCCCTGGGGAAAAGGGGAAATTTGTCCACTCTCTAAGAATAGTTCAGTATCCCAGGAGCGTGTTGCTCCTATGGTAAATAGAGCTGTCAGTAGGTACCCTCTTTTCAAAAGAAGTCACGCTCTGCTTCACCATTCAACTTGCACTCACCACATTAGTCTGAAAAGTCCCTGCCTTGTTTAAAACAGAGAGAGCTGCACTATCATGTACCTACTCATGTCACACACTCTATAGTATATTATACTGACTGACTTCTCACAACTAGGTACCTACTCAAATCCCCTTTTTTTGAGCACCGTACTTGAATGTCCATTTGTGAGCAACAAAAGGGACAAGTTATAGCTACATGAAAAGAAAGGACTGGAAACAAGGGCATTTTTAGCCAGCTCTTCCTTTTACTATAGGAGCAACACCCTCCAGAAAGAATACAATTACCTGTCTACGGGATTGGACTAATTCCAACTCCATCCCCAAAGAACCTATGACGACAGAGAGGTTGTAAATGATTCAGGGAGGGTCTTGCCAAAAATGAAACGAGAACCACAAAAGAAAACGTGCATGTTTTTGTGTTGCTTAAAGATTGCTTGAATAATCGTTTAGATGAAACGTGCACGTTTTTTTACACCTCAAAAACAGTTTTCCATTCATTCTGCTGTACTTTTTTGTCAATACAATGAAAACAAGTTAGGCATTACATGTTTTCCTCAGCACTCTCTGAAAAGATTTACAAACACACTTCCTCGTTTTCATTTGGCAAGACCCTCCTGTCCATGATTAAACCGGTTGAAATAAATGAACATTGGAAATATCTGGAACCATTTGAATCAGGCCTGCAATAAATACTAAGCCTGTTATATTACATAACATATTTGTCTTAGGAAATATATAGCAAAGCTATGTTAACCATTTCTAATCAGGCCTGCAATAAATACTAAACCTGTTATGCCGAGATTATATTACAAGAGGTAACAAGATATGTTCTCTTGAATACACAATTGTATTAAAGAAATAAAGAGAAAAGCTCTTTTCATGTCACACAATCATAGAATACATACTAAATCGAAATCTTAAAATTTATCTTCGCATCCCCGGTTTGCATGACAGAACAATCTTCCTCTGAGAATTATGAGGGGAATCGGGTGATCGATTAATCTTGGGGTGTTTTATACAGCTTTAACAACACCGAGCATTAAACCTAGCTGGTGGTTTGCAGTTCGACATTAAACTTATGTGATAAATGGGGAAAATATGATGGTTTCTTTATCATAGGTCTAGCGTTACCGGCTAGTTCCCCCCTGGGGGCATCAATACCTTTCATTTATTTGATTTACTAGGCCTACACTCCTCCCTAACCTTTGCAGCAACGAAGGGGGGGGGTGTAAACTACACTTAGCTTTTTGAGTTTTGAAAACCCATTGGGTAGAGCAGAATTTATGCCATTTTGATTTTTTCCTGACAAATCAATAAACTCTATGTGCGTCTTATATACGGGGTAGGGATGTATTATGGTAGTTAAAAATGAAGTGACTGTTTGCCCTCAGTTCCTCGTCATGCATTTTAGTTTACTGCTTCTCCACTATGGCCCACTGGTGCTGCAGGGCAGTACTTGAGCGCTCAGTGGCACCTCCTAGTGTAAATGAAGTACACTTAGCATCAGCTGCCTGGGATCTACTACCTCGCAACCTCTGTGAGAGAAATAGAGAGAAAGAAAGAGGAAGAGAGAGAGAGAGAAAGAGAGAAAGAGAGAGAGAGAGAGAGAGAGAGAGAGAGAGAGAGAGGAAGGATACCAAACTAATATTTGCAGTGGCCACTACATAGGTTACTATTTCGCCCTAGTTGTCAGATGGGGGCACGGGCATGGTCTCTGGTTGAGTGTGTGTAGGTGTTATCCATATAAGAAGGGTTGGATACTAAAGGGAACGGTGCTGCCCTCTGGTGCTTTTATTTGCTATGCACAGACCTTGATTACGGAGGTGAGGGGTGACTTTGCCAAAGTCACCCCTCACCTCAGTAATCAAGGTCCTTATAATACATCGGTTTTCTCTCCAGATCACCCAAGCACTGAGGTGGCCAAACCTGCCAAACCATTCATATACCAAGTACCGTAAAACCTTGTGTATAAGCCATGGCTTATAGACCATTCCAGGCCCTTGGTGCAGCTTGGGTTGTGGTTTATATGAGGGGTTTTAAAAATATAGACTTTAGTAAGGAATAGCATTTTCTCAAACTCAGGGTGGGTAAATATGTGGGCGCGGCTTATACACGAGGTTTTATGATACTTTTAAAGGTAGGACATCTCAGAGGGGCTCACACTTGCAAATTGGTCAAGGGCAAAAGGGGAAAGTATAATTATGAAACCTTTGTAAATTATTCTTATAAATCATTATTAGTACATAACGAAAAATGCTGATTGCTGACTGTCAATACATCTTAATCATAAGATGAAGCAGGAAATTCTTTACTAAAATTAATATCAAACAGATGCCAGCTATATATTTGGCTGCCTATCTGCTTGGCGAATGTACATGTATCGGCTTAGTTGCCGCACGTGGATAAAGGAGGACCACGGTTATACAGGAAAAGAAAGAAAGAATTCCATGTAGCAATTTCTAGAAATTAGGGAAGGTACAAAACCTCAATCAAGAATCACTCGCACGACCATGAACGCATAACACATCCACACACCTTTGATACGCAGGTGTAGTAGAAGTTTCAATGAGGTAGGGCTTAATGGCCCAGCTAAATCAGTTCTTCCTCCATGTAGTCCTCTCTCCGTCTTAACCCTACCAGTATGCCACCTGGTGTGAATGATTGCCCATCAGTTGGCTGGCGAACTGATCCAGTACTAGCAAACAGACATAGTAGCACAAAATTAACTCAATCAGTGTAACTTGGACACTTTTGCTATTCATGCTGGGCAATTGGCCACTAAGTGTATCCCCCTATCCCCAGCATCTACAGGTGGTTGGTGAAAAATCCACCAGGTGGCGGTCCAGTGTAGGTGATGTAATTGTGACGTAGGAGGGAGTTTAATTGCCAGAAACCTAGCCAGGTGGTGCTCGAGATATGGCTAGCAGTAAAGGCTGGACTTAGTATCATTCTAAACCTTTCTAAAATTCAGACATAATTTACCACCATTTGAGGTCAATTCGTGGGTGAATGGTTGAGCGTATTAGATACGTGCATATTTTATTGCTTTTTTTTTTTTTTGGGGGGGGGGGCATATTCTGGCCCCATGCTGGAATTGGGGCGTTCGCCCCCCTGCTCCACACCCTGGTCCGATGCATAGGAAGAATTTTAGTTTAGTGAATTATTAAACAAGGAAAACGTAAATTACAGTGATCTGAAAGTTTCAAAATGACCGTGCAGGCATATATATGTTTATGTGAATCTAAGTGAACATTTTCCCTCATTGACTAGAGTGGCGTGTGTTAAGTTCATATACCTGCCTGTGCACACGCCCTCACCACCTCTCCCCTTACCGGATCTGTCTATCTCTCACTTGGGACACAGCATCAAAGAGGCCGCCGCCTCCCATCTGTATACCTTACCTGTCCTCTAGGGGGCAGCACACAAAGAGGACCCTCCCCATGGGATGTCAGGTATCTAGAATTGGTAATGGGTGGGCTGCAAAAGTATATTTTCACCCTCTGTGGGCCGCACACTGCTATGGTTATCATATTGAATGAATGCAACTCTGGCGAATCTACTCTCCAGGGTTGTATCCATGCACCATGTTGGCCTTTAAGGTAAAGGCTCCTGAAGGATGGACATGATGTTTATGAGTATAGTTTATTATACATTTTTGCCTTATAATATCAAAAGAACATAAAAGTTGAGGAATCGTGCGGCCTTTAATGGGTTCAAAGAATGGAAAGTGAAGGTAAAAGACTGATTACAGGGCTGGGAGGGGTAAATGACCAGTATGGACAAATCACTGATATCACACCTTCTGCAAGGCAATTCCTGGACTGTTATTATGTCCAAGGGCTGACTTTTCAGTTTACCTGGTAATTTGAAACCCTGGTGAAATCAATTCTCTGGGTGTCTACGTCTTCTAAGTGAGAGGTTTTCCCAAAGGGACTGGACAGGTCCTGCTGTTCTTTTTACCTGGAAGTCTATACTTGTTAAAGCAGGATAAATAGATAATCTAATTATTGGCAATGGTCAGCCGTTAGATCAAAGAATTCCAAGGCTGAGGACGCTTAAAATGTTAAACGACAAATTCTGGCACTTGAAGGGTTTCGAGGCATGTTAAACTATGAGAAGGAATTGACATTAACTTAAGCACATTATTCACCTCCACCCTACCTCTATCATTCATGATCATGTGAGTTCCATTCATGATCATGTGAGTTCCATGGACACAAGATTCGTTTTTTTTCCTTATTTACATTAACCACATCCGAACCTGCCTTAAGCGTTGGTTCCACAGCCATACAATCGGTCGGAATATCCCTAATCCGACGATTTATAATATATCAAAAGTATAGAAGAAAATCGGTCGGATTAGTGCTAATCCGACCGATTTAGGTCTGTGGAACCAGCGCTTTAGATACAGTAGAAACCAACATTATACCGATGACACTGTTATTTCCTTAACCCACTCTCCCCATGACTCCAATGCCTCAGCAAAAATACACATAAATTTAAATAACATTCTATCCTGGTGTAACCAGAATAAGTTATCCCTAGATACAATGAAAACAACAGTGGTCAGCTTTGCTACCAAAGCATTGCAGGCAAGGTAACATAGACTTAACTTAAGGCTTGATCAACAGGATTTAGAAGCTTCATCATCCTGTAGATATCTCGGTCTGATCTTGGACAATGATCTAACCTTTGTCCAGCAAACCAATGCCCTCCACGAAAACACAAGATATAAGCTATGTTTGCTGGCAAAGACAAGATCATGTCTGACTCAAGATGCTAGCCTGCAGGTATTAAGAAGTATGCTCTTGTCAGTATAATGGACTGACTACGGAGACATTATTTATAGTGCTGCATCGAAAACCTATTTGGATATATAACTTATAGTCAGTTTGTGAGAAAATTGTAGGCCCTCTTTAGCCCCAATACCCCCAAAAAAACAACAAAAAAAAAACAATTTCTGCTCATACTGAATTACCCCTTCATTATACTGTAGTCCTTACAATGATGTCCGAGGTTATATCATATCTTAGCACCAACCACCATGTCTCGTTACCTCAATTTGCTTATTTTGGTAAAGCAGTCATATTGCTACGGTGTGGGCTACAATTCAATCATGAATATTTATGGATTCATAACCATTTGTGAGAAAATATTGTAGGCCCTATTTACCCCCCCCCCTGCCACCAATTCATGCACATACTAAATAGCCTTTATATTATCCTCTATTCCCTACAGCAATAATGTCTAAGAATATATTATATCTTAGCAACATGTACACAACATGCCTTGTTAGCTCAGGTCATAGAGCATTGAACTTCAAGTTCAAGTCACTGTAAGGATTTTTTTAAGATTTCAATTCAGAATGCATCATGCAAATAGGTTGGCATGATGCACCAATGAAGTGCTCACCAGCACTTCATTGATGCATCATGCTGACCCTCCAGGACAGGATCAACACTTTAGGGTGGTTGGCATAATGCATGGAAGTAGCTGTGGTGAGTTGGTTACTCAATAGGGCTGCATTATTCATTTATGTCAACCAATGGATGTATTGATGCACTGGTCCATGGTCTGTAAAGGGTTATTTGGTGCTGGTACTTTCGGATAAAGTGAGATCTAAATATGCCATCATGCCCAAATCCGTGTGGGTGACAACTGCCCATATTCAGGCCTGTGTTTCATATTAGTCTACATGGCCTCATATGACCAATGACATCTCACTGTAGTAGGTCTATAGTTGAAATAGCATATTGATAGTGCCACTTTCAACACCTGCCTCGCTAGCTCACAATCAGGAGGTACCTAGGTCAAATCCTACCAATGATCAACAAGGAAACTCAAACCAGGAATGCACAAGCTATCATGGATTACTTAGACTGACATAAGAAGTTGACTATGTGAAATCATTGTGTGTATGAAATAATGGGCTTTTGTCATCAGGTGTTCTTAATTTCTATATTTCCTTAAAGTGTTTATCTAACCACTCAGCTGTAGGGCTGAATACACCCTACAGCAGAGTGGTTTGATAAGTGCTACAAATGCAGGGCTACATAACCATTACAATTCAGACTGTTTGTAAACTCTTCATAAGCCCTACAATGTAGGGCTGATTAGTCACTTATTAAGTTGGGTTGCCCACTGGGTAGAAATACTCCTCCATAAGGCATTAAAGACAGTTTACTATAAAAAGAGGCGAGATTCTGCTACTGAATTGCTGATAGGAGCAATAGTCCTAACAGTAATTGATAGACAGCAAGATCATTTATATAATTCTGCTTTTGACATGTCTCAAAAGTTGGAGAATGTTGATGACAGAGACATTAGAACCAGAAGGCATGATGTGACCCCATCTTCAGGAAAAGCCCATCTTATAGGGCAGTTGAGCTCTGGAATACAATGACCCATGTAAGATACAAGAGAAGGAATCCTTTGATAGATGGCGTAAAACCCACCTAGATGAGGTTATCAATAAGTATTAATTTTGACTGATACACACATATAATACCTGTTTTATCTGAAATTTATTAAATGTCAAACTCGTATAACTTGACAATAATCGACCACAACAATGACAATAACATCAGTCATTTTATCTAATAAAGGACATAAGGTCAGTCCTATATAGGCAATACCATCAGCCCAGGCATTTCCATCTGCCTACTTCTTTTTTTTACTTTAGTTTATTTAAGAACTAATTCTCTATTAAGACTACTGTGGTGGTCCCGCGTCGTCTTCGAGGTACCTTCGTGGCCCTCGTGGGCGACATCGAGAGCACCTCTATTACCCGACGCCTGGGGGTGCTGGAGTCCAGCGCCACGTCGTGAGCGATGGTTGGCGGCTGCCCGGCTACCATATTCTAGTACTCCTCTGTGCTGCTGCACAGAGGAGGTGTATGTGGAGTATCAACTGTAGACACTAGAAGGCCTAGTGTCGAACCTGTTATAGAGTTCAAACTCTGCCACCTGTAACTGTGATCGAGAACGGCTGATGCCTATGTGTTATTAGACAATAAAGTTTTAACTGGAACCTGAATAGTTGTTCTTCGTTGTTTATCGAAAGATTCGATTGAACATCGAGGGGTAGAACACTACACTGGTGCCGTGACCAGTTGTTAACTTTAGTCCGCATAGGTACTGCGAGCTTAAGTTCGACATGCAGGGTCACTTGGATGAAGGTGATGACCCCAATCACCAACATCAAGTGACTACAGGCCCGTTAGTGGATAGGAACGATCCACTAATCGGTGGTGGTTTGAACCACTCTTTGATAATAGGTCCATCGTCTGACCCGTTGGGCCTGTATCAAAGGAGCCGACTACTCAATTGGCGAGTATCGACTCAACTCTCTCCGGCGGCTGAGAATTTCTTGAGGACACAGAGTTTGTCCTATGTAGAAAAATCAGCCTCGCCCGTGAGAACTCCAATGGGCCTTGGCAGTTGGTCCTTCGAAGGTCCCTCGCCCGTGTCGATACAAGGAAGTATGGACAGTGGCAGGGGACTCAACGAGGAGTTGCTGCAAGAGCAGCAACGCCAACTGCACCAGGGTCGTCAGCAGTTGGATGCTCTCGCGAGTAACACCACGAAAGCTCAGGAGAAAAGTACAGAAATAGAGCTGAAATTGGAACAGCTTAGGCAGCAAGCGCTAGAGGCTTCGAACAAGACTCAAATCGCGAATAGAGAACTTGCTGATCTTCAAGAGAAGGTCAAGCAGCTCTCTAGTGAAAAAGAGTCCTTGCTTGCAACGAAGTCAGAGATCGAGCGTAGTCAATTGACAGCAGAAGATTGTCAATCACTAAAAGCAAAGATCGACCGCCGCCGCTACTAGCCGCCGAGAACGTGTCGAGAGAGCTCGAAACGATTTTCGGGATGCCCAGCACGAGCAGACGTCCCTTAAACATAAGTTGAAACTACAAGAAGTAGAAAAGACTATGTTGGAGGAACAACTGCAAGAGTTGCGGTATGAGTTGAACCAACAATCAGCCGAGCATACTGAAGAAGTAGCTGAGCACCTAACAGCTTATGAAAAGCAGGTCGAACAGCTACGTCAGGAACGGGAGTCGTTACTCTGTCAGATGCAAGCTGACGAGGATGCTCGAGCCAGGGACGAGGCAGAAATGCGTCGTCGCTGTGAGGAACGAATCGAACACGCAAACAAAATGGCGGAATATCAGATTCTAATGGAACAAAAAGCGAGGCAAGAGGCCGAGCTTAATTCCTTGAAATCTGAATCCCTAGTAGCCCAATCACTGAAAGATCAGAAGGATTCGGATACTGTGGGAGCCATGCGTGGAGAAATCAATAAGCTCCGACGAGAGATATCGTCTCGCAGGGAGGCTGATGAAGCCAGGGTGAATAAAGAAGTTCGTGATGAACTCGCACTCGAGGAACGTCTGAAGGAGCAGACGGAATCGAAATTGCGTGCCGCTAGACTTCGAGAGAAGCAACAAAGTAGTGAATGCAGCACTACTAGAGTTGCCACTCAAGAGGACCTAGTCGAAAACCCTGACTACAGAGAGTGGCTTGATCGTGCCATGAAGGAGGTCAAGCAGCTCTTTGCCATCAGCGAGCAACGAGATCTCTCGAAGCCCGAACATGCCCGCCTGGAATTCCTAGTGTCGGAATTAAGACAGGCGGAACGTTCAAAACAGCAGGCTGAGATAGATAGAATGGTGGGGGCAATCGACGACATCTCGAAAGTGGATTCGAGGTCACGTTGGAACCAACCAGTTTCTTCGATGCCGCGCACCGATGGTCTAAGTGGATTGATCGGGCAGTTCTCGACCCCTACCATGACCCAACAACATGTTGATCCACCCAAATATAGGGATATCAGATTCGAAGCTTCGCATTTGAGTGAGGCCGATTCCGGTAACCCCTGGGGGATGAATCATAGTCGTGCAGACACGACTATGAGAAACATGGGGATGGACCATCAAATACCTAGAAGAGGTACAACATTCGCTCTTGATCAGGTCAGGAGATCAAGCAGAATGTTTGAAAATACCTCTATCGGGCATGAACCGGCCCGAACTAGGTCAGTCGAGTGCCCTCCATTTACATGGAAGGATGATTGGCTCCGTTGGTACCATGGATTCAATCACGTCCGTCGAGTAAATGTGTGGACCTCGAGTATGGCATTAGCTCAACTCCTCATGTTACTCCAAAATGGCCCCGCAGCTGATACTGTGTGACTATGGGAGGAGCATGGAGATGGGACTTTGGATGGACTGGTCGACATGGTAACGGAAGCCATGACTTCTAGCCTCCAAGATCCCATTGTCACAATGGAGAAGAGATGCCAGGGCAAGAACGAAAGCATTAGAGCCTATGGCTTTGCTTTGAGACGTCTTGCCGGCGATGCCTATCCAGGTGTGGACTTCTCGGTTGAATGGCTCATAACCAAAGTCAACCAGTTGTTCATAGGAGGATTGTATGACGTTGATTTACAACGAGACGTTCTTCGAGAATGGCGCACTTACATGTCCCTCAAGGATCTCATGGACTTGGCTGATGAGTTGTTGCGGAAACGACAACTCTTGCCAAAGTTGGTGAATCCTACCTCGACAAATGCATTGTCGGCGTTGGCCGACGCCGCTTTGGTCGAGGAGAGACAGGGGGAGGTGTCCTCATACTCGAAGCCCGGGGCGGGGAGTCAGACTAAGAAAAGTCAGAAATCTGCTGGTAAATCGAAAACACCAAACAAGGCCTCCAACCCAAGGTACAGGAAAAGACCTTCTCGCTGAGTCAATTGAAGAATTTACTCAGGGTTATCGAGGGAGGGGATGTCCCTGTTACTAGCTCGGAGAAGCCGAGTACCCCTCCGTCCGACGCCAAGTGTTGGAACTGCAAGAAGCAGGGGCATTTCGCCCGACCATCGAAAAGCCAAGGTATCAGCACCTCTGGCACTCCTGATCAGACGACAGTAGATTCGAGGGAACTACTGCCTTTACCACAGCGGCACCGGTTGATCACCGGTCGGGTTCCGAATATGTCGGTGTAGAAAAAGCCTCATTGGCCAAGGAACAGGGCGCTGGCAGCCTGAACTCCGAGGTCGAGGGTTCGACTGGATCGAAAGTGAAAGTCGACGCCGGGAGAGAAGCCCTGATGCGGCAGCTGGCCAGAGTCTGCGCAACAGAGCTTCCCTCAGATGATCCCTGTCTCTCTTTTCTGAAGAAGAGAGGGATCGATCTGAGTACTGACGTAGGGTTGAGAATGCTAGCAGGAACCGCCCCCTTGTCGGGGAAACGATGGTACCTGTCTGCAGAGATTCGAGGGCGTTCTCTAGACTTCCTGATAGATACTGGTGCCAGCCACACCATTGTCTCTCGGGAACTCGCGAAAACGTTAGTAGTGCCGTCGGATAATCTCTACGAGGGAATAACGGCGTGCACTGCGTCTGCAGCCGAAATGCGGACCTATGGTCGATTGGTTCTACCTCTTAAGGTCGCATCGACCCACTATGTGTTTAGCCCAATAGTGGCCGATGTGGCTGACGATGGCATTCTGGGGCTCGACTTTGCGGCATTATACGGTATGATCCTGAACCCAAGGACGGGTCAACTGGTCATGACCGAGCCGGTAGAAGAGCACCATCAGTGTAAACTGAAGAGAGTGTCATTGATAGCCTCAGTAGCACAGACCACTAGGATACCTGCCAGACATCGGTGCGATGTCTTGGTAAAATCCGAAGGTCTGGAAAGAGACCGACAGGGCATAGTCGAACCTGACCTGAAAACTCTAAAAAGTTTTGGGTTGGTTGGTGAGGCTGCCCTTGTCAGCAATGTCCGTCGAACAGTGTTTCCCGTCTGTAATCCACTGAATCGAGACATTGTCTTGGAGAAGGGCCAGGTGATCGGTACTATACAGTACGCTGACAGAAACGGTGAATTCTCGTCACCGGAGGTAGGATCTGTGATGATGCGTCTCGAGCAAGAAGCTGCAGACATCGAGACGGCGGAAATCGCGAGCACCCACACGGGGGAGCTCCCTACCTGGCTGTTAGACATGTATGGCGACACCCACCTGACCCAGCCAGAAGAAAGACTGAAGCTGTCCGCCTTACTACGTAAGCATGTGGATGTCTTTAAATCCCCAGATGAACCGTTAGGGCGCACCAATCGATGTCTGCATAACATCGACACGGGTGACGCACAACCTATCCGAGTCCCTTATAGAAGGATTCCGCTCAGCAAGAAAGCTGCGGCGGATGAACAACTTAAGGAGATGTTGGATACTGGGGTGGTTAGGCCAAGTACTAGTCCCTGGTCCAGTCCCGTCCAGATGGTGACGAAGAAGGATGGGACCATGAGATTCTGCGTCGATTATCGATGTCTGAATGGAGTGACTAAGAAAAATGCCTACCCCCTCCCGCGCATCGACGAATCCTTGGATGCCCTAGGAGGAAACAAGTGGTTTAGTTGTCTCAATCTCCTATCTGGATATTGGCAGATCGGGATGAATCCCGATGACGTCGAGAAAACCGCTTTTTCCTACCAGAGGGGGCTCTATGAGTTCGATCGAATGGCGTTTGGGTTGTGCAACGCCCCCGCCACATTCGAGCGAATGATGGAGGAGATGTTGAGAGGTTTGCTGGGTAAAAGTTGCCTGGTTTACCTCGATGATATCATCGTCTTCGGCAAAACGACGGATGAAGCAATGGCGAATCTGGCAGAAGTTTTCAACAGGATTCGAGCATGGGGACTGAAGTTGAAACCTAAAAAGTGTCAACTTTTTAGGACTTCAGTCGAGTACCTGGGCCGAATCGTGTCTGAACAGGGTATAGAAGCCAACCCGGGGAAAATTAGCAATGTAATGACTTGGGCTAGGCCCACTACAGTGAAGGAAATCCGATCCTTCATTGGTTTTTGTTCCTACTACCGAGAGTTCATCCCGGGGTTCGCGGAACTCGTAAGTCCTTTACAGGACTTAGTGATCCAAAAACCTAAAGGTAGTAGAGGTCGTTACGAGGCATTAGCGTGGACGGAAAGAGCCGAACATGCCTTTGTCGAGTTAAAACGAAGTTTCAAGGAGACACCTGTACTTCGATTCCCCACACCCGATGGTCGTTTTATCTTGGACACTGACGCTAGTAATACCGCGATTGGGGCTGTTCTATCCCAAGAGCAGGATGGAGCAGAGGTCCCGATCTCGTTTGCTAGCAACACTCTAAGTAAAACACAACGGAACTACTGCACCACCAAAAGGGAACTGCTGGCGGTTGTCGTGTACACCAGGAAGTTTAGGCACTACCTCTATGGTGGTAACTTCACTATCCGTACCGATCATTCGTCTTTGAAATGGCTCCTGAATTTCAAAGAAGCTGAAGGGATGATGGGTAGGTGGCTGGCCCACCTTTCGGAGTTCGGTCTCGAAAACTCTAAGATCGAACATCGAAGTGGGGCCAAGCATCTAAACGCCGATGGTCTTAGTCGTATCCCTGTGCGGCTATGCCAGAGGTCGGATTGCACAGACTGCGGCAGTCATAATGCTGTTTTGGCAGCTGTAAGTAGTTTAGTAGACAGCCGGGTGGGTGTTGCATTTTGGTCTCTCGATGAACTCATTGATGCTCAGAAAGCGGACGCCAACATCAAACGAGTTGCTGAATGGCTAGTTAAGGGGGCTAAACCCACTAGGCCTGATGTATCAATCGAGAGCGCCGAGGTACGGAAATTAGTAGGGCAATGGCCTCTATTAACCTTCCGTGAAGGCTTGTTGTGTCGTTGGAAAGTCGAGGCGGGTCGAGCTAGACGCACGATTCAAGTAGTTGTACCACGCCAACTGAGGGGCGAGGTACTCTCCTTTTGCCATGGACACCGAACAGCGGCACATTTTGGTCGTAAACGAACGCTCGAAAAAGTGAAAAGGAGATATTACTGGCCCGGAATGGGGAAGGACGTAGGTCGTTGGGTTCGACATTGTCCTACCTGTTGCCTGGTAAAGCCCGGCGAGGGCATGGGTAAGTCTCCTTTGCACCAAGAGTTGTTCGGGATGAGATTCGGGAGGATAGCTATGGATATCATCTCGGGATTTGCACCCACGCCAAACAAGAATACTTGCATGTTAGTAATCCAGGATTACTTCACCAAGTATGTACGCGCTATTCCCCTACCAAATCACACAGCAGAGACCTGTGCAGAAGCCTTCGTGGACGAATGGGTTTTGACCTTTGGAGTCCCGTTGCTTCTGCATTCCGACCAAGGTCGAGAATTCGAGTCTCGACTCTTCTCTGAGATGTGTGAATATTTTACGATTGTAAAACAGAGAACCAATCCGTACAGACCACAGAGCGATGGTCAGGTAGAAAGGTTCAATAGAACATTGATTCAGAGTCTGACTATGTTGGTAGACAAACATATGGACGACTGGGATGAACAGGCGAAGTATGTGGTGTCCGCATATAACAGCTCTGAACATAGTTTTACTGGATGCAGTCCAAATATGATGGTCTTCGGGGAAGAAATTCTCATGCCAGCGGATGTGATTTTCGGCTTAATCGAGAACCCACTCGAAGTCCCTTGTTCCGTCACTTTCGTGGAGCAGCTTCGTGACCGATTGAGAGAGAGTTACAGCATGGTAAGAGAAAATCTAGGTAAATCTGCGGAACGCCAGAAAGTCGGGTATGACTATGGGCTAAAGCAGAGAAGGTACTCAGTTGGGGAACAGGTGGTGAGGTACCACACCCCTCAGGCAGCTATGAAGCTTGCTCCCAACTGGGATGGGCCGTTCGTAGTGGATTCTGTCCTCTCTGAGTCGACATTATTAATTCGATCATCCTGCGGGCGGTTGCAAAAGAGCAATGTTGATAGAGTGTGCCGGTGGTTGGACGTAGAACTATCACAAACTGTCGAGTTGTTGCAACCACAACTTGATGATGATTCACCTTCTCGTAAGGCTACGAAAAGGGCTAAGTCTGTTACTGGACAGGTCGAAATAGAGATTGAAAGGTCGCGACCGGAAGTTCAGTCTAAAAAACAAACTACGCAGGGTCATCGAAAACGACAGCAAAAGGCTCGAAAACTGAGCGAGGTGGAGGTGTTGGATGCCAGTAAACCATCAAAGCGGCGCCGTGGTCGACCAGCTCATCGAGATAAGTCGAAAGCATCTAAACAGCCTTTGAAGGGATGTCGGAAGCCCGACCCCCCCTCGAAGGTGCTAACGACTGAACAAACTTCACATTGAAACGTTTCGATTGAAGTCAAAGATCAGTCACTCCAGTCCGGACCTATGACTCAAGTGAGGCTTAAGCGCCAAGGCTCATCAAAGGAACGGTCAGCGAGTGTCGAGGATGAAAGGAAACCCAGAGCAAACACTCTGGCTCCTGCATCCACACCGTCACAAGTGATGGGAGGCAGACGCCGACGGAAACGGGTTAATAGCCCGGTCGGCCAAGCCACATTAAAGGACGGCGGGCTAGGAGGGGGTAACCCGCCCCGAGGCTCAACACTCGTTCCAACAGTAAAGGTTAGAATCAGGAAAAGTCCTAGATTAAACCCTACTCAGTAATCGATGATTCGCACAATACTAAGCAGCAGCTTTACTAACCTGTTTTTTTTAATGAGGCTTTAAAATAACGGGTTCCGTTCTTGAGTAAATCTGTCTGTGGACGTGAAGCCGACGGTGAATAAAAAAATTACACAACGAGAAGTCATGCGATTGCCTCTTAGTTTGAGACAACCTGACGCTGGAAACATGGAAATTTGGGGCCTCTGATTTTTATTTGACTGTGAGGATGGGTTCCCAGCATAGGCTGGTGGATTCTGCCCAAAGGGTAGATCCATATTGGAACCATGTTTTAAATCCCGGTAGTCTGATGAAGGGGGGGGGTGCCCAGATTATCCATGTTAATAGTGTTGGAACCCATAGACCGCATAGGAAATAACGGCATATGCAAACATTGCGACTGGAGAACCAGAGCGTGACGGTGAGGGGA
Organism: Acholoe squamosa; assembly: GCA_949317995.1. NCBI lineage: Eukaryota > Metazoa > Annelida > Polychaeta > Phyllodocida > Polynoidae > Acholoe > Acholoe squamosa. The sequence goes on from OX439044.1 coordinate 30,226,970, forward strand.
GAGTGAGTCGTTCTATTTTTTGAGCATTACCTTATTTGGTCATGGCGTGATGCGCTGTGGACCAATAGGGTTCGCCCTCCTCGGTCACGTAGGCCCTTCCTCCAATCAGAGGCGTGCGCCACAGGGATAAAAGGCCGCGTCGCACACCACGGAGGTCACATCTGCGCCCTTCTCGTGAGAGTCGGACGCAGATAAGCTGGACTAAGCCTAGCTTATTCCAGCTGGTACGCTCCGCCCCGGGGACTTCCTACCTGAGTGTAGGAGGTCTCCCCTGCCTAGTGTCGAGGGACACGACCTGTGTGAGCGCAGGTTCATGTTCTCTCGAGGCTCCAGTCTTCGGTCCCTCGAGCCGCCTGTGTGCGGTTCGAGGTACATCGAAGGCACCTTCGAGGCTTCGACCCGCCAGAGTGCGGATCGAAATACCTTAAAGATCCTCTTCGACATCTCGTCCCGTCTGAGAACGGTTCGAGACCCGGAGTCTTCTCTCCCTGGTGGAACCCAGCAGTTCAGGAAGAACCATGGTGTCCTCGTCCGACGAGCAGTCAGGGTACAGCTCTTCGGCGAGCCACAAGTCGCAGAAGAAGAAGAAGAAGAAGAAGAAGAAGAAGTCCAAGAGGACCAGACCCGAGCAAGAGCTCGAGTCTACCTCGGCTAAAAGTGCAGCTCTTCTGAAGCAGATCGAGGATGCACAGAAAGCCTTGGCCGAGTCCCAGGAGCGGGAGAAGGAGCTCCGCCGGAAGGTGTAGGAGGCATCTAAGCAGCAGAAGCGCGACTTGAAAGTCGCGGCTGCTGCCGCCTCGAGGGACTCCTCCCCCGATGAGATGGAGGTCGACGAGCCGTCGACACCTGCTCCATCGAAAAGTGCTACCCCTTCAGGTTCTAAGGGCAAGAAGCCCACTGAATCGAAGGCATACAAGGGGACCTTGAAAGACTTCAAGATCCCTAAGGTGCCCAAGAAGGAAGGTAGCAAAAAGGAATCCGCAGCCAAGAAGGCTCCAGCCCGGGAAAGGAGTAGCGAGTCTACTGCACCCCCGGAACCTGGAACCGAGGCGTCGGAGGTCGATGCCGGTGCCATGGAGAGCACCGTATCCTCACCCCCAGACAAGGCCAAGGCTGTCGACGAGTGGAAGCGGCTGTCAGCGATCACTGCCAAGCGACGTACGTCGATGACAGGCCACTGACCAAGCTTCAGGACTACCGCAAGAACGGTCAAGTGGTACTCCCTAGTCTCATCGGAAAGGATGGTAGTGACGAGGAGGAGTGGTATTTGGATGATAGTCATGCCATTGACTGGTATGTCTCGATGATCGAGAATATCACGAATGCCTCAGACTCGTCGGGGGTGTCGCTGCCTGAGCGACAGCGGATTGGATTTGCATGGCGCATCTTCAACCCAGGGCAGCAGTGTGCTTTCGAGAACTGCACACGTAAGGGGTTCCCCCCTCGCGTATACGCGACAGACGGCAGGTATGCTCGACACTTGGTTGAAGAGCATCGAGCCATCCGTCCGCAGTTCGGTTGTGTTAAGGTGGAAAAGACCATTCCATGTTATCAGGACCCTGATGACCCGACCTCTCCCCCTTTCGTGACCTCACGAAGGGGCTTGATGGCGCATCATCTCAAGTCGTACAAGCAGCCCCATAAGTACAACGCCGAGGGCGCTATCCAACTAGTGGAGACGCTGGTTGGAAAGTGTGAACGGAATGAGAAGACAGGCGCGCCGCCTAGACACTGGATGCGGATGGCCCCCGCACCCCCGTCTACGAAGCGCCTGTATATCAGACCGGAACTGATGCCCGCTTTCTATGGTGCCTACCCCGAGTTCAGGGTAGAGCAACGGAAGAAGCGGGAGGCCAGTCGTCCTCGAGACCCAGGACCAACAGCCTCTATGAGTGGGAACAAGAGGCCCCACTCTACAGAGGCTGGAAAGTCTGTCGGTTCGACTGAACCCAAGAAGCCTAAGCCGCAGGCTGCTCCCTCGAAGCCCGAAAAGGCATTGAAAGCCGCCCCAGCCCCGGCTCCTAAAAAGTCGAAGACTGCTTCGACCGGTTCGGCCAAACCAAGCACCAGTGGTGCTAAAACTGGAGGCAAAACGGTGGAATCCCGGAGTGGTCGTGATCGACAACCCAAGGTGACCACCAACTCGTCTCCCCCTGTCAAACCCCCTGCGGCGGCGGAGGGCAGCACCCCAGCTGCCACGCCGCGTGTCCACGTGGGAGGCGCGACACTGACCTCGGCAGCAGGAGCTACCTTCTCCAACGTTGTGACAGGCGCCGACACCCCGACAGCAACCTTGCGTTGGGAGTTGGCACAGCCTGCATACGGCGATGGCGTCGAACGTGGGGTCCCCAACACGTTCGTGGAACGTTGTAAGGGACTTCTACAGATGACGGGTAGCCCTGCTATCGACAAATTCAGTGAGGCATTCCGTGAGGAAGCGAGTGCCTACTTGTTCGGCCTGTTTGATAGAACAAACATGGCCATCCGTAACGAGCTCCTTCCGGCTCTTAGGGATGAGGCGCGCCAGACCGTTCAGATGGAGATGGACTCCCGTCTGACCGATGTCCGAACGCGTCTCAATAACTTTGAGTCACAGGCCCAATATGATATCACCAAGAGGGATAGTATCATAGAAGGCTGGGAGGAAATCGACCGCGAATTCTTTAGAGTCTTCGGGGTCCAACTCTCGGAATGGATGAAGGACAAGCACCATGGCGTCCGAACCCTGAAGCCCGTTCGAACTGAGCCCTCTCCCGAAGCGCAGAGGTACCTCGTCGAGGGTAGAGTGGTCCCTGACGTCAGGACGCTGGCGGCTCAGACGAATCCTTTGAGAGAGTTGTCTCCAAAGATTGACAGTCTGAGCTCGGCTATGACGATGTTGGGCCGAGAGCAGGTGGTGCAGGACAAGCCTGACACCCCGGGTAGGTCTCTCGGTGCCTCCGTCTACCCACCAGCAGCCCCGCCTTCCTCCTCGGCTCCCTTGATAACCCTCTCGGGAGCCACCGAGCCTACACCGCCACCGGTTCAGAGAGTGGTGTCACCGAGGATCCATCCGGATCTTCATGGCATCACACCTCTGGCCCCGGCAAGTGTAGCCGTCTGCCCGGACCCGTCGGCTTCCGCCCAAGCAGTAGAACCTGCCGAGGCGGAACAGTCGATGGATATAGACGGGGACGTCGATGTCGTCGATCAATCTCCAACGCCTCCCCCTGACCAGGGAGACAAGGACAACCTTGAAGGTCGGGAGAGCGACGACGACGACGGAAGCGACTCAGCAGACTCGGCCGTTCTCCACTCAGATGCTGAGGGAGACTCCCGGGATGCACCCGAGACCTCTAACGAGGCTTGGAGTACGACAATGGACCGTGTGGCCCCATTGCCGGAGTCGCCGACGTTTTCGGGCCAGCTAGCCGCCAGTGCTTCACATGAGGGTGAGCGCACTGACGGAGAGCAGGCTGAAATCGACGCCGCTACAGGGTCCATCTCAGAGGATCAGTAGTATGATACTACTGCTCCTCCTCTTCAGCTTGGATCGCTGACATCGAACAGAGTCTCGATGTCAGCACGGAACCCCCGGGAACTCGTTCCCGGACAACGGTGTACCCTCCACGAGTGGGGGTACCTTTCCTGTCCCCGGACCTTCCTGCGAAGCTGTGTGGATCCGACGCCACCCTGGTCTTAGGGCCCGGTGGTGCCACACATCCTCGGCCTCACGGTCGAAGGACCATCATAGTAGTACTGTACACTATCGATGGGCTTCCTACTCTGGAAGGAGCTTCTCAACGAGACAGGGAGGAAACGACACGACCCGGTTGCCATACCCGGTCGTGCCTCCCTCGGATCGACCAGGAGCAGGTCGTGAAGCAGTGTTTCGACACTGGTCTCCTACGTTGGATGGAGCAACGCCTTATAATTAACTGTGATAATAATTTTTTTTCTACAGTACAGTAGAAACTATATTTCTATATATTCCTCTACTGTTTCTGTCGACCATGTCGACGGATCCAGTAGTTCATATTATTATCTAATTGTTTAGACTGATCCGGGATCTCTGAATTTTCAGAGACCTCGTTTCAGTCTAGTGGGGGGTGGTGTGGTGGTCCCGCGTCGTCTTCGAGGTACCTTCGTGGTCCTCGTGGGCAACATCGAGAGCACCTCTATTACCCGACGCCTGGGGGCGCTGGAGTCTAGCACCACGTCACCACTTGGTCACGTGGCCCTCGACTCCGGTGTATATAAGGCCGTTGTACGGCCTTCCTCAAGGTCAGTCCAGCCCCGACTGACCATCGTGAGCGATGGTTGGCGGCTGCCCGGCTACCATATTCTAGTACTCCTCTGTGCTGCTGCACAGAGGAGGTGTATGTGGAGTATCAACTGTAGATACTAGAAGGCCTAGTGTCGAACCTGTTATAGAGTTCAAACTCTGCCACCTGTAACTGTGATCGAGAACGGCTGATGCCTAATAGATGTGTTATTAGACAATAAAGTTTTAACTGGAACCTGAATAGTTGTTCTTCGTTGTTTATCGAAAGATTCGATTGAACATCGAGGGGTAGAACACTACACTACTAACACATTGATCGCTATTATATATCTATATTATATGATTCCTTGTCTAAAGGTTATATGACATATTTTTCTGTATCTAGGTCTGCTAGCACATGTACTGGGCAGAAGGCAAGACACCCCACGGGGTACTTTAAGCTCAGTATAAATAAACCAATTACAACAACAACAACAACAACACCATTCTTTTTAATTACTATAATTATGCCTGTAAATATTGTAAAAAGATGATATTCCGAGGAAATACCACGATTTCAAAAGAGTCAAAAAGGAATCAAAGGGATTCCTGTTGGATACTTTGATCACTATTTTAATAGAGGGTCCCGTCCACCACAATGATTGACACACAATTATGTACATGTATGTAGGACAGGAGGGTGATGCTCCTATAGTAAAAGGAAGAGCTGGCTAAAAATGCCCTCATTTTCAGTCCTTTCTTTTCATGTAGCTATAACCTGTCCCTTTTGTTGCTCACAAGTGGTCATTCAAGTATGGTGCTAAAAAAGGGGGATTTGAGTAGGTACCTAGTTGGGAGAAGTCAGTCAGTATGATAAACTATAGAGTGGGTGACATGAGTAGGTACCTGGTAGTGCAACTCTCTCTATCTTAAACAAGGCAGGTGACTTTTCAGACTAATGTGGTGAGTGCAAGTATTTAGGTGAAGCAGTGCACGACTTGTTTAGAAAAGAGGGCACATACTCACAGCTCTTTTTACAATAGGAGCAACACCCTCCTGGGTATGTGGCTTTTGTGGTTTTGCCGATGAATATGTGGGTCATGTATGGATGGGTGCAAAATGGTTAGTTTTGTATGGGTAAAGTTCACATAATATAACAATGCCTTCATACCATTTTAATTTCCTGGACTTTTCAACTCTCAAAAGTTTATTTCTTTCTTTCACAGACTTTCTTGTCTGTATAATCTCTGGTCCCTAGAACTAGAAATCTAGTATCCTTTTCAGATTGCTGCCTATTATGAACACAGCCAGACATATTATATGGGCAAGTTATGATACTCCTAAAAATGCTGGACTTAAAAGAAGTATATATACAAGAGCGCAACAATATCAATTCCAAATAAAACCAAATACGCTAATTTGATTTTCTCTACTGGCCAAGGGAGCTTCACTGTTAACAGCAATTATATGTTCATCAAATATAATTATAATGGTAAGATTTATGGTTTATAAAGGGAAAACACAGACCTGCGATAAACACATTTTAGTCCTTAACCCAAATTATACTAAAGTCAGAGTTTTAGCATAAAAGGATTGAAAGTTTTTACATAATGCCCTGTTTGCCTAAATGTGCACCTTTTCAAATTTTGTGGTGATCGGATGATAATGTCCAGTGATATAAGGTTTTCAATACTGACCAACACATAAGTCATTAGGAGAATCCACTGTGCACAGGTCATAGATATCACCTTATAGTGAATTTTCTATATTCAAAGTCAAGCCTTATGACCTTAACCTTGAGCAAGGTCTTTCATACTATGTTCAATTATGAGGGTCATATAGCATTACTAAATATCAAAATTTTTATAATGAAATATGAAGTGATAACATTCTAATTCACATCTATGCAGAATACATGCCTATGCATACGAAACCAGAGCCCCTCTCTTCCTAACAACCGAGATGTAGGTCACTTTTGAACAAGAGGCCATATCTTAGGAAGTTATGTCTCCATGACAACCACATTTTTCATGAATAAACTTGTATACTATTTTCCCATATTAACTAACTTACGAATATCAGGCAAAAAGTTATCTGATAATATGACCAAATTCATTTTTCCAATTTGCCTTTTTGCCTAATTTCAGATTTTGTTGTATTTGGGTTGCCATGCAACCATATGAAAATTTGTTGGCAACTTGATTTTTGAGTTATATGGAATCTTTAAGGGAGGAACTTTGAAATGTGATTGAAATATATAATGCATCTTATTTTCTCAGTAGGAGGGGTATGTGTCCACTGTCAGCCCGCCCACGTAAATAAACAGTGCAACGCTTTTTATTGTGCCTTACAATATTACCTTGTATAAGCATGAAGGTCTACACTGGATGTATACTGTACTGTAGTTACCTGTGGTTCGACTGCCTACTTACGGGGGTAGTGAGTTGGGGCTGAGAGTGTCCTTAAAGACCACAGGATATCTCCAGATACATTTATAACAGAATGCACATATGCAATGTTGTATGTATCCCTCCAGCCATTTGGGGGGGATGTATCAACCCTGTAGGCTAATTGACATACTGCATGAAAATGCTACAGTACAGGCGAGTCAACAACCAGAGCTGAAACAAGATGCATGGGACTGTGCACCATGCAGCGATCAAAGAGTTAGCAGGGATGTTGAGTGGTATAGGTTGATGGTTTCACCGATCACCTGGCTCTCTCTGTGTAGGTGGGAATTGCATTCTGTATTGTCCCTCAGGGGTTGCATAGTGCTTTAATCCACAAGTGATGTCAGTGCATAAATGCAGGGATTGTGACATGCATGCATCATGCCGACAATATGTGACCCATCTAGAGGCTATTGTGAAAAGAATCGGAATCAGATTCTCACTGTCGTAACTCACCTTCCGGTTCCTAGATGTTCTGCTGCTTAGAACCAACTTCTCACCTTACACTCAGAATCAATCTTTTTAATGTGAGTCATACTGGGAAGCATTCCCCAATTCCTGAAAACTTAAGAATCAATTCTATAACCTATTACCTTGCTGCAAAACAGGCGAGAAGTCATTGCCTCAGGGTAGTCAGTTCCCATTTGGGAATTGCACCTCCGACAGAATTGAATTCCTATCCTTTTGCAACACCCTCCTGGAGAAAATTTATGTGCATCCAGGGGGGGGGGGTTAGTTCTGCATCTGGCCACCAGGGGGCATTGTATGAGTAAAACACTGAAAACTATACTAAAAAATGCCCTAGATCAATTTTTGATGGGGAATCCAGTGGTATGCCCAAGATTATTCCATCTTCACTAAAAATGTTCCATTTATGGAATGTATAAGAAACATCCATTGCCATGGAAACATAGAAAATTGGCATATATGACACTTTCTAGTTGCCATGGAAACCACCCTATTATTCTAAATGGGAACTTTTGTCACAAATGTGTTGGATATTTATGTAAAGAACCCAGAACCAAAAACAGACCTAAAAAATTCTATCTAGAACCAATTTTATGATAAAAACATCAAATTTCCTTGTTTATTTTTCTACAAAACTGTATTTTTGGCATTATCAGTATTTAACCTAGGATATAATGCACTTAGAGCTTATTTGCATTTTCCAGTTGCATACAACAACCTAGGGTTGATAAGCAATTACAGAAGAACTACCTGGAATATTTTAACTCAAGATATCTCATTTTAAAGCCTGTGACTTATACTTTAAAAAAGCCTTTCCCCTTAATGCAGGTTTTCCCCCACCTGGTCACATATAGTAACAAACACTCCAAAATATTCACTATGATGCAAGAATGTAGGGATAATGACCATCAGCACTGTATTATTGCATCATAAAAACCAAGGAGGTTGACATGAATCTGGAGGAACCCTGTGACCTTTAAAGGTTTAGTAGAGGTGTGGAGGCTGACAGGAGATAACCACAGGTGAGGGAGAATGATTGTCACCCTGGTGACCAGGTGACACCCGTGTGTAGCGGCGAAGATCCTTAATGATGCTACTTACTAAGTGCTATACGTGCTGCAGCTGGAGGCTTGGTCCTTGTGCTATATGTAACTACTAGTAAGCTGTGACCCCTCTCACATCCCTCCTCCCTCCCACTATACCTTTGCCAGGGGCTGCCCTCAGCAGCAGTATCAGTATTGATCAGCATCCTTTCTTTATATCCATTCTAGAGTTTATTTGGTGATTGGGAAACGTTTAAATAGGAAATATGCAACATGTATTGAATGTCATATAAGCATGACACAGGGGGAACAAGAAGGAAGGAGGAGAAGGGGTGGGGGTCATACTTCAAACATTAAGAAGTGACTTTGGGTTTAGTTGGATCCTGGCCCTCCCCACCTACCCCCTATATTTTCAGATTTCTGGATCTCTATTATAAATTATTTTTTATCCCCTCTTCATTATTGTGCAGGCGGGGCTGCCTTACTTCTCCCCTCTGTATTTCCTTAAGGTGGGTAACTCCCATGGGCTAAAAGTAACTAAATTCTTACCAATCTTTTGCCATGTGCCATCCTTCATCACATACACATTTGACTGGTGAAAAGAAAATAGGGCGGTCCCAGGCTACGTTCAAAGATATTTCATCTTGAAGTTAGAGCGACCTTGTCATAGGAATGCATAGTGTTGGCACAAATGTTTAGTGTAACTACACATCTCTATAAATCACTCAGCATGTACCTCATAATGTTACTGGTCCAATTAGGGTATTTTGAACATGATATATGGTCCCGGGCATATTTTAATTAAAGGCTTTTGGCAATTTAGATAAGAAAGTAATAAATAGTGACTAAGTGTTGATAGGTCTATATGTGGAACCTTTAACACTGCACTCCTACACAGGACTGGGTGGTCTAGTGGTAGCTTGTTTGACTTCTGACGCAGAGGTTGAGTGTTCAAGGCTGGGCCTGGACCAGGGTTTGCTGGAGGCTATTGCGAAAAGAATCGGAATCAGATTCTCACTGTCGTAGCTGACCTTCCGGTTCCTACCTGTTCTGCTGCTTAGAACCAACTTCTCACCTTACACTCAGAATCAATCTTTTTAGTGTGAGTCATACTGGGAAGCATTCCCCAATTCCTGAAAACTTAAGACTCAATTCTATAACCTATTACCTTGCTGCAAAACAGGGGAGAAGTCATTGCCTCAGGGTAGTCAGTTCCCATTTGGGAATAGCACCTCCGACAGAATTGAATTCCTATCCTTTTGCAACACCCTCCTGGTGAAATTGGCATATACATGTACCATTCTGGTGCTACTTACAGCACCAAGAAGTTTGTGAATGAACTAGAGAACCCATATGCTCAGAATCCTGCGCAGCGGGCCTACTTTGTAAGGGAGTTACCCACCTTAAACTACTGTACAATATTGATATGTGTATGCCTATGTGTGATAATGTCATAATTATAGAGCAACCCCACGCTCCGGCTAATGAAAGCACAAATCTATGTATACATAATGTTCCACGTTCTTATATGAGAGTAAGGTTGAAGTAGCCTTGGTATTACCACACATGTTTTATTGTGAGAAACTGCAGCTGAATGTGAAAAGAGTCAAGCAGTGGGTGAGTAATAAACACACACCTTTATGGGTAGTAAACCACACCTGGCCATATTGTGCACCAGCTTTCACTGCTGCAAGTTTGGTGATAAAAATGGTTGGATGTTTCAGGTAATTTGATTCTCGCTGATCGATCTGTGAATTTTAGAATTAAAGTTGAAAGTCAATTATGCTTATATGAATGACTCCCATTCCTCTTAATTTCCTCAGTTTTCCATATATATGCTGGCTTGAAACAATGATAAAATTCTGAATATAGAGAACGTGCTTTGTACGTAGGCTATAGGAAAGGTAGAACTGGAGAGGTAAGCCCAAAATGATGAAGACATGGGAGCAAGAAGGCTGATCGCACCTTGTCATGCTGGTCTCATTTCTTTACAGCCCGACAACAGGATCATCTGTGGTCATGCAAACTGTTGACAGTGAAGGGAGCTGAGAGCACTTGAAGGAGAAGTCCAAGGGTAATGCCTCACAGGCAACCAACACTTATTCTTACTAGAATTCGAGCCTAATTGTCAAAACTGGTAGGGAACTTTTACGTTTGGTGCCATGTTGACCGACCCTTGCGTGGCATTTGAGCCAAAATATATTATCGGTAATTTTGTAGGACTGTGAGGCAAATGTTCACATAGGGCCTATAGGCCATAAATATAGCATTAGGCCACCAAAGGCTTTAGGTCACCAAATCCCTTAAAGCACAAATCCGTTACGCCACAAAATGTTTAATGGCCCTGACTTTACTTAACTAAACCTATAATATATGAGGATATGACATCTTACAGACGGTATTCTGTCACAAAATTACTATACTAAATCGACAAATTCAATTTACCTTGGGACGTTCTTTAAAAAAAACAACCTGTATTGATTGTGTTGTTAGATAAGTCATAACAGGGAGGCCCTCTGATGTTGGCCTTCTATTACTTGTAGTACTAGGTCAGCTGTACTGACATTGGTGTAGATGGATCCTCAGTGACAAGGAGAACCAATGCTATACAGGATGCTTAATAACAGTAGGATCCAGAGTACCTGACAGGTGAAGGGTCTTAGCACACATCTGCCACTCTTCTCTTTCCCACCTTCATACAGGTAGAGGTATGCATAGAAATGGTAAAGGAGAGGAGGGACCCGGACCTGACAAGGAAACCACACTCACTGGTGTTCTATACAGCATCGCTACAACCACACAGTACAAGTTTGATGTTAAGAGTTATTGGTAGGTATAACCTTGCAGGTGCAATGAGCTGCAATGCATAAGAGAAAGAAGTAGTCCCTCGTGATGACCAGAAGAGCCAGTGTACGAGGACCACCCAATGCCAGGAAAGCCTCATGTAGGGCATTGCGTCGTCATCATTGAAATGAATTCTAAGATAAAACATAATACGTATTATAAGGTCAACATAGGATATCTAGCCTCGCCTTTTCATATAGATTGATTGGATGAGTCGAATCATCCATTATATCGTAGATCTTTTGCAAGTATATCAGAGATAATGATACAGTTAGTGTAACTCTTGACGAAGGGCCGGTGTTTCCATAGTTCATTTCTGAATCTGTGAATTATTGAATACAATGTACTAGACTTGTAAAAACTAGAGTGAATGTGAGATAAGCTCTCGTCTAAAAAATTCATATTTTTGGGAATACATGGTTATTTGACTTGGAACACTTTAAGACTTTCATCACTTTAAAGCGAGCCGTCCGAGATGCTCATGCAGCATCATCGACATCAATTATTTGGAAATAGCTAGTATATATACCTCTGGCAATATCTGATTAATGTAAATATACCTAGAAGATGATTATATGTAGTCCGCTCACTATACCCCAGATAATAGCTATTGAATTATAAGATAATTATAAAGTCTGCAGACTAAAGTACATATCAGATTTGATTAACACCGTTGAAGGAGGCGTTGACAGCCGTCGGTCAGTACGTATGAATTTTGACGTAATTCTGTCATCGCCCATGACCTTTGCCCACCTACGTCAGATCAAATTAACTCCCCAAGACTTCAGAAGGATACCTCCGCTAGGGGCCAACAATGTCTCTTAGGGGCCGCGTAATAGTAGACTCTGAAAACACAAAGACAAGCCCTAAGCCCTGGGGGCTCAAGGGGGCGGTCCACTTCCACTTGGGTGTGCAAGAGAGGGCGCTGCAATCGGCGACAAAAGAGGAAGCGACGACGGGTTGTGCAAGACGTAGGTTACGTCGCTGTCTTACGTCGTGGGACGTTGTTGTCAGCAACAGGTCAGCTATGTATATGGGATTAGAACAGCAGGTCTGCCTGCTTCCCTTCTAAGGTGCTTGTCCAACCACTGGCTGGGTGAAGCTCATGACAATGCGACATACCCCCTATATGAGAATGTAACAAAGGCATTACTAAAATTTTATTTGAAAAATGCAAAGAGAAAAAGATGTTGTTACCAATCAGATTCCTATACATGACAAAAATGATATCATTGCCATTCCCATGAAAAATCCTTTGCAAATATTTATAAATAAAATAATAATCTGTTACTTTTTTTCCCCAAAAAAAAAAAAAAAAATTAAAAATACAAATATTGGAGAGAGGTGCTTGTACATGCCATGGATTGTTTGATCGGAAATTTTCTGTAGATGTAAATAGACTATTCTAAGACTTGAAAGTATGTATTTTCTGCATATTTACAAGATTTTTACCTCAATGTCACAAAACGACCATGTTAAAAGTGTCCGTTACACCATATGGGGTTATATGGGGCCATATGAAGTACAGGAGAATTTAAAATATGGAAGGCCATAGCTTCGTTAATAATCATCCTATGAGAATTTTATGGTTACCTACCCCCCCCCCCCTAAATCGATACCAAAGAATCCAATGGTGGTATTCATCTTATTCTATTCCAACTGATTGCTTAGCAACAGGCTCTTTATTGCAAGATTTTCCAGTATTTGGGGCAATGGTGAAAAATGATTTTACGAGGTATTTTCATGATAATGATTTCCCAAGAAAGAATCATAGCTATATCTTAAAATTTCTTGTACATGTTCCTGAATACCTATATTTTCCATTGCAATTGAGAAATTATGAGAAAAGAAAGATTATTTTTTTACGATTTTTTTCACTTTCATCTGTTGCAAACTCATGAGCTTGATCCGGCTGCATATCTCTGTCTAGTCGACGATTCTTTCTTCAATCGCTGATTTTGTTTTGTTATCATCATTGACCCATTGCTATAGTTTAGACCAGGTATATACAATAGAGTCGACCTCCCTGCTTCTTGTTGACTGCATATTATTCATTGTCTGTCCCTACTTCCATTTCTATGTCTATCTATGTCGCCCTTTGTTTTTCTCTTGCTTCTTACATTTGCCTCTTTCATTTCCTTTGATCCACCCACTCATCTTAATCTCTTTTTATGGATATAGCACATCGGTTTAGTACATGAGAACATAGTGATCAGTACATCATTTACAAGAGGAATTCAGAAAATAGCTCTGGAAGGCATTTCTCAAGATGGTACGACTAGACCCTCTTCAAGTCATAATTCAGATCCCTCAGTTAAATCCCTTACAGCCCTTCATCTAGTGGTCACTAATAATTGCAACTGCCCTACCAAACCCTAAGTAATTACTGCCTTAAATGCTGATCATACAGAGTAGTCATAGTGTGTTACCTACAGGCTACACTTACCCACTCTGATATTGAAGGTTTCAAGTCGTACTTGTGTCTAGTCGTACTGCCTTTGAGAAATGCCCACCAGACCTTCACCCAAACCACAAAGCACCTTTAGTGATTAGGCAGGCCCCTCAGCATCCACACCTACATCTTCACCCTCACCTTAGGGCGGAGGTTCCCCACTGCTTACTGGCGTCGGCCGCCATTTTGTCTGAACCTATAGCCTCCGGCGCGCCCTCTGTCGGCGCCATCTGAAGGTAAAGGATAGTAAAAGATGCGCACAGAGGCGCACCGGTTACAACGACGGGTGGGTGGGTGGTAGGGAAAGGGCATTACTCCTACAATGAGCCTGTGGCTCCCCCTGGGGATAAGAGTCAATAGGTGGCGGGCAAGGGGCTTCCGGGGGCAGTAAAATGAAGTCTTTACCTTTAAGGGTTTATTTACATACGCAGCTATGTCATTAATTCGAGTGAAAGGCTGAGATATTTATTTGGGTCGTTGGGCGCCAGTCTCCCAGGGGGTGATATCCATGGAACGTCTGATTTTCTGTAGACAAATTTACAGGATTTTAAGTCGAATCCCTAAGGAATTCCTGTATGGACCTTGGAATTTAAGATACAATTTCTAAGTTCAAATTTCCAAAACCCCGCGACTTTATCATTGCTAGACCACAATAACATGTGCATGAACTATTGTGGGCCTTGAGCAACTTTGAACAGTCATTACAAATATCAAACTTTTTCTTAAATAGACAAGGATACATAGGCCAACATGTAATTCTTTAGAAGCTAGCAACACTTTTACTCTCATTATTATCACGCCAAAGGACATTATATAGATCTATGTGCATCTATGCAGACATTATAGGCAAAACAGTGGTTATACCCTTTTATTCATTTTCAATCATAGACCTTCCGAAATTTAATCTTCCTTTATACATGTATATGCATCTGAACAACTATTGGGGTCAATCCTGGGCTTTGATCAAGACGACAGCTCGAGGCGGATTTTTGAATCACAGGGGGCAAGGGGACAACCCTCTTTCCCAAAATAAAACACCTTTACGACAAAAACACCATCTACCCGCTGGTTCAGGAATCTCACCCAGACGTTTCTCACAGGGCACCCGGCGTGCGCCAGCCTCCCACTGCGCAGGCGCCAGCGGAAGTCACCAGCGCCCGCGCGGCCTGTTATTGTACTAACCCATAACGAGCTTTTGGGACGTTAGCGCCATCATACTTTTTTCTCTCTCCCCATTCTTTCTCAGGATTGTCACCTTCCCCTTCAAAAGAAGCAATGAGAAAGGGAGAAAAGTCCTTTATCAATGCGTGTGTAAGATTCCAATCTCTCCCCTGTGTATAAAGGTGTTGTACCTGACTTGAGCATGCCGTCCTGCATATTGATGACGCCTCATGCCTTTGATGACGTAGATAACAACGTCATATGGACGTAAGTTGGCGTCATTACAATAACAGCCTCTTCAGGTGTGCTCATCATGGGCGTGGACTGGTTACCAGATTTAGTCTGTGTAGGTGTTATCCATATGCTATAGTAAGGGTGAGAAAGTAAAGGGAACAGTGCTGCCCTCTGGTGCCTTTATTTGCTATGCACAGACCTTGATTACAGAGGTGAGTGGTTACTTTGGCAAAGTCACCACTCACCTCTGTAATCAAGGTCTGTGCATAGCAAATAAAGGCACCAGAGGGCAGCACTGTTCCCTTTACTTTCTCACCCTTACTATAGCATATGGATAACACCTACACAAGACTAAATCTGGTAACCAGTCCACGCCCGTGGTGCTCATACTTTATTCAATCCTAAAGTTCTAAGGCTAGCCTATATATAATGGACGCCGTTTTTTCCTTTTAATCATTTTTTTGTTTGTTTTGTTTTTACAACAGAACGCCACCCTATTTTACATAGTGAGGCATATAGAAGATAGCAACTGTGCAAAACAGTTTAAAATGAAAATGAAGTGAAAGGTCAACTGGACGGAAACATCTGGGTTATTACATAAAATATATTCACATAGATTCAATTTATTAATATCTGACAACGTACGTAGTGGGCATTTTCTAATCGATCCCCAAAAATTTCCCCAACGTCTTTTTGACCAAATAAGGTTTAACAGGGAGTGGCAGTGGTGGCTCTTTGACAGGGTCGGCTCCGACTTATTAGAGGGTATCTTGACCTCCAGTCTGAGTAAGGCTTATCCTTTGTTGTCAGTAGGCTTTAGTAAAAGCCTTGGGAGGGGGAGGGGTCTGTAAACGGTCTATGACACTCATAGTGAAAACCCAACCTTGATTTGAATCATCTTCAACGGCCGACCTCATGTATTCTCAGCTTTTTCAAATAGTCATGGTAGATCAAGGACATTCAACATGCGTGAAAAGTGCGATAGTCTACATTCTCCACACAATATAGGCTCCATGTCTAACCAAAATCTGTTAGATGTTTCCCATTAGTCTTAACACGAGCTGGTAATTATCAAAAATTGGCATCTATAGACAAAGTTATAAACATGGTTCCTCACCATCCTGTTTCGGAAACTGACTAAGATTTTGACAGGTTTTTGGAAATAGTTTACGGATTTACTAAAATTAATGATCACCTTACAGTAGTTGCAGCTTTCATTGGGTGAGGGGCATCATATCCTATTGTAATCTGAGTTGAGATTAATAGGGATTTAACTGATTCATCCCAAGAAACCTTAGCATTTCATTCATGTACGATCCATATATCCGTGCGAATGCCTAATTATTCCCCAATGGTGCACTGACAGCGTCCTGCAGAACATGTTGCTGTGAGTGGACAGAAAAAAAACAATGTTCAAAATTTAAAAAAGTCTAACTTTCTAACTAAAGCTGGTCAAAAGCTCATGCCTAAATGTCAAATTGTTTGTTAGTCAAATGAGACTAATCCTCAGTCAAAGTGCTAAACTTGCCTTTGACTGATTTTGACAAGGATTCATTGAATGATGGTCTGCTAAGCACACTATCTAACATGTATAGTTTAATTCAAATTTTGAGTCTTTCTTAAACCATATATATAGGATTCACACCCACCAAATCAGGGTCTCATGATATGCCTCACATCATTTTTATTTAGAACCCTTGAGCTACGCTGCTCTGTGTTTGTCATAGAGAAGCAGGTATAACTTTGTGGATACTACTCATACTTATCTACATTACCAAAGAATACATGTTTCTATCTGACTTCCTTCTTCGTTTGACAATGTATCAACCTTTTTGGTATATTTTGCAAAGTGTAATGTTAGATAAGCCTCAAATATATATAAAGTGCACACCCACCAGAAAAATCCAGTTTACGTGACCAGATTTGCTAAACTATATATGAATGCCTAGCATCACTCTAAATGCTTACTTTTGAAAGGTAGGGGGGTTTATGCACAGCAGAGAACTTTGATGTGTATATAGAAAGGTGAAAGGATGAAACAAGAAGGAGGCTATGCCATAGATTAGAAAGAAATACTGTACTATCTGTAAACTATCTAGCGAAGCAAAGAAACTCAGAACGTGAGGGGATGTTTAGTGCAGAAGATTAGACTTCTTTTTATAAACGTGATTTGTTAACGGTGTCAAATCTTTGAACGTCTTGCTCCAGATGTAAAAAAGAAGCAGGAAGATCAAAGGCATCTTTTATCCCTTTTGCATTCAAACTAAAAAGGAAAGAGAAGAAAAGGGGCTCTAAATATAAAAGAAGTCTCCTTGATGTCACAGTGTCGTACATTCCCAGTATAATTCAGGTTGTGAATCAGAGGGCTATATAGCTGTAGATATTTCATAGATGGCAGATAAGAGCATTGAATAGCAATTGCCATGCAGTCCATTCAATTGCAGTTCTAAAACGCCCATCATACACTATCCCCATCTAGCAGTCTATAATAATGTTTTAACTTAATGTCCACTTGACCGTGTGAATGTGCAGGCTGGAGTTGACTAGGGGTTGACAGGGGGTAATGTTTACTATAAGGGCAGATGTGTTTGATGTAGTCGTTAAAATTAAGTTGCCTGTCAAGTGCTGTCAACACCTACTGGGGTGATCCATGATGCTGCCGGACATGTCCAAGTCACGCCCTCTTCAACTCTTCAACCCTGCATTTACACCTTATATAAAACCAATTTCCACCATCCCAAGATGTATAATTCTCATCTCTTTTATAAACTCCATGGGAGGCGCCTGTAGACTTAAATTTCTTTGTTAATTTCCGACAGTTGTCCTGGTTAAACCAGAGGAGGAATATGTAACATAATATCTTACTTTCTTAATTTTGTATATGAACTTTTATTTCATTCTGTTCCTCCAGAATAATAAGGTTATCTACCCTTCATATCCATTTTAATGTGTGCCATGAATTCACTTTCTTTTTGTTTGCCTGGCTGATGCTCGTCACTGTTAAAGTTTTTGCTTTAGAATCAATCATTTCTTTACTTCCTTCCCTTTTTAAAAAAAATATTCACTGTTTCTCATTGGCTAGAACACTAGAACTCGCCCCAGAACAGGAGACCATAGACCATAGCTGCATGGGCTCTTCAACTGGGGGCGTAGCCATGGATTGAGTGGCAGGTGGTGGTCCAATCAGCACTGAGTGCCCGACGTCTATAAATGGAGGGTGTGAGAGTGTTTCCGTCATTCATCATCAGTACACTTGGGTGGATTCTAACCAGACACGGATACACATACACACAAACAACAAGGTAGGTCCCTTGGCTGACATGTTAGCAGAATCTTTACTTTGGTGGGCAATTTTCAGGTATTGGCATACACTCAGAAGTGTTAGCAAGGCACCCTATATTTGGTTCATTGATTTCCAGGTAATGCCATATTGGGTCTGAGAGGTTAAGATTTCATTTTGTAAACTTCAGGTTAGTGAAGGGTATAAAACAGAGGCGTAGGAAGCAAATCTTCATTGGGGGGGCCCGGCGAGGGCACCATCGCGACCACCTTGAATTGTCGGCTGATGCGTGATGGCGTCTATATAATGCGTATTTAGAATTCATATAGAAAAGTAACTTTTGGTAAATTTTGGATCTGACTTAAGGCTCAGACCCCCATTTTCCCTATGACATCACCATAATAATCTAATTTGAGATGTAAAGTTTTAGCTTCTTTTCCATTGTGTTTATGAGTTCTTGTAAAATATTGGGGGGGGCCCAGACATCCTCAGGCCCCACCTCCTTCATGATTGGGGGGGCCTAGGCCCCCCTGGCCCCCCTCTTCCTACGCCCCTGTAAAATGGATATATGGAAGAGTCTATTGTCATTGAAGTTGAGAGAGATGTTGAAGATGAGGCAGAGGTCCATGTAACAACATTTAATTTGTGACCTTGGGGTTTTACATGGCCTTAGATACGGGGGCTCCTTCAATATTTCGAGGTCGACAGGTCCTTAGTGTATGGAAATTCGCCAACACAATTATATGGAGGCAGAGAGGAGTCCATATTTAAGTGTGTCTACCTGAATGTCTTTTAAACTGTATCTTTCTCTCTGAATACAAACATTATGAGGAGCCCATTATGAGAAAGGAATTATAGTGGTACAGGATCTAACAATGATGGGAAAGACACAACTGTCACATGAGTCATGGTCAGTTGGTGTCAGTGACACTACACCTGACAGGTGATATAAGGATGTGAATGTGGGGGGGGGGTAGAGAGATGAGGAAGACTCACCTGGATGGATCCCACCTATACACACCTGCCAGCACAAGCCCTCACCTGTCCCTCCTTCTACAGGTCCTAGCTGTCATGCCTACGCCTACATTTACAGTACAGTATGATTATTTATTTGAACATTATCTACTGATGTTTATATCTGCAGCAGGTGGGAACAGCAAGCTGAGCATCCTGTGACATTCTGTTTGTTTGCGTCCACATACAGACTCGTATTGCTTATGTTTATCTTACATTATTTCTATTTGGCAGTTATCTATTCTGTGTTTATCCTTTGGCAGCTGGGGTTAGTCATATTCATGTGGGAACTGAACCTGAAGATGAGACTGACATAATGTAATTATATTCAATATTGTGCGGTTAGGTTAGGAGCAGGTGGAGCCATTGTGCATCATAAGGTACACTCTGGACATGTGAAGAGATAGGGATGGGGGAAGGGGGTGGATCTAAGTGTCCCTTCCAATGACAGACTGCTATAATTTGTATATCTGTAAGGTTTCTTTTCATTCAGCACCATGTATGATATTTACAGACTTAACATGAACAATGAGCTTATGACAAAACTCATTGCTTATGTATACCATAATGCTTATCAGAGAGAAGTGCGCTTTAGAGAATAGTTATAATGATGACCAGAGTCAATATCTCCCAGAATAGGTATCATATGCAGACACTGAAGCCCTCTCATGACACAATAGGAGACAATAGGAGACCCCTGGTGCTAGTGATACTCTTCTGAGGCCTGAGAGCTTGGATTGTGTCTCCCACCTGTGACTTTTGATAGTTAGGGCTGTACAGGGATGGACAGGGTTATAGACCCCATAACCCAAACCAGCCCCACCCTTAACCTCTACTCGACTGCTTACCTGTGGCCCAATAGCCAGGTGGGGTGGGGGCTGACCCTGGGCCGAGAGATACTCGGTGGTTGAGCAGGTGGAGGAGGGGAGGGGTCAGGCAGAGAACAGCTGGTGGTGGCCACACTGGCTCTTCATGTCCTCCTCATTGCCTGCTTCCCCAACTGTTGTCATTGCTTCTCAGTGACATGAGCCACATGGTGCCTCCCATCTAGTTTGCAGACTTGTAAGCCTGTAGTAGGACCAGCACTCTAAGGCAAAGTGACCTGGCTGCCGTTTTTATAAGTGTCTGACAGAAATGAGGATGGGAAAGTTTCCTTCTTGTCTAGGACACTTAGTTATATGAGGAGTGATTTTATGTGTATTCCAATGTTATGTTTGATACTATTTGGACTATCAAATGTAGTTAGTAAGCAAGAAGACGAAGGGTCACACTCAATAACTGTGCACTAATACTCCTTTTGAATTTTGATCTTGATCGTAGTATGTGATGTCCAATATATTCAGATATCAATACAATCTCGTACTCTCATATATCACATAAAGTACAATATGCACGATACTTGCATGCCAATGTCTATATAAACTAATACCACATATAATGTGATTAATGGTGACCCCCGAAAACACTTATTCGGAAGGGGATTCAGTGGCTTAAAACTCATAAGAGTGCTTTCATCTCATCAGCAGCCCAAGCATTAATAATAGATGCCACAAACAGCTGATAAGGATACAGACCCACCGTATGGCCACACCCTTCAACACCATGTGTTTTCAACCCCTACTCTTTCATTGGCTATTGTTTGCCCCCTTCTCAACTTACAAGATCCCCTTTGCCCCGACATATGTTCACAGTGGCCCACCTACCCTAGCTATAACACCCCCTGTGTCCTATCCCTTTTTCCCACGCTCTTTGGAGAACGGATTAAGTCGACTTGAGTGTTTGTCATGAGTAAACAGAGAAATGATTAGGTTCTCCCAATCCTAACTTGGCCGCTGCATGCGAAAGGCTAGAATTCCCAGGGCCTTCTAGATTTGCAGTCGATCCCCCAATAGAACCCAAAAGGGTTGGGTTTCTGTGTTGGCTGCCAAAGTGAAGGGCCCCTGATTTTTAGCCTTGTTGTGTGTTGAGGGTCAAATATCAGGTTTCAGGTAAAATGAGACTCTCATCATACACTACAAGATGTCAGGCCATCTGACCACCTTTGATGGTCTGTTTTGGGAGGTGAGCTTAATCAGCGTAGGAAAATATAATTGAAAGGGACGAGGAGTTTTCCAATTAAAAACCTAATTACAAGGGTAGTGTCAGAGCGGAATGGCCCAGGCTGGTGAATATGAGGTATTTTAACGATGCCATGTGTTGAGGAAGGGATGCTCCTATATGTCCAGGTGACATTTCAATGTCCGTGTCAGTATGGTGTTCCTTAACAATATGGCTTCATGCATTTTACTGTCATAGGTTGTACCAATAGATATAATAATTATAGCACCATCCATTGCCCTTTCTTTACTGCTCTCTAAGTGAAAAACGGTGGTAATAAGCATTTCTTTAGTTTCTCATATGTAAGAGGACAATTTTAACTAAATATGACAGAACAATCAGGTGAATATGATCAATAATTATATATAAGCACTATTACCCATCGTTACCATGTGTGAATGGTCTTAGGTTTTTGCTGCATAATTCAAGCCATTTTAATTATCACTCTGCCATTGAATCAGTCACTAATTAATTACTCACATTCATCTTCGATCATGATATCTAGAGGAAATGTAGGCCTATGTTTATTATCCTAAGGCATCCTTTCAAACATCAGTAATCCATAAAATGAACAGCAGATTGTACTAAATCTATATAATCTGAATTAAGTTTAGCATCCCGTTTATCCTCCATAGTAAAACATTGAAAACCAACCACCCCATGCATTGCTCTTTCCAGATGCTGAAGCTGATCAGCTCACCGGAAACCCCCCGCCCCCACTGTACAGCAGGGCAGAGAGTAGCTCGTAAGTACCGGAAGGCGTACCAGCGGAGACTGCGCCGTAAGGAGTACACTAAATTGAGGAACATGGTACCTGCTGTGGCCTCCAAGGACAAAGTGTCCAAGGTCACCGTCATAGAAGAGGCTATTAAGTACATAGAGGAGCTTCATCAGGCATTGGCACAACGATTGAAAAATAGTGGTGAGTTCCACGCCTTCTATACCATTGACATTGGTACACTACATTTTAAATGATTCGACTGAAGTTGAATATTGATCTACCTATTATTTTATTTCTGAAATAATGTCAAGTTTTAGCTTGTATAATCTGATTTACACGGTAGTGTGGAGCGAAAGTTGTTGGGTCAGAACCTTAGATTAGCTGTCCACTGAACAGAAAATCTCTCTACTAAATGATTTTAAAGCATAATGATGACAGTTACATTGTATCTTCTATAAAGAACATAATCAAAAGCTCAGACAATTGAACCCCTGTATTATAATAGAAGAAATGGGTTAAGTCGCATATGTAAAAGGGTGCCTTATTTTCTACTATTCAGGTGTACCGGAAGTAGATATAGACACTCGGCGGATGTCAGAATTGGTACGTCACTTGGTGCCCTATCACGTCATGATGGCCGGCGTCTTGTGTGAGAACCAGAAAAAGGTCGCCACCTGGCAAAAAGTAGAGAAACCGTTTCACACAGCCTCCTAGCGGTAAGTTTAAACATTCAATATCATTACTACATGTAGTATGTTGAAAATGATTATCTACATATCATTTCTTTCTCAAATCATTTAATTGCCCTACACGAAGTATCTTGGCAGTTGATAGTCAAGTTAATAGTCCATAAATACGGGTATTTCAAAATTGACACGAGTGAAGCAAGCCTCCATCCGACTTGGCTGTATTGAAATGGAGGCTTTAGGGCACTCAGGAGCTATTATAAATCCCAGAGGTGCTTTTAAGATAGATTGGTAGTGGAGTAGATTAGACCTAGATAAGATAAAGAAACCATCTCCTTCACACCAAGGTCCATTAGATACCAGCCCTTACCATTGTCCGAAGTGACATCCTGAGGTGATAACTACCCTCCCACGTGACCAACACATTCTGATGACGTCACCAACCATTGTCCCTTACATATGGATTTCAGGTCCCCAATACTGGTTTAATTAAAATCAAGATGGCGGCTTGGCACACCTGATGGCTATTACATAACACCTTGTTGTTCCCCTGTCCACCTGAAACCCACTCCCTGCTGTGGCCACCATTTCCTTCCTCCCAGCTCCCTCTAGTGTGTGAATGGTGCAAACGGAAGTGTCCAGCCCCCAGTTATAGCAGTGCAGTAGGGGTGATTTCTTGATGTGGTGCAGGGTGGGACTCAGTCTCTCACCTGTATCTCAGCTGTGCATTGTTAACATCCATTATGTACAGGAGGGGGAGGGGACCTGCATCCTACCTGGGCAAGGTGGTTAATTAACAAGTGCAGCCAGTAGCACTCAGTTGCCACTTGAGGAGCTTCAGTTCAATCTCAGTGCTCAGCCTACCAAACCAGACACACAATGAGCCCTATCTGTATAGAAACACTAAAACCATTCCCATCCCTTACTATTCCTCCCTTAGACGTCCTCCTTAATCTTTGTCAACTCCAATTTCATCACACTTTAATTATGTGTATTCATTATTTTCTCGTGCTTTGTGTATTGCAGAGTGGCATCCATCTATTTCTAAATGCAGACATCGGCTGGATCGAGGAAAGCAGCAGAATAGCACCGGACCGTTACAAGACCCTGTATTATACACAGCAATATGGACCATCTTCTAAAGGATCTCAACTACATTCCATACTACAAAATACACCTTTTTCACTGGGGAAAACAGAAAATACTATTGGTTGTGGGGAAAACATAAGAAATGTAACTGGTATAGAAGCGCTGCAAAGAAAATATTTGCAAATGTTAAAAAAATTAATCTAGTATTTCCATCAGCAGCTACTTATTATCATCGGTGCAAGCTTGGTATTAGGTGACTCTTGTGTCAGAAATGCAACGAATCGCAAGTTTTTTTATGGAGAAATGAACACGATCTGCTCTGATAACTGTTGAGGGTTTTCTATTTGGACTATAGTCTCGATCTGACATGGCAATTTTCAACCACATCATATATCCTTTACACTTTACTATTTTGTTGATGCTGTTTTCTTTTAGTCTGTGGATTAGCTGCATCATGTATATAGTCTGTAAAACTTGAGACTCAACACATCTGCTGGACAGAAACATAGAATACATTAACACAAATTTAAAATTCTTTCAGAAGATCTTTCAATTCTGCTTTTCTCCGTATGGCTAAGCAACGGATCTACAAACCTACAAACTTTGCAATCCAAAAATAAAACCTGTATAAATATTTCTACATCGTATTTGTAAAGTTTCACCTTCGCATTAGTTCTTAGCGTCCATTTTCATCCTGTATATATTTCATTCTGTTCTCATTTGACTTGATGTAAAAATAAATTATTGCTGTACACTATTCAGGACTTGTTGCATTGATTAATGATATCATCATCCAGTGACGAAATGTGACAAGGCCATGGGAAACCCTGAAAATGTATTCTGATAAGCGTGTCTAATTTTGTAGCCTTACTCCCATAGAATAGACTATGACAGGACTTCTCTTCACCATGAGATGTAATAGTACACATCAAACCAGAACAAAATCACAGCAAACCACATCCCCATTCTAGCCCCGAGCCTTTACCATCCTTTCCCTCAGCATCCTTTGAACCATTTTCATAAAACACCTTCAATAGTCAGGGGTAAGAAGTACATTTTTGGTCCCTTTTGTCCAGGACGTAGATAGTATCTGACCGTTACGTCTCAGCCTGATGTTTACCTATTTACCCTGTTCCCTCAACCTACCACTCAACCACTGTGGGTCTCATCAAAAGCCCCCTGCACTTTACCATACAAACTGTTGGGTCTCTGCTCTATATATACAATACCTGCAGCCCTGGAGGCTTCTGTACTCTCGTCTACCTCTGTAGGGGTGCTGGGAATGGGCCCTACTCAGGGAGACAATTTTAGCGGCTTCACCAAAGTACTTCTAAAGGACGGGTTTGGATCAGTGATCAGCTGGTAGGGGGTATGGTGGGAATATAGAGGGAAGGGGGTGGGATAAAACTGGATGGGGTACTGAGGTGGGCTTACAGGTGTTCTGTATGAGGTTATGGTAAAGGTGTTACAGGAGGTGATTAAATTTACCTGTTACAAGGGGTTGTCTACTGGAGGGTTAATTTTTGGAATCAGGAATTAATGCAATTTCCCGCAAAAAGAGAGACTTTGAAAGGGAGAATACATGTACTCGTGAAGAATAGAAGTCCTTAGTACTGTATAGACCATTACAAAATGTATTCAAACAATACAAACAAACAAACAAAACAGAAAATGATACTTTAAATCAGGAGTATTGTAATTCTGTTATAGGCTCATACGAAAGACGTTTCTTTGATCTACACACAAAATATTATAAGTATGAATAGCACGAAGAAAGGGGAAACAACCACTTGTCTTAGATCCCACTCTCTTTATCACAGTTTATTATCAATACTCAAAAGCAAAACCCCAACCTCCCAGGATATATTATATATATATATACTATCTATAGATCCTGTCTCCTACCAGTCTCTCCCACTTTAACACACACGGGTTGAGAGGAGACAGTCTTAACACTGTGAAGGCATTACATTTCAATCAGACCTGGGGGGAAATTGGTAGGGGTCCTTCCGTACCCATAGATCAGCCCCTAACGGTCCTCACCCCTTCTGAGTGATGGATTTGAATCTCTACCCCTCTGATACTGTCTTTGATTGTTGAAGGATTTGAATCTTGAGAAGCCTGGGATTTTCTCACGTACTTGAGCCATAGAGAGGTCCACACGAATAGTAGTAATACCATGTCTAATTTTATAGCCTGATCATTCCATTAGGGAATGGACATTTCCTTTGTGTGTAGGGTGCAATCTCCTCTTCTGACATTCTTCCAATTTCAAAGTTAAGTCTAAATGGAATCCATGACATAGATGGATATACCTGTGTTCTTCGTAAAACAGCAACAACAAAAACATGATGAACAGACACATACTATGGATACCTTTAATCAAGACATCTAATGAATATTCCCAATATATTTTCTCTACTTACTGCCATCTTTAATTTAGAACGAACACATTGTTGATATGAGCATCCCTGTTGGTTGCCAAGAGATGCCCCCACCACCAGAAAAACACACTCACAAAAAAACAAACTACAAAAACAAAAACATGAAGATGTGCTCCCATATATTCTAAGGTTTTTAATTTTTCTCTTTAAATAAAAATTTCAAGCAGGGACCAATAACAATCTCACTTTAAGCTAAGCACTTAGAAGAGATGCAGCATAATTAACCCCTTGAGGAGGTCCTTGGCCCAGATGCTTTTGATAATAACACATCTCCCCACTTGATAGGTGTGGGTGGTGTGATTGTGCAGTGATTGGTGCGGCAGATTTAACTCCTAGACCACCTACCTGTAACACCCACTACCCCCCAGGTATGGCCAGGTATACTCAGGTATCTGGTATGGCTGGATAGGCAGATGACCCCCAACCTATGTCAACAGTCCCAGAAAGCCAATGAATAATGGGAAAGTGATCTGACTTTCAAATTTATAAACCCACATAGCCTCAGATTCACTCACTGGATAATCCATTTTTTTTACATCACTGGGAGATTTTATGACAATAATCAACCAAAGAGAGAGATATAGAAAGAGAATTTGAGAAATGTTAACATCATTTTACATTATGTACCTCAGTTAGAAGTGTATGGGAAAGGTCAGGATTGTGGACCAATGGGGGGGTTGATGATCAAGGTTTAATTAGATGTAGCTGCATACAGATTGGGGGTTGGGTGACCATTGGTCAGGCCTTGTGGGGGAGGGGGAGGTATAGGTATGCCCACCCTGAGATGGCCTCAGGTACTGAAGGAGACTGAGCCTTTCTTCATCTGTCTCCTTGATTTACTGACCCTCAACGGCTCCCGCCACCCATCACACAAAGGTTTAGGAGGGAAATTCAAATTCCCAACTTCCTCAAGGAGACTTTGATTAGGGAAATCAGGGTCTGGATGATCAAGACCAGCTACCTAAATCAAAAAAGGGATTGATGGACAATATGGGGCATTGCCTTTTTGGTATGTGTGCCAAGGGTCAGGCAGTGCAAGATTGAGTTTATGTAAATTTGCCTTTACGACCAGGTTGGGTTTTACAACGGTTGTGTAAAGTTTAAAAGAACATATTTATTTAGAAATTACTTCAAACAGGCGCTATGTTTGTAGACCCTGTGTAAAAACTAAAGGTATGAACACGTTATGTGCGGGTCTCCATTGTGAGGACCCCATGGATCCTCGTATACATTATTCCCTGTAAATTATGATTTCCTGGCAATTATCTGGTCGCAGATTTAGATAAAACTTATAAATTTGAACTGTTATGAGGAGAGTATCAAGCTTATTTTGGATATTTGCTTGGATATTTGCATTTTTAAACACGTACGTGAGAAATGTGTTTGTTTCAGATGTCCTCATTGAAAACAAGGCTATCACAGCATGTGCCATGTTGAATCAATCATGCTCACAATCTTATAAAGGCAGTTCATATGTAAACCTCCCAGAAACACTGAAAAACTCAATTTGACATCAGACTCAGACATTTATAAAAACACAGTATTTAAAATATTGTATATGCAGGGCAAATCAGGTGCTCCATGTTTCATGTGAATAGAAGAAGTGCACACATTACAACTTATACAAAACTAGACAATTTGAATTCATTTTTTTCTTAAATTCTGTTGGAGTAATATTATATCGACCATGTGGGCATTTGGACTGTGGCTTCCTGCGTTTCTAAGTCTGTACTTTATTATGGCTCTTCAGGCACATTTCATATGGACATATTCAGTCAAATAATATATATGGCCATTGATTGCATCCATTAGGGTATCAGTGCCAGTCCATCAGATATCTACTCACAAGCACCAGCATAATGAAGACCAATTTTCACAAGCAAGCTGGAACAGTCCTGCAACACCCTTCAAAGCCAGTCATACAATTTCTATCCCGAAGGTCAAGCGCCTTCCACCATTCATTGCTATTTGCCGAGTATTTGCCGCCTTTCATGCCCTAATGGATTTCTAATTATGAGAGTCCTTTCTAGCAATTATAACCCTCTCCCTCACTCCTGAATAATCAGCGGGATCCTCTATATAGAAAGCAGTGGGCAAGAATTGAGTGGGACAGAGGCTGGCAACCGTCCGATGGTCCTTTCCTAAATGTTCAGCTCGACATAGAATAAAACGGAACAGATAGATTTAGGGACCAACCCCTGTCCTTGCACGTGGTTCTCAACCACGACAATAGGTGGCGCCCTTGTGGTGGTTTTGATGGAGATGAGGCTGGGCACGAACAAAGCGCCACCGTAGCAGTGAGCGGAACTATACTGAGGCATTGGACTGGGTAAGGCTGTTTGTGACCAGAGACAAGACATACAGGGGATTGCCCATATGTTTATTGCTCTTTACCTGTGACAACTGCTGTGGAAAATTTAGATGCCAATATCTCGGCAATTGAAATTGACTGGACATTGTCAATTCATTTCTAAACCTTTTGGTCAAAACCTTAATGTCAAATCAGACACCACCATATATGACATAAGGTTATTCTTTAGATTTTGTCTCTGAAGCAGGAATTTAAAAGATACCATGCTGTTTCATGCACAGTGAAAGGTTCTGAAAAACAGTCATAGTGCACTTATCTATCTCCTCAAATGGTAGAACAATGGATAACAATTTAAAAACAAGCAGCAGACTGTATTTCAGACACACCTTTGTTTTTTGTGACATATATCTTATTCCCAGCATCCCGAGCTCTGCAGTTCATGACACTGTTGTAAACAAAGGATCACAGTGACCAGTGTTGGATGAATACAAGGTGAACAACCAGTGTCCAGCCCCCTGTCCACATCCCATCGTCCACTGACCACTGACCTTTGATCTCCAACATGCACTAGTGGTCAGTCTGCTTTCCAGGTCTTTGTGCCCGAGCAGCAAACCCTTAAGGCGTCTGTGTCAGGTTGGCAGGGCAGGGCTGTAAAGTGCTAGAGGGACATTTGTGTAAGGCTATGGAATATAGGAAAAGTTGTAAATCATTGTGAAAATCAGCACTGTGGTACCATTTGTGATTTGCAATTGTCATTGTGGAATGGTTGTCGGAGGTTCAGCTTGGACACTTTAAAATCAATCGTTTCCATGTTGTAGCATGTAATCGTAAGGATACATAACATAATGAGAAATCACCTCTCTGCTTCATTATTACAGGATGACTAATGGACAGCCATCCTAGTAAAGGCTGCCCACTGAGACAGGCACGGTGGTTTCGACCGTGAGTAGTATACAAATCGAGAAGTTGAGCCAGGTGACATGCGCTCAGGAAAATAAGACAGCCGCGCGTTGATCACTGCTCCCTTCTCTTAACTAATCAGTGATAAACATATTTCATGCCAAGAAGTGGAAGAGGGTGTATGAATAGGAAACCAAAGATTGTTGGGATGCCGCCTTCCTATTGTACATGAAAGTCTGATAAATGTGGTGAGAGAAGATATGCAGGGTCTGGTCGGGAGGGGACTATGCCGAAGTAGTGGCCAGACCTGTCCCAGCAAATTGTCGTCATCTGTCGCCATGATTGGTCATCAATGGTGACTCCTTTTTGAGTGATAACTCATTCCGTCATCTTTCGCCACTGTGTGTTAGACTCATATGCCATAGCAATTGCTATTCCTGGTGATCTTGTGCTATAACGACGTCGTGTTCCATCTAGCGACATGTGTGAGCCACTTCACACAGGTTGACGAGGACTCACGACAATTTGCTGGGGTTGGACAGATGAAGTTTTCTGTTAGAACCAATGCCAGAGACAACTGGGGGGAGTGGGGTCCTATCACCCCACACAATGCTGACAGATAGCAATCAACCCCTCACCCCTATCTAACCCCCTCCCATCCACCCATCCACCACCAGTCTCTACCATCACACACCACCAGATGTCGACCTTGACCCCTGGGTGTCAACCACACGTGACCTTCCCAGCATTCCTAGAAGTCACGTGTGTGGGTGTCTATTTCCTGGCGACGCACCCAAAATGGCCCGCAGAGAAAATGAATTTATTATAGCTTCTCCTTGTCTGGTCAACTGGCCTGGGATGGAAGATATGGTTCAGTGGGTAATGGTGGGGTAAAGGGATGCCTAATTGGTCGGTTTAATTATTAGTTCAGGGAAGGAAGACGGATGGGGGAAATGTAGGTGAATAAGCTCTCTCATTCCCTGAGTTTCCTGGGTCTTCAAAATAATGTGTAAGACTTATTCCTTTACAAAATGTGGACATCATGGAGTAACATCTATTTAACTTATAATAAACAGAAAGTAACCAGAAAGTGGAAATTTAACACAGTTAAGGTTGCTTGATGTAGGTTAGAGAACGTGACTGTTACTGTATCAAACCTCTTGAGTTCTGATACCATGGCATCTATTTACGTTGCAAAAAGCATCTGTTAAAGTGTCAACCTGTATTCGAGCCATACAAGTCATGTTGTAAATCTAGTACAATGTCAATGTAAAGTTTGTTATCCTCTGACAGGGAAATGTCCAGGAACAATGTAATCAGAGTAACACATGACAGGATTAAATAAGAAAAGAATGACCGTGATGACTTAATCTGACAGCTCCGTGATGCTGCATACGTTATGCAGCTGTCAATAGGTGTCAATTGTTGAACCCAGGTTAACAATGCATTGGAGAATATCATATTCTGCAGATATTGGCATTTCATTGCCGTGTAAAATTCTAGGAAAACACTAACTAGACCGGCTCTTCATTGCATTTATCTGACATATGCAGAATCATTCCAGACAGTTCAACTTAAAAGAATTTTGTAGGAAAAAGGAAATGTACTATATGGGAATTGATATCTCTGTTCTACACCAGCATATCAGGATTATTTTCATATAGATTTATAAGGCCCTACCCTGCACATATACATGAAACAGGGGCTTCGGAAAATACATGAGATCTTTAAAAAATTGCTATCTACTATCATTCTAAATGGCCTAGTGTGCAAATTACAATGTACATTTTGTATTTGGCGTGAAACACCTCATAAAGATCAACTATAGCCGAGCTGACCTGGCACTGTACATATTGTACAGGTGATTAGGTTGGAGCAGGGTGTTTTTAAGGCACCACCGTGCCAGCTGTTACCTAACTACCTCTAAAACATGTGGCTGCACGTCTGTGTCTTTAGATAACACCTCACATTCTTTTACCCCTATAGAAAACGCTGTCAGCCACCCACGCCCATTTCCCCTCCTGCACCACACCTGATAAGATGCAGGGGGTGGGAGGACGTAGGGAGAAGGCCAGGGTGCGGATGGGAGAGGGGAGGGGGTGGAATAAGAATCCCCACCTCTCAAACACTCACACATTGGGTACTGGTCACGTGTCTTGGACGGCCAAGTGCGCACGCGCAGTGTGCGTCACGTGACATCCGGCCACGTGCCGGAAGTGCCTCATCCTGTGTGCGCATGCGCAGTAGACCATGTGGGGGATTTCAATCAAAATGGGTCTTTTGTTATATTCATAATTTACTGAAATATCTTCTTTTTTTTTTCATCCAGTTCTCTCCTTTACGATAAAACTTCGAGGCAGCTGAAGATGATATTCAAAACCAACCGTTCTAAATTTAGATGCTCATTATTCCATCATTAAATAAGAGAACATTATGGCATAGTCTCCATCAGTGCAACTTAATGCTGACTTAGATATTGAATATGACGTCATCAAAGGGGCGTGGCTTATATGACTCCTTATTCACTAAGCACTACATGGCATTGTTTGATTGACAGCTGAGTGAGGACACCGCCGTTGGTGACCATCGTGACATGGGACCGTCACAGCTGACAGGATGACACGCCAGGCAACTAGCGATCAAATAATTAAACAGAGGCAGTGTCATCCCCATACCTTATTGCCAAGCCTTGCTCTGCCTTTATCACATTCGTGGATGCTCCTTTTGTGTCAGTTCAGTATTGACCATTGATGGGTATAATGGAGGTGGGGTGGGGCACAGACGGGCTGGCCTATGCTGACAAGAATTACTGTAGTGTGGAAGTGTATTACTTATCATCTGATCAGTCATGCTCAGCCTTTCTTGTCTTTTGTGCTACACATGAATATTGGACGGATTTAAGGGTGATACTAGCCTAAGCATTTTAGGGGCTGGCACATCATCTTCCAATATTTTCATGTTAGAAGAAAATGTAAAAATAGAGGAAAAATAGAATCCCGTCATTTCTTATATAAATGCATCATTCCTTATATAAATGGGAGCGATAGAACTTTATGATAGGTCCAAGTTCTCAGGTTCAATTTTGGCACCTCGGCCGGTGTCTCCTTATAAATCAATACAATATGGTCGGCTATAAAAAGGTCACCTGATGTGTAAATTGTGGTGACCAGAGCTGTGAACATTGATGTCAGTTCTCAGCTGTTTCCCCTAGTACCCCCATCCCCACTTAAGCCACCCACCCACTACTCACACCTTGCAACTATTTAAAGGCATATAATAAATAGACACATTACGCCCTCTTGCCGTCATGATGTATGGCTGCAGCACTGATCATTCTAGCTGTCGACTCACCGGGACTGCATTCATGCATCATGCCAACCCTATGGGGTTGATACTCTTTTTAGGGATTGGCAAGTTGCACCAATGCAGTGCCGACGAGTGCCCTTGCCAGCATTATGTCACCAAGGGAAATAATTATATCTGGATACATCATGTGGCCCTTAAGGAGTTAACTGAACCTGGAAGCAGCTGTCCCCTGTCAGTCCCACCCCTTACCATCACCCATACCCTTTGTGTGAGTGGACATTGGGCGTGGTAGGCCACCCCTTATAACACCCTTTACTGCATTCCCAGCAATAGGGTGCCTAGAAACTGACAGGGTTAGGGCATCAAACCCTGTTCTGGGAATGTCCAATGAGGGCATTAGGGGTCGTTTAGTAGACATTAAATTCACTGTATGAGGTATTGCCATTTTTACCATGATAGGTGGGAGGTATTGATTCCATGAAGTCTTGTACAATGATAGTAAGCATTGGTGCATAGTTTACTCACAGATAATAATGTATGGCATTCTTTTTTTTCTTTTACCAGAAATCACCTTTGTGGTACAGTCGAGAGATACTATAGAATCTCACATTAAAAGAGGAGAATCACCACGATTGATATACAGGTGTGAATCAGATTTTGTTTAATTATTATATTGCCAAAAGTATTACACCACTAGGAGTATTGGCTCCTTTACGCTCTAGTCAAACTTAAATCAGTATGCTTTAGGTTTAGGGTGATTATACAGCTATTTCGCTCTGCAACACCTTTACCGTGACGGGCGTCCTTTTGGTAAAACCAACTATCCATAGGAATACTATGGCATCTTAGAAAAAAAATATAGCATACCTTTGGCACAATGTAACAAAATGGATAATGATTAAGATTAACAATATAGATGACGACCCTTTTGTCTTGAGCAATCGGTAGAAGGACATGACCAAGGGCATTATAGTTCTTGTCTATAGAGATTTGCATTATTTCAAAAGTTTTTGTATCCATTCGCCAAGAGTTTTCAATAGTGTATGATCTGAATAGTGCCCCAAAAGTAATTGTTTTAAATCAGTTTGCACCTAACACTCTACAAAGTCCCTCTGGCCATGCACAGTGCGACTTGTGTCAGTCTCCACTACACCAGATTTCTGACTGCTCAAGCCCCCTGGAGGTCTAATTCACACGTGTATTTGAGAAGGACACTGTTAACCACTGATTTAGGACATGACCCCCTGGAAGGGCACCCCTGGAAGTAACCCTTACCCATATGCCACCAGACTATTAACGCCCCTGATGTTACCAGCATGCTCCACGCTGGTTACTGGTAGCAGCAGGTTAGGCCAAAAAAGGTTCTCTAAAAACGGTAGTCTAAAAACTTTGGGAAGGCATGTTGCAATTTCTTTTACATTTTGTACTAAGACTTTAAGCATTTGAGCAGTATTGATGACCAGAAAATTGCAGTAGACTCTCTAAGGTAAGTCAATCAACTGAATTGGCTCAATATGGCCAGCTATTGTTATTTTTTTCTTAAATGATTGTATTACAGGTTCTGGGGTCGACTAGGTATTGCTAGGTTGGATCTGTACATGAAATACACCTTTTCACTTTATTTGGCCTTACTATGGTTCTGCCAGCTGGGTACCTACGGGCCTGGACGTTATGGATACCTTCCTAAATGGCGCCCTTTGTCTCCAGGGTGGTACCAGAACACAGTTCAGGGGACAGACGCTGGATTGGCAGGGATGCCAGAGGTGAGCCTCAAATGATTTATGTTCCTAAGTGTTGCACGGTTAGGAGCTGATTTGTGAGTTGGGGTGCTCTTTGCAAGGCACTTAGGGTCTGTTAACCCTTTACTGATGATATCATTATCACCATGATACATGAATGCAGCGATGATGAGTAATTCGAGGACAATGCGTTTGTGCATCTTACTGGTCCTAATTAAGGTGCCTATCAATCGTGTAAGGTTGGCAAGATGCGTGGATCCAGCTCTGGTGAATTAACTGCCTAGCATTGATTGTCCACCAAAACATTCTGCGGCCATCAAGTGGTTAGTGGTAAGACATAAGATTGTGATAGGGGTGAGGGTAGGGTGATCAAGGGGTGCCAGTAAAGGCAAGGGGGCGGCTTAGGGATTAAAGGCTAGCTTCACCTTTAGGGTCAGCAGCCTTCAGACGTGTCTGTTGCCTCCTTCCTGGGACCACCTGTTGGGGTTAGGTGCTTGTGGTGTGCTGGCGTGAGCTATCTGTCAGACTGAACAGGCATGGGCATTTATCATGGTGTATATATAAGATGTTATTATGCCACACTGCACTGTCTTCGAGGGGAAAAATGATCAAATCTATGGAAGGCACTCAGTTGAATTAAGATGCAGAATGCAGCCATTTCTATATGCATTTCATTTCTATATGTATATTTCATGCATATATATGATATCACAGGAACTAAGTAAAGGTAACATAGGTAATTTTCTAGCACCAATTCTACTACTTTTGATAGGAATGAAACCAGAGCATGTTCAATGTGACCAGGAAGGATCCATTATGTGAGAACAGGTAACTGGACATATTGCCGACCTCTGATACATTAAGAAGTATCAAAAAAGTTAAATCAAATGCAATTACCCAAATGAGACAGATTTCATAGAAAAAGGAATCACCATGACGAATCGAAAGTCAGACTTTTTACTCTTATGACTAATAGACTTCCATCGTCATATACTGCATAGCTTGCAAAGGGCCAGAATACCATGCAATTTGAGAAGATGGTGAGATGTTTAGTCTCTTTTGCAGCTGTTAGTTCCTAACTGTCAGCATTAAATCACCAGACCAACAGGGCCAACACCAAAATCAAAAGCCCTTAAAGACCAACGGTGCCGCCCACTACAAAGGGACTACTTCCACGCTTAATGATCCCCTCTGATCCTCAGCCTTAAACTCCACCCTCATAGGCTTATTACCCCACACCCCTTAGCATCTCCAGTGTCCAAGCCGCCTAACACCGCCATATTTACTCCACCCCTATGGCATCATTACACTTGCTTTTCACTTATTATCGCCCACCTACAGGTAGCCTTCATCAAGAAATCTCAGGTCTACCCAACAAAATTGGCCAATTTGGGTTTGAGTCGTTAACCCCTGATGACAGTGGTCAGTGGCAGAAACAAGGGTGAAGGTAGGGTGGTTAGGCAGTGGGGTCGGGGGGTTAATCGTGGTGAGGAGGGAGCTGGTGGGTCATGGGGGACATTCCAGTTACACCATTGACAAAGGTGTGTAGGGGTAAGGTAATGGTAGGTTTGGGGTTAAATTGGGAGTGTTTAACATTGGACAATAGGTTTGTATTTCAAGTTCTTTTCTGAATTAGGTACATAAACCTTTGGTCATCCAAAAAATAAGGAATCTAACATAACGATTATAGATGAATCACCCGTATGACAGTTGATCCCCACCATTTCCAGCTTGAAACTCACCCAGTAGGTTTTAGATATGGAAAATGATTGAGGGACAAAACTAGATACCTCTGCAATTTTGGTAAAATTTCTCTGGTGTTTATAGCTTGATTATAGCAGTCCATATCAACAGTTTCCATTTTTCATATTTGACAAAAGCATAATATTATTTAATATTGTACAAAACGTATACTTTAAATTTGAACATCAAAAGTATTGGTTTTTCAAAGGGGAGGAAGTTTGTCTGTCTGTGTCTGTCTTCCTTTCCGTCTCTCTCTCTCTCTCTCTATCTCTCTCTCTCTCTCTCTCTCTCTCTCTCTCTCTCTCTTCGAAGTAGCCGAAAGGAAAAAATAAAATACTTGTAGAAAATCTTTCCTAGCTCTTTAGACGCAATACAAGATCTATTGATAAAGATAAATTTATAGCAATCTAAAATCAGAACCTCCACTGCCTGTCCTGGAAGATAGCCAAAGTGGTGCCATTACGCCGCCTTTTCCCGCGCTCTGACTAAGGCGGCAACATGTGGTGGGCGAAAGTCGTCTGTTGTGAATATTTCATCGCCGTTGCGGCTTGAGGCGGGAAATGACAGCCAGTCAGCGTCTGCACGAAAGTGCCTTTTGTTTGCCATTCTTCCATGTTGCTTTGTCAACGCTATCCCTCTTATATTGTTGTATTCTCTGACAAATACTAAGTACATAACCATGCATGTCCGATTCATGGATTGACTTCCTGCCAGGTCTATAGACCAATAAAGGTCACATAATTATACAAGTATAATCAGGGTTCATAAAACTAATGCACCTTTGGTAAGTAACTTGTACATTGCCATGTATATTGGCTGAGGTCGGCATGATGCACAAATGCATGCAGGCAGTCTCACCTGCAGAACTGCATTGGTGCAAAATGACGATAAAGGAACCTGGAGGAACCATGCTGCCTTAAAGTGGCTAGGTATTGTTCTGCATTCTTTTCTTGTAGAGGGTGTTGGGGGATCATTTGCTGTGTAGAATAGATACACTGGCACTTCATTTATAGTCCAAGCAATCAATTATAAATACAATCATGTGAACGCTATAATGCCTATCAAATACAACTGTCAGAGTGTAGTATTGTACAATGATCCACAAATACCGTAGTGCAATGAATCTGCCTACAGGGTGCGCCTTGAAGTAAAGAAGAATAGCAATAACAATTTATAAACCTCGTTGTGTAAAATGAAATGGTACCCAGAGTCGAAGGAAGCAATTTCTTTTCTATGAAGGGCCGGGGTGGGGGGGGGGGGGTCAATCAAATCACCTTGAATTATCGTCTTATGCAAGCTGATGCTTGAAAATGACTATCAATAAAGACTATTGACCTTCCAGTCTGATTCGAGGTACAGCTGCAGGTCACCATTCCTTTTCATTCTCCAGGAGCGGATCTAGAACGGGGTGGTCTAGGGGCCTGATTCTCTCAACATATTAGTTTATAATATATCATCCTTTATTGTCCATTCTTTCATTTTTTTTTTGTATGAGGCTTACTTAGATCAGTTATTCAACCTTAAGTGTAAAATCCTTCAACTACTCTATATCTTTATTTTCCTTTAGCAAAGATTACAGTATACTCCACGACTGCATTCTATTAGTTATTACTGATAGGCTAATAGTATTTACTTTTTCTTTTTGAATTCTTATCAAGTTCATCATGGACACATGCTGTAGAAGTACTAGTACAAAGAACATTAATGTCAGTTTATGGGGGATTCTTGTGAAACCACCCACCTATGGGGGTCAGGGGGTCAGGATGACAAACTCAGCATTACATTTTAAGACTTTATTTTATTGATGGCCCTATATCTTGGCTTTATGTAAAGGTTCATTCAAGTCATCAACTCCCAGGGGCTCAGTTTTTATTGTAGTTGTCATAAAATCACAAATTGATTCATCATGCGCCTTACACATAACCTATGCAACACACTACACCTTTAAAATTCATTCTGTCATTACCAAATTACATGTCAAAACTAGTACAATACTCTAGTATGTGTATCCAAAAAAATTGTTACTATGGCTTGAAAACTTCTGAAATTGTCCAATATCTCGTATAGCAGAGATTGAGATTTTTCTAATATATATCCTGTCAGGATGAGAACTGGTACCTTTTTATCAGTCTACAACTTTATTTAGAACATCAGATTTCCACTTTTATTTAAAGATTTGACAAAACACTGTGATAACTCCTAACAGCAGACCAAGGTGGCTCTAATTAGATAGACGTGAAAAAAGAAAGGCAGTTAAGGGTTGAATAAAGTTATCTAGATATCCACAAACCCGTCTGCTACTTCCTATCTTTTGGCAACACTACTGACCTCCAACAAGACCAGGAAGTCATTGGGGTCAGTTCATGGTAATCATCCCCATAATATCATTTATGTGTACCCTCCATGCATGCATTGATACTACAAACCATGCATGCCTAATGAAGACAAAACTGTCTCCAATCCCAATGAAGTGAGGCACTACTGAGGGTAAGAGAAGTACAGAACCATTTCATGACCATTCAGTTTTAACACTGAAATAACCTAAATGCAGGTAGGCCTATGTTAGCTTCAATGTCAGAGTCCAGGGACTTGTATTTCAGATTTAGACACAGTTATGGTGTCATGTATGCATATTTTTGGTTGTTCCTAGATTCTTCTCATGTAGCCTTGTACATTATCATTGGTGCACAATGCTAGATTGAACCTGTTGAGGTTATTATCATATTGCAATTCATTATTAAGCTCTGGGGACAATATTGGATTGAGGTGTGCAATATATAGAT
Organism: Acholoe squamosa; assembly: GCA_949317995.1. NCBI lineage: Eukaryota > Metazoa > Annelida > Polychaeta > Phyllodocida > Polynoidae > Acholoe > Acholoe squamosa. Next base: position 30,265,978 of record OX439044.1, read on the forward strand.
AGAACTAAAAGACCGTGGTGTACAAGGTGGCTGATCCACCACGAGGGGTGGATCGGCCACCGAGGACACCAGGGGAGTTTAGTTCTATATTTATTTTATGTTTTTAGAGTCTTTAATTAACTGAAAATTAACAAAATTTGTTACCGTAGTGCCCCCTACGAGCGGCGGTCCGCCATTTTGAATGTTTACATGCACCCAGAACGAGGCTGCAGTGGTGGATCGGCCGCTGTGGTGGATCGGCACACGTTACGCCACTGGGGGTGTGCGGATTGGCCCTGCAATGCTATCTCTATGGGAAGAAGTTATTCACATAAAATAAAAGACTTTATACCACTATTCTGCCACCTGCCTTACTGTTATGCCCTCTCCTACCAGTGCATTATGAGAGCATTATACGCACATGTTCATTTTTAGGGATTTTTGGATTTTTGGCAGACATACAAAGTCAATCTGACCATCATTTCAATGCCAAAAATCATGCCAACTCGTAGGAGAATTGAACCCCGGCCGCAGTGGAGGTAGGCGGAAGCCTTAGCCATAGCGCCACACTGTACGGTGATGAAATCCAATGCGAAAGTAAATAAGTTCTAACCTGGGGTCCTAGTCCTATGTTTGCACTCAGTTTTCGTCTTGATTCCAACGTTGTCATGTTATAATATCAAAATCCCAAGAAATATTTGATCCATAGAATAGGAATGCGTGCTAATTTTGTTCAATATATATAAGAATCTAATTATTTTTCTATCGTAAGTGGGTTGCGGTCTGGCCATTCCCACCCGCCTCCTTGTCCGATGAAAGTGTGTCAGTGGCCCGGATGTAGATATAGGTCAAGTAACAAAAACAATGGCTTCGCACAGAGCGGCCCGGGCCGTATCGCTTGCACTTACAAAATGTCTTCTCCTGGCTATATTCTGTGGATATCAGGTAAGAAATTAATACAAAATGGAGGAAAAGGTGGTATAAATGCAATATGGCATAAATATGACAGCACACGGTTTGTATATTGATGATATTGCACTCGGCCTAACGGCCTCATGCAATATTCGTCAATATACAAACCTTGTGCTGTCGTATTTATGCTATATTCCATTAATATATACTAAACATATGGTATACTACTGACCTCCAGTGGGGGAAGGTACATGTTAGGCTATTTTGGTAAACCCTTTGAAGGGCCACTGGGGTGACTGGCTGGCCTAGAGCATACTGCATACAATGTAATTATACAGGATCACTCACTCTACACATATATCTACACCTGCAAAGCCTTGGTATTACAGTAAGAGTCACAGTATTTAAGAGTACATCACTTTCCCCTGTGAGTTAACAAGAGACATCTTTGTTATAAAACATAAACTTCTTACAGTGTAGATCTCAGGGTGGGGAGTGACTGTTTGGGCCCACCCAACTCTGCTGACCATCCTTTTATATAGAGGTTAATTCATAAAACCTGCCAATATAAACTTCTTTCATTAGGATCCATTGAAGGTCATGAAAAGAGTTCTGATTCCGACAGTGACTGATATTTCTACACTGTTTCCACTTTCTATTAGGTATATCGATATCACTGGAAATGCATATCGTTTGTGGTTATCTTTCTTCCTAAATGTTTGCTTCCTAATCATTAATGCTGATGTCCTGGATCTGTATCATTCCTGTAAGGTCCTCATGGTGTGAACATAGATGCTGCAATTGATTGTCACCCAGCATGTCCATTCATACATCATGAAATCACTGATGTAGGAGTGCTTCATGTCCATGAAGTGCTTGCTAGTCTGACCACCACACTTTTAGAGGAGCATTATATTGACCTCAAGGACTGTATCAACACCATGCAGTCGGCATCATACATGGAAGGAGCCTGGGTGTGTTACTCACCAGGGCTGCATTATAATGACCAACAGGCATGATTCATTAATACAATGAATTTTACACCATTGAAAGAAATAATAAATGGAAATGTCATTCTACACACAATGATGGGTTTGAAGGATTAAGTAAATAATTTCACAAGGGATTTTTATTCATCTTAGAACAGTTCTATTTCCACACGTCAATTCTTAATGGTCCAACAGTGAAAAAACGAATAGGAGTTTACAGCAATACACCATATTTGAAACCAATATTCATTCATGTCAAATTACATTCACAAGGTAAAGTGCATTGATAATTTTATAAGGGTGATATAATGGTAGGACACAGACTGAATAAAAGCTCTGCTAATTTCGTCTGTCAACTTACTAACTACATGTGTGTCCTTAAATATCTGTTGTGAGTATACATATTTTATAGTTATATCGTAATATAAGACACAATATACATGTACAACAGACAATGCAAATGCAGAATAGGATAAAACGCAACAATCAATTATTATGACAGGACTATAGAATAGTGAGTGACCAATATGACAAGCCAATTTTACTATAAGCATAAAATTTACAAAGGTTTCAAATTACAAGTATAATTGTAATCCTTATATTCAAAGTATTCTGTATGATATTGATGATAGCTTTGTTGGACTCAAACTCCTCACCACAGGTGTAGTGATTATCAGCACCGAAATGCCTTTTTTTTTTTTACTGTAAACCTTTCATACAAGGTGATCCTTGTGCATAGAATGCACCCTGTGTTCATGATTGTGAAGTACACTTCAAGTTATATTTAGGTCATTTATTCTATAGTAGCTAATTCATCCTAGCATACTTCACATCCTGACTTCAGACAGCCTTTTAATAGTTCTCGGGCTATCCTTGCATATAACCCATCCCAGCAAATTGTCACCATCTGTCGCCATGATTGGTCATCAATGGTGACTCCTTTTTGAGTGATAACTCATTCTGTCATCTTTCGCCACTGTGTGTTAGACTCACGTGGCATAGCAATTGCTATTCCTGGTGATCTTGTGCTTTAACGACGTCGTCTTCCATCTAGTGACATGTGTGAGCCACTTCACACAGGTTGACGAGGACTCAGGACAATTTGCTGGGATGGCTTATAAATAGTTCTTGTACTGTGCTTGTCCTACATTAGACATTGTCAGTCTTCGTCTCCGTCTGCTGGCACAATGAATCAGAATGTCTTTCAGAGATGGGCTTTGATCTTTTACATTTCATCATGAGGACAAGTTCCCTCCGGAACACCGATCCACAAATCATGTAAAGCACAAAGTTTACACAATGATTGGACACACTGAGTTCATAGGCAATGCTTAAAGTAAAGTAGGATTCCTCTGTCCATCCCAGAAAATATTCAAACATGGCATTGTAAGTAATTGTAAGTATCAGAAAGAAAATACGGTTCATAACTAACGTAACATTCAGACTGGTGCTGGTACTTTTGGCAGATAATTTACTCATAACACCTTGTATTTTGGACATCTTGGTAAGTGTCTAGATAACAATTACATTGCAGATCACTATTATCACAGATGGAATAGCCGAATACAAGGCAAAAGCAATGCCAGCCATTATTTTATTATATATCTTGAGGGTAGAAATACAATTTCCATCAACTATATCATAAAAGAAGAAAAACATGGATTTGGGATATGAGGAAAAATATGAAAATGCTAACTGTTATTACTTTTGCTCTAAATTTGGTAATACTATCTTTAACTTTATGTGGCAAGCGTACTACAATTACACGTTCTATGCTGATAGCAACAACAAGCCAGGAACTGATCCATGGGAGAACAATACAGAGATAAATGAACAGCTTACATGCCCAACTATGCTCATTGCGGTTAATAGAGGATGTGGCATTTTCTAAGGTTGTTAAGAAACTATGTGAGACCAGAAGTGAGCACAGATCGGCAACGGCCAATCCATTCAAAAGTATGGAGACAGTAAGGTTCCTGTAGGACTTCCGACTTAGCACCATTAATGAGAGAATGTTTCCAACAATGCCATATGATACTATCATGGGAGATATAATGGTAAATGTGTTTTTTTTGGAAATACACTTAAAGCAACTGCTGAAGTGTTTGTACTATTGGTATTTAGGGTTGTTCTGTTATAAAAATCAGGTGTTGTTATTGAGCTGTCTGTCACCAGTTCTGTCATGTTATCCATTCTGTGGGAGGTATGAACCATTCGTATTCCTCTGAAAAGCCAAATGATAAGAGGTTTACAATGAGCAAGTTATTTATAGTTGTGAAATAGAAAAGAGCGTCCTCTATTGAAGTTGATGTTATATAACATAATAACCTGTTTATGCTCCTGGGCAATTACCAGTTTCAGTTGCCCTGCGCTCCTGCCCTTGTATAAATACTGTTTTCAGTGATTAAGATTGATTTCAATAGCCCCTGTAGCCCTCAGGGAGGCACTACCGATATTTCCTATAATTTCACGTAAAAGAACAAAGCCAATTGAGTATTTAATCCCACTTGTAAAAAAATTAATTTTGGGACCCTTTGTGAGGAAAAAGGCCAAATAACATATCCCTTTCAAGGGGGACTGCCAAAGTTACACATCTTTACACCAGAAATATATACTCAGAAAAAATAACCAAAGGAAAATTTCATTTTAAAGTGACAGAATACACATTTCACTGAATCAGTGCATACAATTGCATATATCCCAGGCTGTCAATAATTTTTCTCTTTTCAAAATTATGTACCTTTCTCTTCAAAGTGCCTGCCCCCCCCCTTTGAAGAATGTTGACCTTATTCGAAAACCTAGCACTTACTCAAGCCATTATAGTAGATGTAATTTATTTGGCCTCTGGATGGCATCAGGTTGTCGATCAGCTTGTTTTTTGATTTTTGCTATGCATGAGGGTACATGATGGGGCTGGAGTAAAAACATAATTTTCTGGGTAATTTTATTTGCTTTCCACGATCTGTTGTTTTAGAATAGAGGTGGGAGGTTAATTTCTGAAGGCTTATGAAAATTGTATAAACATTATGGCACTCAGAAATATCTAGCATGCTGGAAGATTCTGGACACCAGCAAGAACCCTTCTCAGATCTCATCCCAATCATGAAAGATCACTTTTATTTGAAAAGCAAGTACAACTCTACCATCAACTTGATTCATGCACAATTCAAGCATAATTTGTACACGATGCCCCATAATGCTGTAGTGAATGTATGTGTTGTGTTGAAAAACTCTCATTGCATTTACTTAAATTTATACTGATTTAGTCTAATGTAATTTATACTTCAAATATGCAAAGCATGACTGACATTGAGACATGCAAGGTATCTGGTCGAAAAAAGCAAATCTGGTTGGTAGGATGAGTAACCAAATAGTACAATTTTATAGTTATTGGTATGATGCTTTTCTCAATCTTGGTCGTTTTTCTTTGTCGGTACCAAAGCTTTGATAGAGAAGAAAGACAAAGTAATACTTACAAATTGTAAAAGTGCTCAATTTTAAATATTCTGATGATTGATATTGACAGTTTCCTTAAAAGTTCAGATGTCAGAATAGAAGATATAGCCTTCTCATGAAGTCCTACCTACCTACCTACATAGAATCTGAGGATAGTCTGCACTGTGTGTTTGTCTGGCTGAAACCCAACTACACATTACTGGGCTGGGTCAATACTTGAGATAAAATACCTGTTTGTGTTCTGTCACAAAAGGGTCATGTATTATGTAACAGCCCTAAGTAACACTTTAGATAGCCGGATAGTAGGTTGCCATTGATAATTGTTACATTAACTGCCAGACAGAACCTCACTTACATTGTTGTGAGTAGTAGAACTTTTGATGGCTCTAGCAGGGGTGGACACTAACACTGGTCTGGTGGCCATTGGCCAGTAGATTTGAGTGCTGGCCAGGGATTTTTTTCAAAAACAAGCTTCCTACTGGCCCGCGTGGCCAGTAGCCTTTCACCCTTTAATTTTTGACTATAAAGACAATTCAAACCTGCAATAACGTTTATGGGATTTTTGTACACCAGGAGGGTCTTGCCTAAAGAAAACGAGGATGAGCCATTGTAAAATCTTTCAGAGAGTACTGAGGAAAAAGTGCATGGACCAACTCGTTTTCATAGCATTGACAAAAATATTACAGCAGAATGTATGGAAAAATCTTTTTGAGTTGTAAAAAAACGTGCACGTTTTCTCTAAACGATTATCCAAACAATTATTTAGCAAGACCAAAACGTGCACGTTTTCTTTCTAGGTTCACGTTTCCTGTTTGGCAAGGCCCTCCAGGGATGTCAAGAATATAAAGTCTGGTTACCAGGATTCTATATGCCAACCCTCCTAGACTGTGTGAACTCTGTAAGGTGCATGAGTATAGCCATGCCAAGTAACTCATACACCATGGTTATCAATGGACATGATATATTAAGGGAGTGGTCATTATTTATCAATGGGGGGGGGGGGTTTTCGCGCAGACACCCGAAAATTTTTTACGCCCCCCCTCAAAATTTTTTGCCCCCCCAGCGCCGGAGGCGCGGAGAGTTTTCGCGCCCCTCTTTGATCTATAGTAGCGCGCGGGCTTTTTTGCTAAAAAGAGGGTGAATTTTTTTAGCGCCCCCTCAAGAGGGGTCAAAATTCTTTTTAGCCCCCCCCCTTGGGAGGGGTATGAAAATTTTACGCCCCCCCTCAAACCCACCACCCCCCTGTTGATAAATAATGACCATTCCCTAATGCATTAGTGGCCCCTATAAAGGGTCTATGACCTTTTGCACTCTTGAGAGAAATGATGATGGCATTTTCAATCTATATATACATGAGTTTGAATTATAATGTAAACTTTGATGTATTAGACAACTGGTCTGTAATAAACCGTTAGCAGGGTAGGCACCCTCCCACCTGTAGTGATAGCTACCCCCCTCCCCCCACACACACCTCATCCCTTCATCCTTTGAAGGACACACATTGCATTAATACATTATGCCTTATAAAGCGATAAAACGGCCGTGGTGAGTCTACACTGTGACCCCCAGTGGGGTGTTTCAGAAGCAGGTAATGTTTACAACCGGTCATAAGGAGATATGATAGCAGTTTTAATAGTGATTGTAGGCTTATAACTGCATGTGTTTCTAAAGCATTACCATTACCTTACTGTGTCTATAACTATATGACTGGTGAGAGATGATAATGGTTGCAGTTGTAAGTTTAAAAACAGATATTTAATGTTCATTATCATGTCCGGCTTCTGAAACACCCCACTGCGACCCGGTTTTACAGTGGATTGGCTATTATTCGAGTCTACAGGGGGAGTTGCTGTTAATACAAGGACCACATTCATGCATTATGCCGACCCTTCAGGGTTCAGTAGCTCCAACAGCCATGCATCAATGCAGCACCTGCATCATGATGACAATGGGACATAAACCTATTGATGTTATACTGTCCTTAAAGGGTTAACTGTAGTTCCACCTGGATAGAGCCATTGGTCACTCAGCTGTGCCATATCTTTGATCACCGCCGCAGTGTGATGTAATTACGTCAAAGTGTGACATCACTACGTCATCACCTGAAGTGTGACATCACTACGTCATCACCTGTGACGTTACAGAAGCGATTCATTTATGGGTTTAGGGCAGGAGATGATGGGTGTATGCGCTGACTATAAAGGGTTTCAAGACAGCTGTAGTTTTCATCTCATTACTAATTACAACGTAGGAACAAAGTTGCCTTATATAGACCTACCGTAATACCTCACATATAAGGTTTATGTCCAGGATAAGCCCCCAGCTGCACACTATAGAATCAGTCTAAAGTCAGGGTGCGCATTATAATCGAGGACATTATAATGTAGAACCCCTGGTATAGAACAGTACTAAAATGCTCAAAACCAAGCCCTGATTGCGTCTTATAGCTATTCTTTCAAATCAGGATGCACCTTATATAGGCCTACATGAGCGGTTGCCTCATACGCAGGGTAGGCTACTGCAATAAGTAAACTTTTAACCAACTTCTGTAATACTCTTTACCATTCAGAGATCACAATATTAGTGAATAGTCCTTGTGATGATTCTACATATGCAATGAATTGACTTGGTAAAGAGTGTCATGCAGTGACCATGTTGTATCACTGAGGAGTTCATAACACGTGAAAATCCCTGTTTCGATTGACAGGGTCATCCAGCATAATCACCAGGATAATTATCTACTGAAAAACGTATCACCAATTTTGTGTCCCCATTGAGTAAAACATTAATCAATATCAATCCTTCCCAACCCATGTGTCCCCACCATGTGGCAGAAGCAGACAACACCACGTGTCTGCACCATAAGGAGGGGTTCCCTTTACTCCTTATTATCACTCACTCACTCATAGCGCCATCTGGTGGGACGCTGCGCAGGTGACGGCCGCAATATGGCCGTCACCCGGGGCAGCTATACACAAAGGGCGTGAAATAATCCTGAAGCAGACGACAATTCACTCACCATTATGTTGTACTCATAGTGTGTACATCTTGAACCCAATATCAATACCCAGTCTCACTGCTAGAGAGGGGATATGTGACCAGAGATCTGTTTCACAAGGGCCATATAGAGTGACATAGACTTATAAGCAAGATACTAGTAAGATAGTGTTAAGATCAATCATTGGGTTCATTGGTCATATCTCCATAGCTCACTCTTAGTAGGAGGTGTTTCAAAAGGAAATGGGGAGTGAAGCTTATGAGTAAAGAGTCATTGTAAGAGTGACATTTGACCAACATAAAGTAGCTGATTTATGTGGAAGGTTGAGGGTACACATAAATGGGGAAAATCATATCAATTAGTGGAATTCCACATATCTTTTAATCCATTTATCAAAATGAAATACCCTTTTATAATACCTTTTTCTATTGTGAAATAACAGCGTAGAGACATGTTCTGCACCTGGGTGATTGATCTTACTAGCTGAATGATTGGTCTATGAGTGACCTAAGGACTGATCTTGATTACTACCCCTATGTCCAATTGACAGCTGTTTCTAAAGGACCAGTCTTAAGTTCCAATACTAGTGACAGCTTGTCCTAAATGACCGATCTTAAGTGGTCACTCATAGACTGCAAAGATCGATCTTAAATAAAGAATGCTTACGAAACAGGTCTCAGGCAAGCAAAAACACCCCTCTGCAGGGAAATTTGTTATCAGAGTTGATCTCAAGATCTTTAAAATGAAACATCATTGGCTTAAATATTCCCAGTAGTTATGTCAGAACCCCTCCTTGAACATGGGTCGTGAAGCCTTTTTCATAAAAAAATACATTACAATATGGTTATTTTTATCATAGGTTTTGATCTAGAAGGAATTTTCTATTTCTGTTTTCAGTTTTGGGTTTTTGGTGAATATCCCCGAAAATTGGCATAAGAATCTGCAAATTTTGATTATTGGAATGGTTGCCATAACAACCAGGAACAGGCATATATAGGTTGATTTTTCATGAAAAATGTTCATTTTACCATCCAAATAAGAGCCATTCCTACTGAAAATGGTGCATTTTAAATGAGACTATTGAATTCTGCATAAAAAAATTAGCTTAACATATTTTTATAATGATTTTAGAGTAATTTTGCCCCTCCAATGCCCCCTGGTGGCCATATGGGGAATTAAAAATCCCCCGCGGAGGGGTGTTTTACCTTGATGGGTCACATATATTCATGCAAATGAAAGAGGGAAATTATAGGCCAGCCATGGTTGTATAGTTGCAACAGAAGCAGGTCCTGGTGCACTTTGAAAATGGAATATATAGAACTAGACCATTAATTGAACGGCGACTGCGGTAACAATGCATGGGCATTAGACCAAAAAAAAGCTTTTTGTTTCTTCAAAAACTTTCTACCGGTAATCATAAAACTGATCACAAGCCATAAAACCCCGCGAATAAGCCGCATCTGCACATAGCCGACAGTCTGAGTTGGGGACATTGATATTATGCCGCACTGAAGATAAGAAGAGTTGAGAGTCCTTGCTGTGGGTCTGAAGTGGTTCCCATAAGTCACTTATCAGTAAAACCCCTCGTATAAGCCGCACCGCAGTAGGCCCCAGGGCCCTGAAAAGGCCTATAAGCCACGGCTTATAGACGTGGTTTTACAGTAGATGTAGATTAATAAGTCTAATAAGTTAAGTGGGAAGCGTACACGGAAAAGGCAAAAGTTCTGTAGTTTTCAGTACGCTATACAACCTATATCGATACCACAGATCTTGGTCCGTTTTTCTGCAACAATGATACCCAAACAAGTTGGACAAAATATTTAATCAGATAATTCACGGAACCGAACCTTTCATCTCCCACCGCCCGCCGGGCAACAGATTCCGACTACGCATGCGCAGCCAGCCGAAATCGCGGCCTATCAGCTGCTTACGGTATCAGCAGCAGGTACAGAATGGCGTCAACTTTTGTTGTGGTTTTGTTTTCCTGTGGGATGATGGCGCTTTGGGAGCAGGGGCGTCGGTGGGCGCCAGCTTGCCGATTTCACCCCTGGAGGGCGCTCAAAGGGCGCCTCGTCTACACCTTATCAACAGGACCGGGGAAGGCATACACGGGCGCCACCTTGTGTTTGTTGTACAAGGTTTTAAGAGTTGCACTGTGTGCTTAGATTTTCTTTCCTGAAATGTAGTTCTGTATATTAAAGAATGTTTAATAAAATTAATGCTTTCTCAGTCAATCCCTACATGATATTTTCAACAGCTATAGGTGTGGAGGAGTGATGGTTTAGGTTACATAGGCGGTGAGTTATTGGTTCTCAATCAGGAGCCTACTGGACAAGAGTATACCTACTGTATTTGTTACAATGTTGCATATATATACAATGTCATGTATAAAGATTCTTAATATAATCTAAGTCCACAGAATGGCAAGATTACTGCATATCACAAACAAGATTAACATTGCTCAAGCAATGGCACAGTACACTCGAAGAGGCAAAACATGGAAACAATTTGTTAGCAGAGGGTAATACATTGAAAAAAAAAATTAGAGATATTCGAATTCGTATTTTAAGAAGACTTTACGGTGGTCGAATCGATCAGCAAGAATAAAATGAGTCTTCTCTCTCTTAAATTGAATGGTTACATGGATGGTGTGACTACAATACTTAGTGTATCGGCCCCTGGCAAAGGTGTAAGGCTGCATGTTTTAGTTTAGTAGCATTGAGTCCCTATAAACCCTTCCACCTCACCACACCCTCACAGTTTTCCCTCCATTCATGAACATGCACCCTAACACCCCTTTACCATGGACCACATGGAGGAGCGCCTCTCTTACAAGCCATACTCAACTTTTGATTTTGGCAATTAAATGTGTATGAGAAGCAGATGGTTTTTGATATCAAACACCCACTCAGTAAGGTCTACAGGACAGGTGATGGGGCACAGTCGGGCCACCTCCCACCATCTCACCTCACCTCCATCTGGTACCCCTTCCCCTTCTAAGCCCCTTTGTTGGTACTAACCCGTATGCTGTTATAGAAAATAGGAGTTGGAAACAGAGACTGCTGCTTTAGGTGTGGTAGGGACTAAGAGGGCTATCCATGTACAAAAGACCATCTGTGTGCAGTTATATTGGGCTCTGGGACTGGAATAGAGCTTGACAAACACATAAAGTGTTCGAAGTTGGCTCATTGTAGAAAAGGCTTATCAATGTGACATTATGGTAGTACACTTTCCGTTGGATTCACTCTCCGTGTATAATCATGTTGCCAGAAGAGGTGATATCAATCATGATGAGATCAAAAGAAGTCTGGAATTAGAATGCAAAATATATCACTTTGAACCTATAGAGCATAAAAGGCCACCTTGACAAGCCCCCTCCCCGGCACAGTGCAAAATACACACTTTCTGCAGAGTATAATATAATATACACAATAACTGTAAATGTATAAAGCGTAACGTAGAGCCAATAGAGGCAGGTACATGTATCTCAGAACCTCGAACTAAAACTGTATGCCTAATCCAACATTCAAAAAGAACGAAAACAAAAGAAGGAAAAAAATGGGCGTGTTTAACTTTCTGTTGTCTACCCTGTGTTGAATAAAGGCGAATTACCACGCACTAACGACCCTAATATCACTCAGAACCCGCCGCCCTAGGCACCGTAAGGAGGCAGCCGAGCGAGCAGCGGAAGCTGTTTCCACGAGCCGATCACACATGCGCAAACGCGCACTTCCTGGCAGGGGTCCTAGAAATGAAATGGAAACCCCCGCAGCGAGCGCGTGGCGGTCTGGACGCTGGTCTGTGTGGAGGCTGGAGATGAAGTGTGTGGAGGGGGTGCCAGATGATGGCTGGGCGGGAGAATTAAACCTTAAAAGGTTCCATACTGATCAAAGGCATCTTGCCCATTGGTCATCATTATACAAAGATGCTGCCTTTGCATTCTATGTATACACCAAAGCTACCTTCATGCCATCGCCGTTTATACAGCGTCGGTATATATGATACATATATCCTTGGCGAGGTGACTCACCTGGTCAGCCTTTATGCATCATATCAACAAATGACCTAATTTATCAAACCACTTTGTGGTCATTAAAGGGTGTTCAGAACTCTCCTCCTGTAGCCTTTGTGGGGAGTAGAGATTTAACAAGGGAGTTATGTGCAGCAGAGTTCATTTAGTGATGGAAGTTAAGGGATTTCTTTGTCTCAAGGGTATATTTGGAGGAACTAGGGGTACTCAGTGCATTATGTTGTGTTGATGGTGTAAATCAAACTTACTGTGGCTGAGGTTAAAACTCCTGCCATATGTATTGAGGTGTTGTAGCTTATTACTAATTTTAAATTAGAAGCACAGAATATCTCTAAAATTCTTAACTTTAGTCTAATTACAAGGGTGACACGAACATTAATAGCTGAAGAGCAACAATTTGCTTTCAGATTTTCCATAATTTTGAACAAGCACTATATACATACATGTATAATTTATTGGTAGTGTAGTCTTATATGTTAGTTATTTAATAGTTCATCCCAGGGAGGACTGTCCATCATTGTATCATGTGAAGCTGATGATTAATTTTCATTTCTTTATTTTCCAGTATAATACGTACCCTCAGCAATATACAACGCATGATATCATAAATCAATATTGTTATATTGGTAAGAGGGGTCTGGCCGGCCCACTTGCTAACATGAAAGACCAAACTGTGAAACGACAATAAAGTGTATTCAAATACAAATACAAACAATCATTCTGCATATCCTTGAGCAATACAACCAAAGGCACCCATAAACCAATGATACGACGACAGGGTATTTATGACCTATAATAAGTACACTATAAAGCAGGGATTTAAAGCATCCTCAGTACTTTCCCACCTGCATCCTTAAGACTCATACACCACAAGAATTTCAAAAGGGTTCAACCCATCCCAAAACCAGTGTTCATCAACTGCCGCATTAACATGCTTTAAACCTGAAGTCACTCTCCAGCCATGCATGCAATATGTCATCAATACAGCATCCCCTCCTACACAAACTCTGAGGGGAGAGCGTGTGAGTAGTATATAGATGTGGGGTTATTATAGGGTATTTAGAGCCCACAGACACGCCTGGTATGCGGACACAGGAGGGTAGTTAACCCTTTAAGGGTCCCATACCCATAACATGTCACGATACACAGATGCAGCCCATTAGGATCTATTCACCAGGTCAGCAGGGGTTCATGAAACAATTCAGGGGTAATATAAAATTAATCATGATTCAGGGTAGGCATGGTGCATGATTTCAGCCTCTGCTAGTAGACTTGTCATGGCTGACTTTATGCACTATTGTACCTTAAAGCGCCATGCATCACTTAGATAGCTTTACATAGTGAGGCCTGCTTTAAGACACCCCTACCTGTCAGGTGCGGCTTGAAGAGGTGTGGGCAGACTGACAAGTCAGCGTTATCAGCAGACAGAGATTACAGAGAACACAGATTAGGGTTAGTTTCATGTGGTTCAGCGTCGTGGTAGGTAAGCAACTGAACTTCAAGTGTATTCCTTGTCTCATTCCAAATCTAACTCCTGTCGCCAACTGTGCTGATTCCCTTTCCAGTAGGTCTAGACATGGATTTTAAGGGTGCTCATTTCTGATCCTTTATGGATCTTTAACCAGATTATTAAGAAGAGATTCCCTCTTAGCAAATAGCAGCTTATTGAATATGAAAATAATAATTCGGATTCAGACACCTGTAGTAGCAACCATGTGCTTCAGGTAATTTGCTCTCTAAATAAAGCCCCTTATTAGTAAAGCCAGAATACTTGAGAACATGGCAGTTTTGTGCAATGCAACTTCTGAGTTATGACTGCTGTAGCCTGCACGCCTGAGACGGGTGGTCCTGACAAGCCCTGTTATCAGCAATTACAGGCACCTCCAGACCACGACGCAAGAACGGTAGAACAATTCATGGAACCCTGACAGTCAATCCTTCACCGCCACTATAGAAATTCAAACGCATAGATGCTGTGACAATGCAAGGAATTCCTAGAATTGCCTAAACCTTTACCTTAGGTTTACTAAAGTATGTGAGATGACCACAATTGCTACTTTCATCCTGCTTAAGGAGACAGGGTTCCTCTGGTGTCTACATGTGTCATCTGTGGGTGAGACATCCAAGGGCAATTGCTGGCACACACCATCACACTTTGTGGTCGCACACTAGCCCTGTATGGATCACAAAAGTCACAATGCGTCCAGGTTTATTTTCCTTTAGCTACTGCAGTGCTGGAGGGTAATTTCCCTGCGCTGTATTGGTCCCTCAGGTATAGACTCTTGGGTCGGTATGATGCATTTATGTATCCCTGGTTGGTTACTCCTCGGTGGCGAATTCACCATGCACCACCCAAATGGCATTTACTAGTGTGCACTGAATGAAGAGCTAAAAGTATTATGTTGGTGATATATGGTACATAAACACGGGGAGGTTGAGGTACAGCAGCTGCCTTGTATGCATGTGTGGTTGACCTTAGATGACACAAAAAATGTATTCAGGAGCTGGAGAACTGCATTTGGAATTTACCTTCTCACCTATGCTGGTTATGTTATGGTATGTCAACAAGCCAATGCTACAAGAGCCGTTCCTAAAATAAGAACACTATTATACATGCAGCAATATCTTTAAACAAATTGCAGCCCATGAAACAACATGAGGAAGATCTGCGTCAGTTTTTTAAAACATTTTAAACATTCACAAAGAAAGAAAGGACTGCTCGATTATGTATAGCGATGTCGCTAAAAAACACGTACAAAATGTACTAAAACAACTGATGTCAAGTACACCCAAAGTCCCCAACCCCTATACATAGCCATGTACCTGAGGGCCCCATTGGTATACAGGACCCATTCAGGTGACTAGATGACAAATGAGCATAGTCCATGGGCTGCAATTCTCAGGTATAAAGGTGAGTTGTCTGCCTTGAGGCTCAGTAACACCCCTCACCCCTAATATTAAGTGCTGCATATTGCGTTAATGTGTCGTACGCATTTGTTATCATGATACATGAGAGAAGATTTGGTGGATCTACTCAACAGGGTCACATGCATCAAACCAGGCTTATACGATTGGTATATTCCCACAGGGTCGACAGCAATATAGAATTGGCAGTTGCCCCAACCAGCATTGCATTGCACCATGACTCTGAAGGACCATGGCCCTGGAGGCCTCATGTGTCACTTACAAGGCTAACCTGAGTCATATCTCACCTTCACAACCCCTTCACCATGGAGACAGTAAGTGACAGGGCCACCCTCACCTTGATTACAAGCAAGTGGTTCCTGTGGCTGGATGACTCCAGGGGATTACACCTTGTTGCAATGGAGTTCCAAATTGACAGTTTGCAATTGGATAATTGGGGTGGCATAAAACGAGAGGACATTTTATTTATCTATTCTAACTTGGACCCTATTTGTTGCACTTTAATGAGTAGCATATACTTCTGTCAAAAGAAAGTTGTATGTAGGTCTACCAAATCCTGGAAAGACTCATTACAATGTAAAGGGATTCATTTTTCCTCACCAACCATATAGGTGAAGAGACGAATTCCTAAATTAGAGGATTACCAACGAAAGGATTGCCAACACCATGCAGACACCCATTACCCATTTTAATCACGTGGAATGTTGTTGTGGAGATATTATCGTATTTCAACCGCTCAGATGACTGATTACAATCAGTGAATATAGACGTGTAAGTGAGACCACATGATTTAGATCTGTTCATAGACATCAATCTTTATTTTGACTAAGAGTACATGCTATGTATAATTATAGATATTATTTGAAAGCGTAGATTTACGAATATGTATACCCCGTTCCCCAGTGTTAGCCTACTCTATAATCTGTTGGTTAGGTACAGGGTAGTATCTTTGAATGTTATAACCTATACTCTACACCAGCCTTGTAAATCCATATCTCCCTGTTATAACCACTTTTACCAAGGCAATATGTCATGTGGCTTGGTGATAATACATAGCCTTTGCCCTGGGTCCTATCTCAGGATGGCACACCAGCTACCCCACAACCCACCAAGCATTGCCCAACCACATGATAAGCACATATCCAGCTTTTTGTCTTTCTTACTTTATGAGGTCGTAGAACCACATAGACAAATCCCTCCTGGGTATATCCTCCCACTTCAGGACAGGTGTCAATCTGTGCTGATTGATCAGATGTAGGGCTCCAGGTGCGATTCAGGGACTTTACTGTCCTTTAATGCTCAATGCCATTGGACCTTATGATGCACGAATGTATTTCTAATGTGTTCATGTCAACTCTAAATGATTTATACACTCCAAGAGGAGGTTCCTCAAGGGTTGACATGTCATGATGCACTGGTGTTGTGCTGGCTTACCAAAATTGCATCAGTGCATCTTTATAGGGCCAAAGGAACATGA
Organism: Acholoe squamosa; assembly: GCA_949317995.1. Lineage (NCBI taxonomy): Eukaryota > Metazoa > Annelida > Polychaeta > Phyllodocida > Polynoidae > Acholoe > Acholoe squamosa. The sequence goes on from OX439044.1 coordinate 30,282,744, forward strand.
AACTATCATGCAGTTGCTGAAGGTTTAGTAGGAGGTGGGAGGGGTAGGTGAGATCAGTAAGGTTCCAGCCCCAGGGCTCTAGGTGTCCTGAGTGGGTTGCCATGCTACCTGACCCTATGAACCTAGTTACCTGTATGGTTACCTGTACCAGCCCCTGAAGTGTGCCTGCAACATGATAGATGGCGCTGCGTCCATTGCACCTTAGGTGGGTGGGTGGTACATGTAACCTCTGGCAGAGGGCGGAGCGATCGTCATCCTTCACATGGTCCTCTACACTTTCACTCTCTAACCTTTGGTTAGATACATATACCTGCAGACAGAAAGAACATAATTATATATATATATATATATATATATATATATATATATATATATATATATATATATATATATATGCATGTGCGCTATAAATTACCTTTAAAAATGAATTTACATTTCTTTACACACATGTAATAATGATGATTATAGCCGTCTAGAGTTTGTGTATTACAGCCCTGATGATAATGATAATAATTAATAATAGGGCCTCCAAAATAACAGTTGTGTTTCAGGTTATTTAAAACAATGATGTGGACTGAACGTGTAGACAAGTTTAATAGGTCGGATTAAGAGGAAGATCGATTCCGCGTTTATGTTAATCATGCCTTATGGTTCCATCAGGAAGTATTATTTTGAGGTTTAGAAGTACCTAAATGTGATTAGGAAGATATGCAAGATAAAGTTCACGACCCCTCACGATGGTCATTCAGACAACTATTACCTGTATAAGTTGAATGAAATGCCTAAAATCGTTCTTTTCTCTGAAGAATGGATAATGATGACCCCTCTGGCCGGTCCCTTTTATTTATGTATAATCTTATTTTATTTTGTTAGGTAGCGTCAGGAAACTTGACACAGATATATATGTTGGCATATGAACGGTAGTTTACACTTGGGGATGGGAAAGCATATGTTCAAGTACATGGACAGGCTCCGGCATGTCTCAGCGATATATAATTGATATATTTATCTTAAAAAAGCACAATCCATATCAATCCAAGCTAGTTATTATACCCTACTCAGGCATGGCATAATGGGGAACATAGTTCTAAATGAATAGTGTAGATTACCAATGATAACTTAATACAGGGATTCAAAGATTAAAAACTGTATGAAACCGTCGTGTGTGACCTACACCATATACATTACCCATGGCATACAAAAATACACGCCGCACACTTATAAGTTATATGTATCTTAACTGCAATGGTTGTTTCTCACAAATTGAATAGTTCCCCTAACCAAAGTGACTAGTGACATGACAGGGGCGGATCCAGGAGGGATGGTCTGTGGGGTGTTTCAGAAGCAGGTAACGTTTACAACCGGTCATAAGGAGATATGATAGCAGTTTTAATAGTGATTGTAGGCTTATAACTGCATGTGTTTCTAAAGCATTACCATTATCTTACTGTGTCTATAACTATATGACTGGCGAGAGATGATAATGGTTGCAGTTGTAAGTTTAGAATCTTACAGTTTTAGAAACAGATATTTAATGTTCATTATCATGTCCGGCTTCTGAAACACCCCACTGGGGGCACAGCCAAGAAATGTTTGTCTAGGTGAGGATGGGGGGGGGGGACAAGCGGGCTTTCGGGCCATGTTTCCTATAGTGAAGGGTCAGAGCCTGGCCCAATTTCAGGGGGTCTAGGGGGGTGATGTGCCCCCTACGCCCCCCTGGATCCGCCCCTACATGATGCAGGGTGAACACTGCTTCTGTTTCTTAACCTGAGTTCTAATCTTCTGCTTTATTCACTGGAGCTGGGTGGAAGGGTAACTCGAAATAACAATGAAATGGTAGCAGCAATCTCCAGTGTACCTCTTACTGGTGCATCCCTATAGGCCATAACACCTTTCCATTTTTACTTAATATTCTATGTTTGAACTGATTGTATTACGTGATGTATGTTACAGGAGAAAATGTGTGATAATCACAGAATTGCATCAATGTCTCTGTGCTCTAACGCAAGGTCTGATATAACTTGAACTCAGCTATTCCAATAGGGCAACCTAAGAAACACTAGGGTAAATTGTGCCATTGAAACCCACGATAGAAACAATCATACTAGAGCTAAACTGTGATTGCTCAGTTAAAAATAACATGACAGTGGCGGATCCAGGATTCTCTAGAGGGGGGGGGCAAGACCTGGTCAAAGTGGGGAGGTAATGCATGCCTCGAGGCACTGCAAGTGAAGCACAGCAGTGAAACTAGGGGGGTTTGGGGGCTAACCCCCCAAGAAAATTTTGTTGGTTTAGACTTGAAATGGTGCATTCTGTTGGATTCTAATTGAACATGTTAAGTCTCAAGACCATATAATTTGAGGTAAATCCTCAAATCATTTTTCATGTTATAGATTATTGGTGGTTAGGGGACATGTATATCCTCCCCATGTTGGAGATCTCTACTAGGAAAATCTTGAATGGAACTTGTATTAAGATTGTGATGCCTCAAAATTTTTGGGGCTTGGCCCCCAAGAAAATTTTGAAATTTAAAACAGGAAATGATGCATTCTGATGCATTCTGGCACACCATTTTAATGTAGATCAGCATGTAATCTTCCACCCCAGCCCCCAAAGACTGCAAGTATCGATATTTCACTTGTTCCCATTATACCAAAAAAGTCATATTGTCAGAAATCTAAATCTTTGGAAACAGATTAATAGTTACACTACCCCCATATAGCAAACATGAATTGCTTCTGGGCATAGTTATAGATCATACATGGCTGGTTTGTCTTCAGATGCAAGGTGGTTGTTGAAACGTGAAAGTGGGGGAACTAGAATAATCTTACAAAGTTTTAAGGGAATCAGTGAGAAGTAGGTATATATTCAAAAGTTATGTCAAATCAAGGTATTAATCTATTATATTGATACCTGTACCTGAGTAGCCACTGCTCTCAGAGCTATTAGAGACCAAAAATATCCCATGTAAGGCCTAAAAAAAAGGTTTGTTTCCGGTAACCCGACCGACCTTAGCTAAATAGGGCTGACCTCAGAATTTTTTAAAGATTTTTTCAACATTTTCAAAGATTCTCTTTCAAAATAGTTATTTGACATGTATACACATATTTTCCAATGGTTTTCTAATATCCCATGCAGGCAATAAACATTTCAAACACCCAACAGTGGAAAATCCAGCAAAGTATGACTATATGAGACCTTGGACCAAAAAGAAAAAAAAATTAAAAAAAAAAAAAAAAATCCGACCTACCAACCTCAACTTTCTAGACCATGTTACCAGAAACAAACTTTCTTTTTGGCCTAAGACATGCACAGTTGTCCAGCATTTGTTGTCCCTAGGTTAACCTACTTGGCCCTCAAATTAAACTATTGTCTTTTGAGAAGTGTCTGAGTTGTGATCCCTATTGTAGGTTGGGGGTCTAGGGGTATCTTCCAGGAAGATCTGAAATCCTTGCGGACCAAATAGTGTTTTCTCGTGCTTGCTGAGGATAAAGTCAGTTTACCATTTAAAAAAAAGTGACAAAACCCAATCTCATTATCATGTGCATCATGAGAAAAATGAGAAAACTTAACTGAGCCCACTGGTATGTTTTGAGTATATCCATGGTTCACTGCTAGTTATACTATTGAATAAAGTCTCAGACTCTCAAGGTACTCTTTGATAGCATAACCCACAGGCAAGTCCCTGGGAAGTCTGATGGTCATGATAAGCTTATTGGCGGAAATGAAATATTCATGCCCATTTCTTGGCTATGCCACTATTATTTTCTTATAGTTTTACAGATATAAATTTCAATAAATTCTGTAATCAAATGAAGTGCACTCCCTCAACTGAACATCAGGTCTCAGCCTAAATAACCATCAAATCGATTAATACACACCCTAAGAATCAATTTGATACCTTGTTTGCATACCCACTCTCAAATCTTAGACCAACGTAATCTTTGTACAAAAACCTTCAGTGCAGCCATGCAAAAAGTGACTCCTGCTGCCACCTCCGATCAATTGGTGTCCTGCAACCTGCCAGTTAGACCTTAGGGGCCAGACATGGCAAGGGTGAGGGTGGGTAGTCGGTGAAGTAGACTGGACCTTGTGACTTTTTACCTTGGTAATGAGAAATATTTCTCTTTTAATTGTGAAAATTACAATTTTTATCCTACATCTATGTGAGGCCAACAGTGCTTTTCCTCATGATCTAAGCTTTGCAATGAAATATGGAACATCATATTTAAAGAATTGCTTTCCTCCCCCTTTCCCTCTCCTTTCCTCTTTCTCCTCTTCCTTCTTTTTTTTTTTTTGGGGGGGGGGGCAAGGCCCGTTCGCCCCCCCCTGTATCCGCCACTGACATGTGTTCATTTCCTCACTGTGAGGAGGACCCTCTAAATTTTGACAAATCAAAAGGACATTGGACAGCCCTATGTGATGGGTAAGTAGCACCCATGGCTCCTATTATCTGGTCACTCTGTTCAGACATAAGATATAACTTACCATGATTTTATAGCCACATTTTATATTATTTTTAATCCTCGAATATAAAACCCATCTACATCTTAGGGTCCTGCCCCGTTAGAAAACATAAATAAAATTACACCATATTTTGTTCTAATCAAAGGATCTTTAAGAAGAGGATACCATCTTATCTTTACTGAAGAAAGTACTCCAACACCACCGTGGGAAACTCATCATTTTCGAGAATGTTTATGGAATGATTGAAAAGTTCAATTAGTGTGGTTCAAATTTGCTTGTTAATAAGGTACATGTAATTGCAGTGACAGGAGAGTGTACCCTTGATTATCCTCCTGGGGTATGGGAGTCCGTTTTGATGTGGAATGGATCCTCTCTACCATGTCTTGTACCATCTGTCTACTTGTGCACTTATTAAAACTTTCCCACGGGAAAGGACTTCGTCTCAAGCTGGTATATCTATGATTTCAATCTTTTTGCGTCTCATTTATCATTCTTTCTTTGAGATCAATTTAACAGAAGTTCATGAAAGGAGGACATAACGAATCTGAGGAAAACCCGTCATATTTGGTTTTAATAGCTCAAGACCAATTAGAAGAGACGTGTTTGGTAAGATCTAGATTTGCTTCTGGGGTGAGGGATATGGTCTACAGTAAAGCTCTCGAAGCTATGGAGTTTAAGCGTCTATATGTATTAAACTTACGGTAATACACAGGGTTATATGACGCAATATAAAACAGTTCAACCCCGGGTCTCAATCTCTATCATTTTGTTCCAATGTAATGTTGAAAGGTCATAAAAATAGACAAGAATCATTGCTGATTTCAGTAATAAAGGAAGAAAAATAGATATATAGACATAATGTTAAGAAGATTAGTCATAGCAATGTTGATGTATGAGATGTGTTATCACAAGAGTCACAATAGTAAAGGGAGGCGTGGGTGCATGATATAAAATGCTCTGGTCATGTTAAGACAAAACTCACCTAGATCCATAATGTGAGAGGGTATACAATCTGTTACAGGTAATTAAGGAAGCAGGTGTCTCAGGCCTCTGGAAGACCTGCCCCGACTTGCCTTTAATAGTTAGATTCAAATGTACACGTGAGATCTATATTATATAAAGGGCTAAACATATAATATCTTAATGTTGAGGAGCAGATGGCAACAGCTGCCATAACAAGGTTAGATTCTTTAGATAGTACATTTGTATTAATAAACAAACACAAAACATCACTATCTGAGTGACGCAGCTATATCCAAAGTAACTTGTAAATTCCCTATGACAGTCAGGTTTCTCAGAATTTGATGACTTACCCTTAATTTCTCTGCATAATTCCTACACAATTTCATAACGATTTAAGACATGCCTTCATGCTCGTTGTTAGGCATTTACCGTTTCCCTCTGTTTGGAAAAGAGGGGAACGGCACACAGAATGCAGATAATTCATATTAATGACCACATATGGGATCTCCCCCTGTTCACACTTTACCCCACAGGAGGGCCTACGCCATCTATATAACCCAGAAAAAGGGCAATTGTGGGAGACTGTCAGCGTGTCATTGTGCACCTTTTACTATGCAAACATAACTGGCATACCCGAGGTAGTATAAAAAGTGAATGGAATGTCTGGGGTGAAGGGATTGAAAGGGTGATGGTACACCATCCTCACCCTAAGGGGTAGGAAGTTTGGATTGTGGGTGTGGGGTGCTAGGGGGTTAGGGTGAAACATGATCGGGCTGTGTTATAGGTAAATTGGGTTGCCTTCAATCCACACCTGGACATCTATAGTGGGAGAATTCATGCAGGTGGGCAGGTTGGTGATGTTCTGTTGACATCTTTATGGTAAAAGATTGAAAATTAACTTTTGTGTACCCTTCTTTATGTGCTTACATTAAATAAGATTTTAATAATTCATTTTTATCAAGAAAGGCCTGTCACCCTGATAATTCTCTTACTGTATGTAGTGCTTTTGGAGCCAGATGCCCTTCGTTGAATATCATTTTATTACTTATAAGGGACAATAGATAATAGAGAGGTTAAGATCACGACGTGAACGGCAACGTGTACGTCCAGAATTGTTGGAAATGATAGGCCAGACGTTGCTGTACACGTCACAAGTAGGCAAATCTTAACCTCTCTAAAATCATGAGGACTTGGTATCTTCAGTTTGGTGGATAACCATGCCCAAATTAAACGTTGGGGCTACTATAATTATGTTGGTGAAAGCGAAATTAGTATCTTATTGCAACTTTGGTCAAGAATGGCATTTTTCTGCATGCCATTTTATCGCATAAAGAGGTTATTGCAAAATGAAGCTGAGCTTAAAACTCTTGAGCACCCTTGCCTTTAGAATGCACCCCAGCTGCCGCTATGTCAGCCACTCCCTACACACACCCACCATCCATGCACAGGACGTCCCCATAAGATCATCACAGGGCCTTCCGTTATCATAGACCTCTCTATAAAGCCCTGTGTTGTCATTTTCACAGCAGGGCCTATCCCATTCCGCCCCACACCTGCCCAACAAAGTCACACCTGCATCTTGTATGGAGGCATAAAGGGTTCCTCAACCTCTTAACCCTCAACCCTCCCAGGACGGCAAAGTAAGTGCATGTACCTCTATGTCAGTGCAGTGCTGGTGAGCATCTTGACAGTGTTGTATCATTGTACAAAGCCCATTCTAAGGGGTTAATTCATAACTGATAGGGTAGCTTGATACACAAATGCAGTGTGGGTGATTTCCTCACAGATGAGTTGGTGAATCATGCCAGCAAATAGACATCATGCCGTCCAAAAAGGTTTAATCGTTTCTACCCATACCTCAGCCATCCTCCCTTGCCTATTGTGGCCCCACCTTCCATAGAGTGCAAATATTTTGTTGGCGTTTGACCTCAGAATCCATGATGACAGGATGGGGGGGAGGCTTTGAGCAATTGTCTCTGCCAGTGGGAGGTGGGTGGTGTGAGGGATATTAAGGCTAGGAGAGGCGTATCACTAAGGGTGGAGTAAATGGTGAAAATGAGATGATCACAGAGCAGAGTGGTGGGCAGGTAAGCACACTTACAAGTCCTTCCCTACTGGAGACTCAGCTCACAGGTGTGTGAGAGGTATCATCTACATGCCAGGGTTTGTTCTCAGAAAGCCCTCTAAATTCTCATTTCAGGTTCAACAGAACTGTATGTGATTTTAGCCAAAGCCTATGACATGGCGAGATGGTAGTGATATGTTAGTGCCTCCATGTTTGTCCAGATTCAATGTCCTTTCCATAAAACATGACAGCTTTCGTCATTTGAGAATAATGATGAAAAGAATTACATATAGTTGTTCAACACAATTATGAATATCTGCTTTTTCTTCATGTAACCCCCCCCCCCAATTCTTAAAGCAGTGGTGAAAGGCATGTCTGTATCAGGAATTACTAGTCAATGCTCAACTGCCATCGTAGTTGGTCAACTGGGATGATTGAAAGTTGTGTATTCATACTAAATCACATACGCTCAAATACTGCTCCCATCTGGTATCCCATATATGATGCCTAATGTGGGATCTCATATCGACCCTTGAGATGTATAGATTATGATCTCATCCTTTAAGATGAAAGTAAACTGATAAACCTTGACGATCCAGTCTAATGAATCATTTATGGTCACTTATCATCTTTGAAACACCTGTGTAGCTTATGGAAAAGACCACTTCTCTAAAGTGTATACACGTGAACAAAATCAGACGTATCTTTCCGCCTATCTTTGGAATGGAATTTGCCAATAAGACTTCAAAGCATCCTTAGTTGATGTTCCCTAGTACACCATAAGGTGCAGTATATTCGGCCACCATACATATCCCATGTATCTACATCATCTCCAGGGAGTTAGCAGTAACTCCCCAACGCTGTATACTACACCTCACCACACTAATACAATACATTAGGGACACTTGACCAATTCACACATCAGCATAATGTACCCTTATACCACAAAACTTGTGCTTTCCCTCTTCATTAACTCCCAGCTTAACTTGTCTCTGATCTGTGTTTGTCCTAGCGGTGTCCTGTAATTAGCTCACCTTTATGGGAAGTCCTTTATGTGTGTGTGTACATCCCCTCCTACTTCCACCTCACCTGAACCACACCTGGGGGAGGACCCTCCATCCTTAAGGGTGCTCATTTGGAAACAATACCTCATAACCCCCCCCCCCACCCCACCCAGCTGACCCTTAACCCTTTAGGGCTTGGTGGTACATTAAAGCATTGGGCCCATTTGTCGCCATGATGCATGGATGCAGCCCCGGCGAGTTGATAAACACAGGAGTGCTTTCATGTGGGCTCTATAGGGTTCGATACACTACAGAGGTTTAGGCAAGATGCTGTTATGTAGACTCCTCAGCGCTGTGTTGGTTTATCCTGTGGATAAGGTAATCTAAACTTGCAGGTATCATCCAGTCCCTGAAGGGGTTATAAACACCATGCAGTTAAGGCCTAATGACAAAGGAAGTGCATAATCAAGTTTCGATTGATTTATTCGACAATTGGTTCCGACATCAAAGCAGCCCCCATACCGTTAATTAACACTTTGACCACCAGGTGCACCCTTCAAACCGTACATGGAGGTGTGTTCTGGTATGCGGGGGGTCAATCACTTCTAGGTACATAGAGTCCACGTAGAGTGTTTGATCTGCTATTGTATTCAGACATTGAAGGGCAGCAGTGTGTGTTAATGCTCTACTACTATGCGTTTTGGGTATCATGATGCATGGATGCAGCTCTTGGGAGTAACTCCCTGCTGCTGCATTACTGCATTATGCCAAAGAAGCAGCATGATGCATCAAAGCTATGTTGAATGCCAATTAACTCGCCTGCAGTGCCTATGCTTCACCATGCCGAAAATGGACATGAAACTCTTGTGCATCAGGCCTTTCTTAGAGGGTTAAGAATATGAGGGTGTAGGGGCAGATTGAGGGCGGATAGAGGGGATGGACTACAAGGGTAAAGGCTCAGGTAGGAGAGGTGTAGGGGTGGGGGTGTTAAGTGATGCTGACCAGCTGCTACACCTGACTGAAAGGTGTGTGAACAGGAGAGATCATGTAGTACTACATGTATAGGGTCACATATCAAAGGGTGGTCTCAACTAGGTTTACAGAGAAGGAGGTGGGCGGATTGGGTAGAGATTATCTACACTGAGAGACACAGAGAAAATCGTAGCTCTCTGTATTATTATCAAGTCTAGAAATAGAAAATCGTTCGTGTGAACATTTTTAATCACAATACAGTGCAAGTGAAGAATGACACGAGCAGGAATATGCAGCTATAAACAGATGCGAATTTCAAAATTGCATTGTAGTTATTTGGGGAATTTGTACCCCTTAAATTTTTAGATTTCTAATGTAAATTTTACTCCAGCATCACATCGGAACACCTATGCAATAAATCATGAATAGTTCTTTCAAAAACATGTCATTGATGTCTTCTATGAGAATCCCAAAGTATAAGGAATGGGGGCTAACTGCAAATGAATGAGAAAAAAATGGGGGGGGGGGTGCTACATGTGAAAATTAATGTTGTGCAGGTGGAAAGTGGGAGGGGGCAGGTGTGTAGGCAGGATGGAGAATGCGATGGGGGTAAGAGAATGCAGAGCTGCTGGTCATAGGCTTATACTATATCAGAAGTAGCCAGGTGATTATACCTAGCGCAGATGTTACCTGGCTGCCTTTGATGTAGCCGCCTCCTACCTTGAGCTACTTAACCCCCTCAGTCTATGATACTTAGTCCTCCCCTTCTCCTGTGTACACCCCCTGTGAGCCGCCCCTCCCACCCTCACCTTTTCAAAGAGGGTGGGGCACAGGATCCGCTGTAGGGGCAGCTTAACTAGGAGAACAGGTGTCGGCATGTGATATGCCCCACCCCGGGTAGACGGGGCTTAGTCTTCATACACAAAAGATATTTTTTAATATATTAAAAAAATATGTTCTTGGTTCATCCTCATTCATTGTTATGTAGGGGTACCCTGTAGCTATCACGGGTTCTGTTACAGCTAAGAGTGGGGTTTGATTTCTGGTCAGGTGGTCGATGTGCCATAGAGATGCAAATTCTGTAGACATTTGCGTAGGATAGTTATGTTCTTCACTTCTGGGGTATTTTGTAGGAAAGGGTACAGCAAGCCCCGACCTGTAACAAATCACTTTGAGTACTATATTTATAAGGAAAGAGAATTTGTGATGAATCGACGATTATTACTTTACAGAGGTCAAAGTGATGGGATGAGAGTAAGGGGAAAAGAGCGTTTTGGTGAGTAGTATAAAAAAGCTGGTTAAGGGTGAAAAGGAGACCGGGTGAAAGAGGGCAAGAGGGAACATATGGAATAGAGAGAGAGAGAGAGAGAGAGAGAGAGAGAGACAGAGAGACAGAGAGAGAGACAGAGACAGAGACAGAGACAGAGACAGAGACAGAGAGGGACAGATAGAGAGAGAGACAGAGAGAGACACAGAGAGAGAGACAGAGAGAGAGAGACAGAGAGAGAGAGACAGAGACAGAGAGAGACAGAGAGAGACAGAGAGACAGAGAGAGGGGGGGGACATGCAGACAAACACACTCACTACCAGAAAACGATCGCCAAAACAATGTATAATAAACGCAGCCAGATATTGTTGAATCGAATTGAAGATTTTTATTGACATGAAATTCTTATATTGCTGGGACGTTTTCAATTGATGTCCACCAAGCATACACCATTCGGAACTTACATCAATATGATTCGGATCTTTCTCACCCCCACCCCTCCCTTTGCAAAAAAAAGCGGAAAAGGACAGTGGACGAAAACAAATGCACCTAATTTGGTCAAATCATTCATAAGAAGTGGGGAGGGGCCCAAACTGCATTGAGAATGTCTTTACGTCGCACTATGCACATCTAGTATTTCGATGTAAGGTCGGGAGGTGAAGGGGTGGGGCTTATAGAGGAGTCGATGGGGGGGGGGGTCCGTCCAGACAGGTCCAGGAAGTGATGCAAAGCAGTAACCACCTGAAAGGCATTCCTGTGTCGGCTCTGTCGGCTCGTGTTTGTTAATAATTCTCTGCCATCTCGACTTTACACGGCCCAGTGCCTGTGTTAACACAGCCTAGTGACCATGCTGAGCTCTCCAGCCCCTGCCCCTGGGACATGGAGAGAGCTGGCTTACCACTATGGGCCATACAATATGTATGTATACGTACTCTCACATATACCTCTTACAGTCAACTTCCCCTTTCCTGCCACTCTGCTTATAAAAAGTGGAGCTGTCTAGGAGTTGCATTTAAACGACAATTATTGTAGAAAAATATCATTATTTTCTTACAATAAATAATGTTATATAATCCATAAAGCAGCCTTAAATTCCCACAAATTTATTCTGTAAATGGCAAAAGCATGTATCCACACATTGACTTAATACTGGCTCCTTTCGTACATGTGCATGGCAGCATAATCAAGAATAAAAAAAAAAAAGAAAAAAAGGGAGAAAAAAATATACATTGCTCTGTGTATTGGTGTTATGTGGGGGGCATGCGGTACCCTATGTGAAGAGAGGAGGGAAAAACATAGAGGGAGATGGAGAAATGCTGTAACCAATGCCTTCTTGGATAGTTTCACTGTGCAAGAAGAACAGCAGAGGAGTGATTTAACCTCCTCTATTAGCGGTGATTCCCTATATAATCACACTGTACATGCAAGCGAGGGTAAATTGATGTATCTTGTCCCATGTCAGATGGCCTTCTCTGCGGTGTCAGTTATTACACACATGTATTACACACGTGTATTTGCATGCACGTATTAATTGCGTGACACACGACTGACATTTTGTTTGTACTGAGTATTTACCAGTGTCACTTGTCGTGAGTGGAATCTGGCAAAGGATGACTGGGTCAAAGACAGGGACTGGGGAGGGGAGTCTGGGGATTTGACCAGCTTTTTGGTACCGAATTTCTATAACTGCATTTTCATGGATATGCACATGGGTTGTAATTAGATACTTGTCTATCTTTTTAACATTGCATGCAATTGGTTGGGAATATAAATCTAGATATGTTGTAAATGCTGTGTCCTGTTTGGGGGCTTTGAAAGGTTTTTGGTAAACTTAAGGTGTCAAACTGTTACATGTATGTAGTCGAGTTTAGTGTGGTCTATAACTGGTACAGGTAGTATCCTACGTCATAATTATAAGTGCAGGGATGCCATGTTTCACTCACTCATTTAAACGACTCATCTGAAAACTCCATGAAGAGCTTTAGATGCTTACGCGTTTGCATGTGAATGTCGTATGTAGTGTGCTTGGAGAGTACCCTAAGCAAACGCTACGTAAATTCTATGACCTTGAACATGTGTTTTGGAACGAGTAATTTTCTGCTCTGATGGTGGAAAGGTTTAAATTCATCAAGATAATCTGGTTTAATCAGACATGTAGGTTACTTTCCAACTGTGAATTATCTAAATGGATTTTGAAGAAAAAGAATCTACCAGTAGTTACCATTCATAGAAGGTCACAGGCATAATAGGCAGGTTACACCAATCAGTGTCAGTCGTATGGAGCCCTGGATGGGACATGCGCAAAAGGAAATTCCAGAAAAATATTTTTGCTGGTACAGAAACAATGAATTATTATTTTCATGGGTAAAGAAATAATTCTTGCGGATACTGAGACAATTGAGAGAATGGAAACAATTCTTATGGTTACAGAAACAATTCTTGTGGATACTGAGACAATTCTTGCGGCCATAGACTCTGGGATAATGCTAGCATCTATATTTTATTAGCCGATTTGGCGACTTTGTTCATACTTTGATTAGCCAAATTTAATGCCAGATAGCCAAACCACAATTTTCCAATTTCAATCCTCAAATATGGGAAATCTAGGAAAGTTAGAATAAGGGAATAGTTGGCACTATTTGATAAGAGGCACAGAAATTTCAATGCTTTCCTAGTAAGAAAAAAAAAATCTGTACAGTTGAACTCATGCAGTCCCCAAAGAGAGGGCAAAGAAGCCTAATCTAACGAGGATGAGATGGCCATATCTCCCCCCACACACATTAGATGAATCTAGTACCCACAATTAGCCAATTTGGCGAATTTTGAGGGGATAAGATTAGCCAAAATGAACTTTGATTCGCCATTGGCGATTTGGCGAGTGGCTAGCATTATCCCAGATAGAGAAACAATCTTCTGGGTACAGAAATAATTCTCGCCGATACTGAGACATTTCCTGCGGGTACCCTGTCTTGTGGGTTCTGAAATGATTCTTGTGGATACTTTTATTAGGCGCAGTTGTGTATGCAACTTGATTTTGGAATACCTTTAATAGTATTATTCTATATTAAATATATGCCACCTATAGGATTCGCCATAACTTCAGGAATATTCTCTGGCCTATATATGTTACTATATACTACTGATAGAATTTCCCTACAATAAAACCACTTTTGTCGTCCATTCCCAACGACAAAAATCAAACATGTTAGATACATGTATTATCGTTGGAAGTGGACGAGAAAAGTGGTTTTATCGTCGGGAGTGGATGACAATAGTAGGGGTTTTATCGTCGGGAAATTTTGTCATTACAAATTCTATCGCCCTGTGGACACACGGCTTTATACCTATAGTCCACTGGGCCTCTTCGGCCGACTTTTGTGTAGGGAATGTATGGCCAAAATCGACCGAAGAGGCCCAGTGGACTATAGGTATAAGGTGCGTTTCCTGGGCGAGAATCATATCACCTGTGTCCTTTAGATCCATAGTCCACTAGGCCTCTTCGGCCAACTTTGGCCATACATTTCCTATACAAAAGTCGGCCGAAGAGGCCCAGTGGACTATGGGTATTACGATTTACCTCATTTCAAGGTGCGTCTAATACATGTATGCGAGGAGTTTACAGCAAGAATATTCTTATACCCGCAAGAAGGTTCCTGCACCTGCAAGAATATTCCTGTTCCCGTAAGAATGTTCCTGCTCCCGCTAGAATGTCATGTACCCACGAGAATATTTTTGAAGGGAATTTCTTTTGGTTTGTCCTATCCAGGGCTCCGTACTACGGAATAGACTATAACTTCACGTGAAATTTATTAACCATAATTACATGTAAAGGTGGTAGCGATAGTTGGTAGGACTATTAGGAGTGAAAGATCTCATATGTTAGATCTCATATGTTAGATCTGTAATAATGAACTACTGTATATGTCTTTAGGGAAAAGGGACAAAACATAAAGAGCCATTTCAGAGGTGGCCATCTCTTGGCAGAGGCTTAAAAGATCTAATCTCTTGTTTACAATGCAGAGGTCTTTTGTTAGGTGATCTATAAATCCCTACGTTTTCTTCAACCACAGAAGGCAGTCAAAAGAGCTGTCTCCAACCAAATCTATAAAAACATAGTATTAATTTTTTTTTATATAGAAAATTGGAAAAGAAAAATGTCACAAATGCAGTGAAGTTGGTTGTCACCATAGTAACAACCACGTGTGTTCATTAGACAACCGGAAACGGATCCTAGGGGCACCAAATGTCCCCAATGGACGCCCCGCTGGTACGCCAAGCAGACGACAATTTCGGACAAAAACACCTGAGCGATAATGGGTGCATCAGTAGGCTTATATCTCATAGAGCCAGTACACATCCTGGTTCTTGACGCCCACCGTCCATTGTCGGTGGGCGGACAGGGGATGAAGAGGGTGGACTTAAAGGATGACCAGGGTGGGCTCATTGGGAAGCTGCCTGGTGGTTTGTTTAATTGACACCTTCAGGTGTTTCTTTTAAATTAACGTGGGAAAAATTTTGGTCTGGTATGGAGAGAGTAGAGAAGATGCTTTTAAGGTTGGTATTTATTGGTATACCTGATTCTTAGTCAAAGACAATATTTTGTCCTCTTTCATGTGAGCATCACTTGTGTGTAGATGAACATTCTTACATTCGTAGCATAGACTACCAGAACATGTCAGCTGAAATACAAAGATACACTTGTGACTTAATAGAAGTAAAGAGTTTTAACAGTGAGATAGAATAGACTTCTAAGGGTTATACAGAGCCCACTATACTTAACCTCAACCATTAACCAGATAGGCGTTAATGTAAGGTGTATTAGGTGCGGGTAATGAGGCGATGATCACCAATTTAAAGGTGTAGGCATTGGGGGTGAGATGAACAGAGGGTTCAAAATATGTACAAAAGATATTCAGCTATTGAAGAGCACCATTATGTTTAGCTTTGATGTTCTGTGTTCTGATATTGTGTTTTACATATACCACTTCCCCTTAAGTGTGCCTCTAAGGGTGTATCCATTGGGTTAATATCAGTGTAGACATTCAACTGAATATAAAATGAAAGTGCGTTGGTATTATAGGTTGAACACAAGGCAAAAGAGAAATTTCTTTTGAAGCCACAAATCTGATGAGTGGCATACTGACTAGGAATGCCAGAATCTGTGATTAAAGTAATGTAAGGGTAAGCTATAGCGTTTATTTCATACTTAGACACATGATTATTCTTACTGTGCAATGCCACGAATTGCTTTAGACATATCTGTTTAACCAGTAGGATGCATGGGTGGATGGTCGTGAATTACCTTAACAATTCATGCAACCTAGGCTATACTGCATTGAAGTATGTTGTCTAAAAAGTAATTTAGCGATTGACCTAGCAATTGCAACTCCACACACATCAGGATCTTCTTTGCATGATAGAAAGTGTATCATTTGCATGTAGATATCAATTATTCCCGAGCATTCCCCCCATATATTCCTCGCTATGGTTTACTAAGTATACTACATGTAATAGTAATGGCGTACTATATTACCCTGTTGTCATGGGTTCAAACGGTTGTTTGGTACGTTTAAACTTCCATATATCACCAGCCTAAAGAGCTCAGAGGAAGTGGTCAAATGGCACCTGCTCTGAGAGTGACGTTATCAAAAACCAAAGAGACAGAACCAAGGCTGAATGGCGGGAGATGTCTGCATGATAATACCTGCTGGAAAACCAGTAGGCTGTAATGCCTGGGGGTGGATAGTTATTGCAGAGCCTTGGTAGGTTTACCCTTGAGGGGCTGCATGATGCTTAGAACTCTTGATGGGAAATTTTACCAATGCAGTGCTGGAAGTTAATTCAAAACAGTGATAAATTAGCATTGTTTTAAATTAACTTCCTGGTGAGTCTGCGAGCCAGCAATGCACTGGTGCCCAGTCCCTTAGTCCCATACGGTCAATATAATGATGCAGGATTGTTGCAAGCCTGTTGAGTAGACTGAACAATTTTGCATTCATGCATTGCAAGGACAAACTGTCAAAATGCTCGTACAACATAAATGAGTGCTGTGCCCTTTAAAGGATTAAATCATGTATAAGGATGGAGAGAAGAGACAAATGTGGATCAACATGGTAAAAGGTATGCCCACACACGCCCTCGCGGGCTTACCTTTTACCGTGTTGATCCACAAATGGGTTTAAGGGTTGGGCTGTGAGGTCCATCCCACCCTCTGGTGCCATCGGTCTCTATGAACCCCTACCGAAGAAGGTAAGTGATTATCATAACCTGGGCGGGGTTGCATGAGGGTGTGTAACCGTCCATTGTCCATAACCCCTTGATGTATGATGCAGCTACTATGGGTTAGTGTCTGGGGGGCCAGCTTCAGGCGTCTAGGGTTAAAGGGTTATGAACCAGGGTAGATATTCAATAGCAAATACCTGTGACTATGGTGGTGCAGGTATAGGTGTTGGGTTTGGACAGGGGCCCCTGTTTACCCCTAGAGCCATAGACTGTTGGGGTGGGGCAGGTGAAGGGATGGGTCACAAAGATAAGAATCTCATGGTAGATTACCAGGTGCCCTACACCAACAGTTTACGGGGTGGGAGGCCATGGGAACTGTGCGCAGGTCCACCGAGAACTGCCTCCAGCATATGCCAGGAGGTGGCTTATCTGCTGAGAGGGGTGGGACAGGGTCATAGAGATAGCATTGTGTTTGTTATCAGGGGGTTGTCTGTTATAGGAAGACCATTTTGAGGGGTTAGGACAGAAATTGACAAGTAACTGGAAGTGCCAGATTTCGATTTTGCACCCCTGGTCAAGTATCAAAGGAACAGCTTCCAGTTGTTATAATTTCTTTTCCTTTCAAGTTCACAAAATTACTTCACTCCTGCCAATCAAATGGAAGTGACCATACATGTCCATACATCCTTTCCCTTGCGGCTGTGCATTATCCTTATCACTTTTATTTCTCCATCGATAGATGGCAATAGAACATTCTACTATTTTGGATATGCGGGGCACCTTTCTATTTTCTTTTTATCATGCACCTTGATAATACACAGTAGTCATAACTGTATTTCATACCTCAATAGGCAATTGGTGATAGAATGGCCCAGATATTATCGATTAGTAGCGCAATTTCCAATCTGCTCTTTAGACCCATACCAAGAATGTATCAATAAAATAAATATACGTATGCCTATTACAGGTGTATAGCATTTTATCATGTTTAATAAAAAGATATTTATATCGGTTTTCCAATAGTCAGGTCTCCCATTTATATCCATGAACATGTTTTCACAAATCACATTAAAATTGACCCCCCCCCAACCCCCCCTCTTATTCCGAGCAGTTCCAAAGCGGGAGAGAATGTCACTTACAGACCAAAAATCAGTGATTTACCTTGCACCTGCAATGTTGAAATTTAATGAGGACTATGACAGATAATTGTGAACGATTCCCAGCCCTCTCTAAAACAGCCGTTGGCAGGTGAGCTCTGCTAGATGGGGAGACTCTCGTGATTTCCCGGAGTGCCTACGAGACCTGTACCAGTGTTGATAGGGCAATGATAGGGCCGGGTGTGTAGGTGAGTGGATGGGGGTAAGGGAGGGGGTTGCAGCTGCAGAAAGGGGTACAGTGGACGGACCATCTGTACTACCAAAACTCCAACCCACTCCAAGTGGGGACGGGGGTTTGCACCTGCCCCCTCCCCCAGTTTACCCCCTTCCCTCACCACTATATTCTACACACCCAAGTATCCATCCTCTCTCCCAGCTTCCTCATCCCCACCCTCCCCCACACATGCACAAAACAGCATCAGCTGCCCCCATACCCCCTCAGGCCAGTTGGGGTAAACAATGCTTAGTGCTTACTCAGCATTGTCTCTAGTGTCATCCAGTTTGCCCCCACAGGTGCATCATCACTATGCCGCTAGGGGAGCCACTAGTAGGCCCTGGTTGACACTGTGCACATACAACTTCAGCATCATTGGTGGTGTGATGGTTGGAGGGTGGGGGTAGGGGTTCCTAGAAGTCCCAGGAACTCTCACGGTGTCAGAGCAGTTGGATCGATATCCAGGAAGAATGGTGGGAAGGCTAGAGGTTGGGATTGGGTAGAATAGCATTCACTTGGGTGATTGGGTGAGAGGCTGCATGGTCGGGTTGTGCCGCTGATGGGCGGGGTGGGGAGATTCTAGGCATAAGGGGTGTGGCACTCAGCTACCCCCTGTATTTCCAGGCTAATTTCTAGGAACTGACACGTCGCACCTGTCCCTAGAAGTGGCCCCCACTGCCGTTGACGTGACTAGCATACAGGTGTGATGCTAATTAATGCTGCTGTATACAGGGTAGAATTATGATAGGGGGTAAACGCTACCCATCTAGAAATTACCATTAATATCGCGTGTACCCCCACCCCTACACCCACACACATGCAGAGCACCTAGCATTACCTTTCGTCAGAACATGGTTATCTTTGAATGTAAACCCTGATATTGCAATCTCTGCTTATAAGCCCCCACCCTGCACTTCTCAAACGAAAAAAAAAGAAGAAGAAAAAAGATAGAGAAAAAAAGAAGTGGCAATGACAATTTAAAAAAAAAAAAAAAAACCCATAACGAAAATAGCCCGGTAACACCAGACCCCGAAACATCCTGATATCAATATGAACCCAATAATGTAAACAAATGTATTAAATTGATGTTTACTTGTAAAGGCCACTAGTCTTGTTATTAAAGGAACTACTACTTAGACATCCTATTTTACATATTATCCGACCCGTATTACCTGATTCCAAACCAATCCCTGCTAGTTGTCCGCCAGTGCCTAACCCCATGGCATTCCATTCCCAGGAAGCAACCATGAACCCACAATACTCCCTATAACTTCACCCCTCCCCTCCCCACCCCCACCCCGCCCATCACCACCACCCGGCCCCTGCTCTTCACCCCCATCCCGTGACATGTGTACGTGGTCAGCCGTGACGGGCCATGGGACAGGTGACACTAGTCAGGTGCCGTCATGGGTCATTAGAACCCCCCCCCCCTCCTCCCCATCAACACCCCCACCCCTCAAACTCATGCCGCCCCATATGGGGTGGACTGCAAAACAGGGGATGGGGGGAGGGGAGAGTTTGGGTCTGCACCTGGGTGGGTGGGGGATTTGATAATGACACTGCCATGAGGTGTAATCTGAGGTAGACAGGGGCCGTTATCAGTCACCTGCCTGCCCATCTGTATAAAAAAAGGGGGGGGGGGCTGCATGATAGACTGATATCATGTGATAGTTGATAGCTCCATAGGCAGGCATGTAAAATACACGTATAACCCTACCATTAGCGCCGGCCTCTAGGCTGCGTGAGTAGTATAGCAAAAAGTGGTAACGACGCGGGCGATAATTGAGATTTGGTTATGTTTGGAGGATTTGGCCAGTTGACACTAGGTGGATTCTTATCTTTATAAGAGTGTCATGCGATAACTAGATAACAAGAGATACTATGTGACAAAACCTATGAGTTGATTTCTGAACATAACGTATTTTGTGAACTAATTTGCTGAGCTCCATGAGCACTCATATTGCCCTAGACCTACCAATTTCGAGTTTGCTACTTGAAATCCAAAACTCTCTAGGCCTATTATATGGGGATCACGCGGAATAAAGTTAGTTATAGATATCACGATTCCCTCAACGTAGACCCTATCTCGGTTGGATTATTTAAAAGGTAAAATGTGTGGACTTATATATGCTATACACCTTGTAAACTTATGGGAGCGCTGTGGCCGGTAAACGTAATTAACTTTAGTATCAATAATTACGGTGAAGAAACTCTATTAAATAGTAGTCTGATAGGGTCTGCGGGATTATCATGCCTGTGTTCGGAAAAAAGTGCAAACAGACATCAATCAACACACAAGATAAAAAAGAGAAAAGAAAAATAGACATCTGTGTATGGCCATGAGTCTTCAGCATGCATATATGGTCAGCATTGCATGGATTTGTGGACGATACGAGTATAGATTTGCCAGGATATTCGGTGTAGGGTGACACTCACATATAACAGCCAATGTCCATTTGCTTTCATAAAAAAAAGACGAAAAAGTAAAGAAGAAGAAAAAAACTAAAAAAACAAACAAACAAAAACTAATTACATTGATGCCATATTGTGCATTCTCCTTGCATACATGTCCCACGGTTCCTCTATTGCCATATCCCATCCACAGTCTAGTTAACCTTTATTAATCGCCTTAGACTGAAATGTAAATATTGCTTAGTGAAACTTCAAAAACAATAATTTCCTGTAATAATGTAATCATCCACCATATTCAAATAGATTTAGCCGACTGATACCCGTGGAGATGATTCCACAGATTTCAGAATTATTACCCAACTGAGACGTCCCGATTGCCGCCAAAATTGCTCAACAGTTGGCTACTGTAAGGATGGGGCCATTTTTGGGATTGTTAAAGGTCTTAGGTGATTGAATTAAACCGTAATCTACAGTGTCTGCCTTTAAATGGCGTCCTGTGTTTTGTCCTAATCTGCCGTAACTGGCTGTGATTGCTCAACAGGGGGTTTGGCATTTATAGAGATGCCAGTTGAGCCTGCCAGACCTGTCGATTACCTCGTGACACATCCACTCCAGGCGAGTTCCCCGCTCAGGCGACAGATGGCGGTAGTGAGCATGCATGGTGCGCTGGCAGCGAGGCAAGGCCTGCCAGGGTTACGGCTGCAGCAAGGCAGCCGTGCGCCTGCTGCAAGACGCGCTCTGATTGGTCGACGCGTTGGGAGGATGACGTATCGCTGTTAGCGGCGGGAGTAGGAGGAAGGGAATACCTCATCTTATTAATAATCATGAGCAGCAGGATAAATAGGCGGCCTCGCCCAGGGTTGGGGACATAAACCAAAAGGAACCAACACGTTAACACTACCACTACATACACCAGACGGATCTATACACAGCATTTTACCTGACAGCTGGGACTTTCCACATACTACTACTGCAACTACCTCGTCACACATACACCACACACAAGGTAGGTTTCTCCTCATATCTACCACAGTTTCTGTGGAATATTTCCACTGCATTCAGAGTTTACTGCGAACAGCTGTTATGGCCTTATGGCTGGTAGGGGGTGGCTTGACAGACTCCACTCTGCGTACCAGATGGTGTCTTTATGGGTTTGTATGCCATAAGGTGCTGGAGAACCTGAATGAGAGCAGGCTGTGCTGAAATCCTCCACACAATCTGCCGCTGCAGCAATACAGGAGGATGCTGTCACAAATACTGGTTTTAGACTACGACTCCCATCCACAACTTCACATATGGTGGCATTTGTATACACAACCCACGATTGCATGCATCTCCAGACAGTTGGCGGTGCCTGGAATCTGGATGTCAAAGCATCATGTGTATTCCATCTATATGGAATGTGTTGGTTGTTTGATAGATGAATGCTCTTAAATTACACCATATGGAGGCCTGCTAAAGGCCTCCAGGGCCTTTAGGATTGACCACTGAGTCCATGTCTCCCACATGCTGACAGAGAGGCCCCTGGTAGGCCTTACACACCCACCAGCTGTCCCTCCCCCTGGCAGGAACAGGAGGAGGGCGGTGGTAGTCTCACTACTGGGGGATACGCTACACTGTCCTTATGGCACGTCTGACATATGGTACCTAGCTTTCAGCCTGAGGGAATAGAAGAATTAAACTGAGGTGGAGTGAAGCAGAGGTGGTTGGTGGTTTTGCTTTGCTGGTTGGGGGAATGTGAGGGGGTGGCTGGTTGGTACAGTGGTAATGGGGGTTAGGGTGGGAGGGATGTGGCGCCATTCTAAATATATGTCAACTATGACATCATTGCTCCCGCCTTGCAGCGATCCCTTGGTGGGTGGGGTCCAATGCTTGCCAAGTCCTGGCATTAGGCTGGCCTGGGGTTGCTTCCATATGGTTGGTGGTGAATACAGAAGGATATAGAGATTTGGCATGGTTTTCCGGAGCCAAATGCCTCAACAATAGGCAATAAGAGAAACCGCCACTGTACTAATAAAAATGATGGCTATTGGCAAGTTTTGCTTGTGGTTTACTGACATATGTTAGAGATTGTATGGAGACCCAAGGGTGGGTGTGTGGTTTGTGGGCGATGACAACACATCTTTGGAAATACCCATTCAGTTAGCTATGATGGATGCCCCATGCTTACCATTTGAATAAATCACATGACACTATTTTGGAGTTAAACATAACAAAATTATCCACGTAGGGCAATATTTCTTTATCCTTAGTCTGTGTTCAGAAGGCATGTCCAACACTGACATCACCAGTGGTAAATGACAAATGGAACAGCAACATATCACCACACCAGTCTGACCACTAGCCATACACCCCAGGGCTGTAAACAGTAGGGGGTTAGTGCAAGCATGGCATCTAGGTGTCCCATTACCTGACCCCAGTGACCTGTCAGATCCCAGGGGGTGGTAGTGGATCCAGGCACTGACATGAGGACAGTGGGAGGTCAGTGGTGGTCAGCCACTGACCCTACACTGACCTACAGGTGCCTTTATGTAGGATCACCTGGGTGGAACCTCCTGACCATCTCTAGGTCAGCAGCTCACTGACCCCTCCACAAACCCCCTTCTCCATAGCCTACTCCAATGACAACAGCTATGTCAAAGCTGTTGTCACTCCTCCCCGACAAGATATCCGAGTGTTATCTACAGGGAGTCTTATCATCCAGTAGCCTCTATCTGTTTATATGTTTTGGTAACAGACCTTAGAGATGTTATCACATAAAGCGGGTGGTTTCTCTTTGTTGCTGATGGCCACTGCCAGACACATCTTCTGCCATATGGCGAGACGAGGATCAAGCAGACAAGGGTGAACTAAAGCATACAATTCTCTCCACTATCCCTATTTATCGCCCATTAGTTGAAGCTGGGTACTCTGTCTCTGGCAGGGTAAATGATGCTGGAGGCTTGTTGTGGTGTAATGGTGGGTAAATGAGACAGGGGTGATGGGGACTAGATGGGTGGAACTGGAGGGAGGAGGATTGGTTATAAAAGGGTTGGGTACGTGGTAGAAATGGATAATGCTAGCTTAACTTCTCATTACATCGGAGTTGTGGGGAATTTTAAGTGATAGGCAAGGAGGGGTGATAGCGGCGTGAGATATTTAGATGGAATATGATGTATGGAATGGATGGTGTTCTCTTGATTAAAATCTGTTATCAGTGAGACTCTAAAGGCTAAAGCAGCCCATAATACAAGTGACCAACCTGAGACCCTGTTAAATGTTGACAATGGTATAGAGAGCGAGGGTGAGTGTAGGTGACAGGATAAGCCTGGGGTGAATGTTACAGTATATGGACCGACCTTTAGCTCGTCAGCCATATGCTGTCTATGTGCCCTTCTCCAATAACCAAAAGGCATTGCTGGCTTGGGGTAGGTATAAGATGAGGTCTCTAGGGGCAGGAGATACACCCCTTCATATCACCCATCACCAAGAGAGAGACAGGGAGACCCAGACCACATAAACTACCTGTCCTACATTCACATTCAGGGGCCACTTCAAAGACACCGCCGACACCAGGTGACGGAGCAATCTAGCGACATGTAAGTGGGCGGCTAGGGCACAAAAGGGGGTAGAAGGAGTAGAAGGGGGTGGGGTCTGGGGGTCCCCTGTGCACCCTGAGACAGAGGTCGAGCAGCATGATGAGGCCGGGGACCTGGTGTCCCATCCTCCGTCTGTTCCCCCTGCTGCCTCCGCCCATCTGGCCTTACCTGAAGGCACAGGAGATGTGCAACCCACCTTATGCTTATGTCCTGAGAGGACCCCGTTGTCAGAGTGACATATGGCAGAATTTTGGAGTGGGATAATATAATAATAGTGGCTAACGATAGCTTTACTTCTCCGTTTCAAGGAAATAATTTGCGTCTTCCATGAAGGTACACCGGATATCTGGTGGCCATTCGGGAAACCCAGCTATTGGCTATAAGCATGAAGGGCTTAGAAAAGAAAATGACAATGTTGATAAAGGGCACAGATACAGGACACCGCCTATAGTAGCCATCTGGCTATGACCTGGACCCCAGAAGTTTCCTGCTGTATGTCTCCAGAGACCTCTCCACTATATTCAGTCCCACAGATTACCTTAACCTTACTAGGTACAGGTGGTCTGGGCGGTGCTGGTGGTGCCTTCTGTGGACTTCCTTCTGGGACAGGTGGTGCTGTGCTGGTGCTATGGTAGCCTTTGATGTTTCACCGCCCCCAATTTCCGCCTGTATTAAGTTGTCCTCTGAGGTGGTAGCCTCCAGCTGCTAGCCGCTTCTCATAGCTACAATGGCGGCAATTATAACACTTATCAGATGTCCATACACAGGGGGAATTGTTAATTGTCACACACACCTTCTGTACTGGTCGGTTGCTTTGGTGCCTGGAGGTAGCATCAACTTGGTAGCATCCTGGACATCCCAGAGGACATGCCATTCTTCCTCCCAGCTTCCTAGAAGGAGCTTCTGATAGTTGGCCGCTGGGGCCTCTCCATTATTAGGCCTATATGTATGTTCCAAATTTACACTAAAATATTCCATGTGTAGATATTTGTTACGGACGCCAAAATCTGCATGTGTATTCAATAATCCCCCACAATAATCTTTTGACAACAAGCTTATCCAGACTTTTAATTGTGTTTTTCAGATGATCAAGATCGTAGATACACGCTCCCCAGTCAAAGGGCACCTGTCTGCTGGCCAGAAGGTATCCCGGAAATACAAGAAGGCTTACATGAAGAAACTTAAGGCTAGGGAATTCTCCAAACTCAGGGCTATCATCCCTGCTACTGCCAAACGTGAAAAGGTGTCCAAGGTATGTGACTCCATAACAATTCTTTTCAATCACCGTCAACTCCCATAAGCAATATAATCTAATCAATATGCTTTTAAAGTAAGGTCTCAATCCTTGCCTTCAGAAGCCTCAATGAATTTGAATACTCAGCGCTTATCATAACTTTAGTCAATGGTAGCTGATATTTCAATTTCCGTTCTCCCAATAGGTCACCGTCGTGGAGGAAGCTATCAAATATATTGACGAACTTCACCAATCACTGACCCTCAAACTACAAGCCAGAGGTAAGTTTTATTTATTTAATTTCTCTTTTGAATGTTTATGTCCGTTGGAGATCTGTCAATTGATTACTTTTTTAAGATTATGGGTTAGAAATGAAACTGCTCTAGCTAGAAACCACCATATGGCACTCTGTGTACCTGCGGCATTCCACACCAAACCCGATACCCAGTTAACAAACTAGGCTGAACAGTTAAAACAAGCAGAACCCAAACAGACAACAGTTGGTGGGCTAACTGTGGTAGCTGGACCAGCAAAGCCTTTCCACAAGCACCTGGTTTGTGTGCACACTGCAGTATGGGATAAACCTTAGGGACTACCTGTTAAGCTAGCAGTACCGTCAGGGTAACGGAACAGCTAGTACCTGTTAGGCCTATCGGTATATAAGATGCTAGGGGGCGGGGAATTAGGAATTATTCATGGTTAGTGTTCAGAGTTTTATTTGTCATCTAAGGACATAGCCATATCCTTCTGGGGAATTTCCAATCTCTAAATTTGTTTTAAAATCATTGTTTGGGAGAAAGAAGTGCACATCCTAGTTGCCCACCTGTTGGCTTATTCCTTCCGGCGTAACCTTTAGATTTATATACTCAATGGGTGTTATGATATAGCAGGCCGAGACCGGCCCGCGTGGGAAACGCTCGTAGCGCCATCTGCCGACGTTGGCCGTCAATGGCGTTCAGCCAGGGCCAAAACCACGTGACCCCAGTTCCGCCTTTGTGCGCATGTCACGCTCCAGTGACGTCACGAAAATGGCCGCCCTGCGTCCGTCATGCCAGACATAGTTTGTAGAGGGGGTATATTGTGTTTAGGTTATGGGCCCACCTGTTAGGGGGTTGGGGTGTCCACTGGGGTAGGTAGGGCTGTCAACTCGACCCCGTAACTGGTGTCATGGGGTGGATAGCGGACAGAAAGGTTAGTGAGAGAGGTGTACAGTTGGAAACATCAGATGAAGGTTGGGCGGGGGGGGGGGCCTGTAGGAGAGTTAATTGGCAAGAAATTTGAAATTAAATCACGGTTGATTGTAATATGATTTCCCCATAGGTTTCCTTATCAGTATACTAATGCCACAATTGTATTTTGTCATTTCAAGGTTTGTTTGGTGGCCAAATTGACCAACGCACAATCTTCGACTTTGTCCGGAACATGTCACCCTTCTCGTTCGGTGCGCCCTCTGTGTGCGAGAAACAAAACCACCTACCCACATACCAGAAGAAGACAGAGCGCAGACTCAAGGGAAAATCTTAAAAACCTCTAAGGTGAGTACTTGACAAGAAATCTTATTACTTCTTCATATATGATCATAACATCCCCTACTAATAATTATGAAACTGCCATCGCTAATCATCAACAGAAGGGAAAACAGCTTAATACTGTATTACATACTCTGTTCAATGGCGTAAGAGGTTAGATTATTTAATATGGAATTGAGAGATTAAATATTACATTTAACGGGATTTAATAGACAGTATATTGAATGAGTAATGACCCATGGTGTCTTTTGTGGTGAGTGGTAATGCAGGTGTGTGTGGGGGGTAACTGAGCACCATGTCAAGTGTCCCCCCCCCCTCCCTAGTGGCCCCCTCACAGGGGGTCCGGGAGGGGGTCCATGTAGGGGGCTGCCATCCCATGTTTGCCAGACTCTCCACTGCGCCCTGTCGACGCTGGCGGGATCAATGCTGACGGGGTTGAATTAGCCCGGCCCCCTCGGGGTAGGAGCATTGAGAGGTGTCACCCCATGCTGTCAGTAACCACTGTCAATGTGCGCTGTCAGAGGAGCTCCGCCCCTTGACGGCAGCCCACCCAGCCAGTCCCTACGCACCTGCAGTGACACTGACAGATGACAGCATCCTCCCAATGCATACCCTCAGCCTTAACATTGCTTAGAGGCTTCACCACCCCTAGGGACACTTCCCCCTTCCTGTAAACCCCACGCCCAGACATTGTGCTAGTCTAGATGGTTTGTTGTGATAGAACATCCCTTGATAAACATAACAATGGGATCTTGATTTCCTGTTGACTGATGCCCTTATTCTTTGACAGCTGAATTCTAAATATTCTTTCCTTTTTGTCTTTATCCAGGATTCCACACATGGTACTACCAAGACGACGTCACGTGGTGCTTCCCAGGTGACAATGCAGCTTCCGGTCACGTGACTAGGGCGCCCCCTAGTGGCGTACACAGGTGGCGCCGGAAGTCGTCCCAGACGCTGCGACCCGCGTGGTCGCTCAGAAGGACGGAGAGCGCATGCGTCCGCCGGCCAGACAGCCTCGTTCCTTGATCCAATATGGCTGAATGAACGCCACCCATCGGCCTGCAGAAACTGTTAAAAGCAATAATTTATAACTCTGTTATCATATCTCGTGAGTGGCCCACTTAGCAAAGTGTCCATATTAGCTACTGTGGGCTTGACGATGGGTGGTAACATCCAAAACCAATGACGTAGGAATGGTGACTGAACTGGCGACGACGTCGCTAACTGCAGACTAACAGAAGATACAAAACAAAGTAGAAGGAGGTTAAATATTATCTTGGGATCTGACTTCCTGATTTAATGACTCTCCACAAATGATGACGACCGTGAGACGACGTCATTGCGTCATTGTAGACGTTGGAATGACGTCACACACAGAACTGGACTCTGATGTTGACAACGTCACGCAGACTGCGTGTAGTGAAGATCTGGTATTTATAGGACTAACATCCTGTGTATTCAACATACATCATCTTATATCCTATTGTATAGACCTTGAGATAAAAACCCATCATATACCCACCACCTGAGTTATCATACAAAAGGTGCAATATGATGCGAAAAAGGACTAACTGATTGCATACCCGTTATACCTTTACTGTTAGCCAACATGGTTAACACAACGACCAAACTAGACCTACTGAACAGATGAAAGTCTTATTAGGAGGTTATGTTTTATTACGCATACGCAATAAAAAAAGTATACAAACTCAAAAGAAAATCTGAATGTCGTTGTTGTTGCGTATGAAAGGGAATCTGAAGATAGTACACAGACCATTTTTTTTGCATTTAGGCCTCCTTTCACCTGCATGTCCAATCATAGTAAAAGAGCAGGGGGCAAAGACAAACTATTACGCCAGTCTCATACACCGAATAAATTAAGATATTAGAAGAAAATATTGAATTTACCCTGACAAATTTCTGGTATAAAGGAAATAATTAGAATTCTACTGACTTTTATCCATTGTGCGTCCGTATACTGCTACAATTAGAAAAAAAGGCGGAGGAGGGCGGGGGCTGTAAAGTGGCGGATCCAGGGGGTGGCCCAGGGGGCCTGCCCCCCCCTCCACAAAAAAAAGGGAAAAGGGAGAAAGAGGGGGAATACGAGTGGAAAGAAAAGAGGGCCCTAAACAGGGGGGGGGGCTTGCGGTGTTCGGGGCCACATAACAGTACCTCATCAGCTCTCACCAAGTCTTGGCCCCCCCCTTCTAGACAATCCTGGATCCGCCACTGCCTGTATTCATTGATCGGAGGCTAATGATGGAGCATATTTTATGTAGCCATGCGATCTGTGTGCCCTTGTACATGTACCAGACTCCCTTATCCGTGAGACGACTAATAGGCTACTAATTTGTTGACGTACAATGTATTACCAAAGGAGGCTTACAGTTTGCTATAACGGGACCGTTTAAAAATAGAATACCATGTTCCTTCGCTGAAGACTATTATGCATAACTCATAATACAGCCTATGAATGGACCACCGAACTACTAACACATACCTTTTCGAGAAATTATTACGGTCGACTGCAGTCAGAGCTTTTAGAAAGATTAAGGTTATACATAATACAATCCATTCCCAGTAATAACCGCATGTCAAACAACAATAATAGTCCCTCCCATCCTTTCCACAGCCTTAGTACTCATGCCCCATGCAGTCCACCCACCCTCCCCTACCAGTAGTCAGGGGATATGCCATTCTCCTTCATATACCCTTTTTTTTCACCTGGTGGCATTTTCCGGCTGGTCGATGCTGGTACCGTTAGAGCGTTCACCTCCCGTTAGCCATCTGTTCACTGGTGCCCTACCTCCGGATGCCTGAGCCCTTTCATTCATACATTCATAGCCACCTCACAATAAGTCAACTGTGTCGGCCACAGAAGCCAACAAAATATCGGCATGTTTCAGGTAACATGGTTAGGAACTAGTCGAAGGCTTGTTATATTATAAGAGGTGAATGCAGATGGAGAAAGGCCCTGTCATACTTTTACTAAATAAAACAAATGACTTTTTTTATAAGTATCCGGTAACATGGTCCAAGTTGAGGTAGGTAGGTCGAATTTTTTTTTTACTGAACCATTGAACCATATTTTTGGCCCTATACAATGGTATATTCCATTGTTATTGTTGATAATTGAGTCATGGAGAATCGATTTTTCTATCACACCAGCACAAAACTTAAAAGTACTTGGCCAGGATGTTGGATTCCATACTTGGACACAAGCAATCCTAAAAAAAAAAACATTAGAAATATGATATCAATGTGGAAAAATTATGAAAAAAATATGAAAAATTTAAATAAAAATATGAAAATTTTCTTGAAAAAATCTGAGGTCGGCCCCTTTTGGCTGAGGTAGGTCGGGTGACCGGAAAACAGACTTCTTTTTTTTGGCCTCACTAAAAATCCCAACATAATACATACTGGTACCCCTTTTCTCTTTGCCATTCATCTTTAAATGTACTCCTCTCCCTCACTTTAGATTCCCGAGTCAACCGTTGGTCTTTTGTGGTTATTCAAAGTGGTTAAAAGTCTGTGAAGGAAAGGTTCCAAGAACCCTAGTACATTTTTACATATTCAAAAACATTCGCATTTCCCCCACGATGTCATGTGCTCAACCCTGTGTTGAGAGAGAAATATCAAGAGACATGAAACAAAGCATTTAGTGGGAAGGTATGGGTGCATGGTGGTAGCATTCAGGGACATACCAGTCGATTCTTTCCGCTTGCATGTCCATGTTTTAGGGCCACCCATAGAAATGCTAGACGTGAGGCGAAAAAGAGGGACTGAGCATGTGTGCATGGTAGCTCTTGTGTCTATACAATCTCCATGCAGAGTTTCTATGGTAGCTCAATGAGACGTAGGGTATATGCCAATGACCTGCTGACCCTTACCAACTGCCAGCAGCTATCAGCATGTGCGAATTCAAACAATGAATATTATTTCAGATTGTAGTTACACTGAAAATTGTGCTTAATTTTTAAAAAATTTTCTTGTAACATCTTTTGATTAAAATATATTTAGTTTAAAGAGTATCGCCATGCTTCTGAACATAAAATATTACAGTAAGTTCATGTAAAAAATTATTATATTATTGTAATCTAAACACTTTTGATTTTTTGATCTGCAATACCGGATTAGATTGAAAGTACAGTTATGAACATAACTCTAACTTGGTTTGATTCGAAAAAAAATTAATGCACAGCAATCTTACCATAAAAAGGAAATATACCCTGGGTTATATTGATACCACGCCAAGGAAAACGCATAGGTGTGAATTTCTGAACCAATATACGACAGCAAATATTGTGTACATAAAGACGAGATACACAATCGATAGGGAATGGGTGTAAAGTTAATGATGAATGAAGAAATGAAATGGGAGACAGAGAAGAAAGACTTGAGAACTTTAGTAGATTCTTATAGTTACAAAAGCATTGTGTGGACAGGAAACTAGACGTCATTGCAAGAGTTAAAGTGGAGCATCAACCGACTCTGACAGGCTGGAATTGTTTCAGAGAAAAGACCATCTGGTCTGCGAGGCTAACAAGACAGCGGCCAGTAAACTAGAGGTATTATAAAGGAGCGTCTGTATGGAGAAGGCAAGCAGGCCCTGCTGTGCATGCTGGTTGGCGGACTTCCATAGAGACCGTGCCAGACCCGTGGACACGGCCAGTGGCACCAACAACAGACCTAACTGTGGACAGAAGGGACCCCAGATGTGACACAGACAATGTCTCAGACTGTCCAACCCTCATAGAGATCATTAGTATTTTTTCCATTGGTAGACCCAAAAATGACCTCTCAGCATGCTAAAAGGCAGGATGTAGCTGACAGCTAAAAAATTCCACCTGGAAGGAATCAATGTGGATTGGTTCGGTGCCTTCTTGACCTTAGCTTATATATCATATCTTAGATTATGCATATGAGCCTGGATGGAATTTTTCCCGGAAGCTGAGACAATAAAGTATACATTGCAAAGTCCAATTTAACATTGTTATACAGTTTTGGCAATGGGAGGCTTGAATAAAACTCTAATGAATCGTCTACACAAATGTCACATACCTGCCGATGTAAAGAGTAAGTAGAGAGTCTAAGAATCGACGATGTACTCACAATGTCATAAGTTATTTCAATAACCTTTAATCAATAACTATAATATTATGTTGCTTTGTCTATAGTATAAACCACGCGTGTTCAATCGATTACTACCCTGTGTGAGAGATATGTGTCCCAAAGAAATAATTATGATTCCTCAACATAGAATGAGAACTAGCAAGGTCAATGCTGTTTCTGGAGATGTCGAAGAAGAGAATGGTTGTAACAACACATGCATACCAAATATCGGTAAACACCTAGCGAAATATAAATGGTCTAGAAAAAGTCTAAGGCAATATACAAACAAGCAATAAAAAAGAAATGAAATGAAATAGGATGCTTCTAATAGAGGTTCCATTTGTATGACCTTTCCCACGAGTAAAGTCACACCTGGTGCAATAGTCCTGACTGAGTGAGTGTTTAGAAGTGTGTATGGGTGGAGGGTGGGGGAGGCGGCAGGTGTGGACGATCCTGCCTGGGGGTGGAGGGGTGGTAGTTGGCTCTTTATGTGTTCCTATACTATTATTATGATGTTCTGTTCCCATAATGTATAAGATACCCAACGGGCCACCATTCATAATTATATCATGCTGAGCCTACATGGTGATCCACTCCACAGGAGTTGGTAGGATGATGGTATAGTCCTGGTGAGCAAGACAGGCAGAGTTGCTTTTCAGCATAATGGTAATGAAATATTATCCTGTAGGCCTTAAAGTGTTAACCGTTATACACTGATTTACACTTATGTCTGCTGGTGTAGATAAGTGTAGACCTTTATTACAGTGAGCACATAATATATGCTCTACAACTGTAAGGGAGCAGTCTGTCTAACTGTAATTTACAATATTAAACACTTATCTAAACTGCTGTGAATGGTGGAAGGTTTCAAGCCTTCTGTTTGTGTAGGTTGGCCTCCATTAGTATAATCACTGTAGGACTTTTGAACAGGAACCTTTCTTTAAATTCAGAGGACATAATGTGGTTAAGCAGCAATGTTAGTGTACTTGGATTGTTTGCTTTCTGGCATTTTAGTGACTCTTTTACGTTTTATAGCGACAGATGTAATCAGCTTTGCTCTATTTATATAGCTGATTGCTTCCCCAGGTTTTTTTTTTTTTTATCCCTAGACAGAAATTTGAAAGATTAACTTAGATTAAAATGTACAATACAAGTCATATGAGTTTACAACAGATCTGGAAAAAAATATGTTGCAGTGTAGCTGTATCTGTGACCAGTAAACAGGGCCATTCATATTACATGTATCATTCTATAGGGCAAAGAGCTTCCCCTTAGTGATCTTTCACGCAGTTGACAAGTATATTCATTGGATACTCTATAAGACTGTGAATGAAAATCATAACCATGACATAAATATAACCATTAAAGGAAGTTATCACCTTTGGTTAGTTTTTGATCTACAATATTGTCCTGTATAAGTGTGGGTGCTCATTGATTTCAAGCAGTCGACACAGGCGCTTATTCAAGACCTAGCGCTCATACAGACCAATACGGTAATCACTGAAGGATCTATGTATTCAGAATGGTTAACATTGATAGCCAACATGCAGATTCTGTCAATTAAAGCCTATCAATCTAATAGCCAGAAAGCAGTAGATTTTGTGTTTTTGGGTCATTTTGCACTCTTATGGCTCTAGAGAAAGAAGTTGCAAATCAATCTTGTTTTACATAGACTCATTTGATAGATAACACTTAGGGCTATCAGAAAGATGTTAATTTGTGGCCATCCATCAAAAACTCTCAGACTTATAGCTTGCCGAAGTGAGAAAAACAGTCAAATTTGTTCTTTTTTGTTTTTTTGTACTTTTTACAAATGTTCTGTATTGAATAAAGAACATCTGGAGTAACCCAAAGTTATTTTTTGTATTGTATATGATCATAGGTATCATTTCCATCAGGTTTGAACATGTTACTGAGTGAGGATTTTTCATTGTGTGTCTTTGAAAATGGAAATCTGTAATTTGTAACGTCCGATACCAAAATCTAAATCAGTTATAAAACATGGAAAAAATTAATCTTCATAATTTTTGTTATTACCCATATGAAGGGCTTTATTATCCCCTACTTTGGCGAAAAAATTGTGTGTCCAGCAGCATTTGTCTCCATGTGAGAGCAGCTTATGTGAAATAATTCTGATAAAAGTACCGGACGTTACGTAACGTCCGGTACTTTTATCATCATGTAGGAGGCAGTCTACTGTACATGCATAACTCAAATTCTGTTTCATTCTGTAATTGAAGTCAATAATAGACATATTGGCCTTGTTAATTAATGTGTTTGTTATGCATAATGGGACATTCTTATATTACTGAGAGCAACTTCAATTACCTCTATATTTCATTATTTTGGTACCGGACGTTACATGACACAAAACAAGCAATAAAAATGGAACCGGATGGGCTAGATCGGTATTTTTTGGTTTTCTGAGTTGAGCGGAAGTCCCTTCACAGTTGTGTTAAGGTTATATAAAGGAATTAGAAAATTAATTTTAAAGGCCCTTCAAGGGCAGAATCTTACACTTTCTGACGACCTGACCCAGGTACTTGTATTATATCCTCAGTACCATAAAATAGACATATATTGCAGGCACTTATACCGGTATTCATTGTGATAAGCTCAATAATGTATAATGTATGTATAATATTATGTTTAACAGACAGCAGGTAATGCTCCCAATTATTACTATTGTTTCAGTGACAGGAATGGTGTCAAATTACGAAAATGTGATTATGTATTGAAGATTTTGCCTATTTTATTTTTTTGAAGTAAGTTAGTGTCTATGTAAAAATGACCTTCCCCATCTTTCATTTTATCAATAATTATTATGTATAATCTGCATTATTATAATAATCAGTCTGTAGATCACCTGTAGGAAGTTCTATGAAGTAGATTTTTGTATAGTAGATCCCCCTGTTGGCATATTTATGTTATCAAATGATGACTGAGGGGTCATCAATTTGATGAATGCAGGTCATCAAGTGCAAACAATGAGCAAAACTCCTCTTCACTGATTACCTTTGTCTAAGTCTAGGTTTTCAGTATTCAAAGCAAGACAACGCGTCTCTATGTCAATAAAATCTCATCTATGTGGCCCTCGTTCAATAGTGGTTGCTTAGATTTTCCTAGGGTCCTGTTTATCAAAGCACACTTTCATTACTCTTCAATAGCATCCATGAATGTAAGCCCCGACAATGATAAAAGATGCAGCATACTATTCAGCGCTCTCCCCCTCATTTATGATAGTTATGCTCCTCATTTGTCAAAAATGTCATAAAGTTAGTGAAAAATTGGTTTATGGCTTTGATCGTTAGGGTGCATGACCTGCCGTGACTCTTGGCTTTGGACGACTTTAGCGCCATTGTTACGTCAGTGCCAAGTCTTTGGTAAAGTAAATGAGGGACACACCCTGTTGCAGGGCCTCTCCATACCTGTGACCTTTAGTACATGTGTACACCTTCATCTACTCTGTAAGCCTGAACCTTAGTTCCTGTATCTACAGGTAAGCACCCCCTCCCCCATTCACCTATCCCCCAATCACCAGCATCCTCATCATCAACTGCCCTGACTCCTGTTTCCATCAAAGTACCGCCCTCGCATGACGGAATGACCTTTCACCCTGGGCTGGTCCCACACCACAGAGACCCAAGCCAATTAGGCAATGTCCCTCTGCCAAAGACAACATGACGGTGATGACGTCACAGCATTGACGTAGATCAGACGTCATGTCAGGGTTAGGGTGAAGGTAAAGGGAAACTTCCCAGTCCAACCATCAGAGGACAGCGCTGCGCATGTGCAATGACCTCTGACCCGA
This sequence comes from Acholoe squamosa, assembly GCA_949317995.1. Lineage (NCBI taxonomy): Eukaryota > Metazoa > Annelida > Polychaeta > Phyllodocida > Polynoidae > Acholoe > Acholoe squamosa. The sequence goes on from OX439044.1 coordinate 30,318,754, forward strand.
GTTCGAAACGAGGCAGAGAGGTGAGGGCTTTGATTGGTGATGTAGCTTGGTTAACCTTCAGAGGGCCACCTGATGCATTCATACGCCTAAGTGTTTCTTTGTTGCACTGATGCACTTATGAAGTCTCAGGTCTAGTCACCAACACTGGATCGGGGGATCATGCCCCACCGTGATCACCTTCAGTGCCTTACGAAACCCACAGTGCTAGTATGATAGATAACTTAACACATACATACCGTCCAGTGACGTAGATATGCCACGGAAGTATTCATGCTTTACATGTGATGAGGCATTCGATTCCTGCATGAATTCTAAGCACTGTGTCCCACTAAAGGGCTACTGAGTCGAGATTTGGGGGTTGAAGGGAGCATGGGCGTGGTACGTATGGGCCCTGATTGATGAGGACATATCCATTAGTACTCAAAGCGCGTCTGTCCCCATTAGCATAAGCACAGGAACAGTCACAAGACTTCTCATCCTGCCCATCTGTTATAGGGGCAATTTGTCTGCTATTACTGCATAAATACTTGTAATTGTCCAGGTTTTGTGTGCTACAGAGGCAAGCCCCTTGATGTTTAGTATCATGACTGTGGTTTTGTAATAATAGCACTGGTTTCGCTTATTATCCATAATACCTACTTATAGGGGTTAAGGGCAACAGATAGGGGTCGTTTATGAATATATTAAAGATGAAATCATCTAATTTGCAAGGCTATCTACTAAGCTATCTTATTTGTTAAAATGGCCTCAAAGAAGAGCACACAATGTGTGAGCACTTGGCTGTGTTAATGAGGCGTAGATTAAATCTTTATATTAAGATAATTAGAATTAGCTCATTTCAATCGGACTGTTCGGCCCTTAAAGTATTCACTAATGGCCTAAACATACATTTTGCCGTAAGTTGTATGCAAAGTAAGGTCGACTTTTTGACTTTTTGATGATTATCACTGTCTAAGTGGCTGTTACTTTTTCCTCTTTTTCTTTGGATTAAAAAGTTATGTTAATTTCCAACCTGTTTTAAAAATCTGATAGATAAAGAGAGATGAGAGGTATTACATTATACCAAATAGTAGACCTTGAGATATATATGCAACTGTTAACAGATCATTTCTAACCTCATTTTCACCGGCCTTAAATTTATCGGCCTAGTTTCTTTAGATCGTAAATAGATAAATGAATGAATAAACGAATGATAATGGCATAACTCCATAATTAAATTTATGGTCGTTTTGATCAATGTTTGTTCATCCCTCGACAACGTTGCAGATTTTGTCGATCAATTGTTTATTGTACATTGTATATGGTTTCATGAATTTCAATAATACTGAAGCATGTGGGGGCATGTGTATATATCGCAAGCTGCTGTATCTGTCGCATTTTGGCCAAACTCGTGCACGGTTCTAGAGGACTCTGGTTCTCAGGACCTTGTTTCAATAGATTCTATGACAGGTTCAGCCAGCTACGACTGGAGATGGGCCAAATCTTACCAGCTGATCTTAGGATTTTGGCTATAGTGACCAAATAGCTGGCTACATTACTGGGTGATCGTACTGCCTGCTGGCTAAATAGCCACAAGAGCAGCGACTCAATAAGGGGTGCTTGTATGATAGCCCTCTATGTGAATAATTAGTAGGTAGTCTTAGCTGCTGCCCTCTGCACTCCTTTGCTCAAATGTAGCCTATCTGTGCTCGTTACTTTGTAATCATATAAGTATTCTCTATATAGACTAATGATCCAAAAGGCCCTATATTTAACACCCCCCCACCTGGCAATAAATAACTCATCCCTTACTGCAGCCCTATGCTCATTTGAACGCAGGAGTGTGTACTAGACCATGAAGGGGATATGACTGGTCACTATGTAGCCAATAGTGGCTCCTAAGACTGGGTGCTATGACTTCATAGTGGTGGGTATTGATTCAGTAGTTGAATAAATAGCAGCTACTGTTTTGAGGCCTGTACTGTAGCTCACTATGTAGTCACTGGTATGGAGTCATTTCTTATACCTCCCACTACGATTTGAGGCCATCCTGTCATGGAATATATTGAAACATGATCCAGAGCAACCAGCAACAGGGAGGTGTACATAGAGGTGGGTCCCCAATAGGTGAGGCTCCACTACAGTCTCACCTAATTTTGTCCCTATGGTGCCTAAGGTATAGGGTGTTGACATTCCTATATTGTAAACATGAGATTCAAAATTGTAAACATGAGATATCAGGGGTTATTTTATGGGTGATCTCTCTCCTTGTGTGTCATATTTACCAAGTAACCTGCACCTGCATAGACTCTGTGATTGGGTGGGAGGTCAATATATAAACATCAACACAGCAAAATATAAATAACAACACAGCAGTCACATAGATTGCAGGGTCTTGTACTGTAAAAATCAAACCTGTCTGATATTGAGTTGCAGAGAGTCATCAGTGTGAAAGTCTGCAATATTTACATTAGGTCACCTTGATTTAGTAAACAAAAACATCTTTTGGCAACAAAAATGTGCCTGAGATTGTACACAAAGCCTTCCCCACATAAACAAAAACCTTTCTCAAACTTCTATTTATACTTTGAAATAATAACAAATACCACTCTATAATCTGTGTTTGTGTCTGAGAATAGCTCTGATTGTCGGCAAAAATCGCGTAGTGGAGCCTCACCTAATGGTGCTTAGATAACAATGGTGACCGGTTTCAGGGCGAGTTGGAACAGCGTGATGTAAATCTCACGCATAGTGTACCTGAGTTAAACCGCCAACTCCCCTTGTCTCTGTACTACTTACAGACATCAAGTGGACATACACTCATTTACACGTGCCGTTTGTGGCTCTTAACTTGTACATGTATAATGTAGCTGCTTAGGGTGAGGTATGTCTGGATTCTTTTGAAGACTTTCCAAAAGTCTTCAAAGTCAAAAAGGTAGGAAACGCTACATATGTATACTCTGTTTTATTGCAAAGTGAGTTTACAAATCGTCGGATAGTTTATGGATATCAGGTTTGTGATTAACGGCGCTATCTTACATGCCTTCATCAGGTCTTTGTCCACTATTTTCCTTTTATGAATATTTGTTTAGATTTCAATCTTTCAAATAGTTAACGTATTGCATGAAAGCCCTAGTATTGAATGGTGATATATCAACAGGGGGTTGTTAAATCCAAGGGAGAGGTGCTAAAATATAACTATAATAGTCAAGTACTATATTTCAAAGAAGGGTTCAGAAAGGTTCCGAGCAACCTCATACACACGTACATTGTCTTCTCGATGATTTCCACCAAACTTGAATCCCACTTGATAGTGAAGAGAACGGCAATAATTATAGACAATGAGCTGTGGCTAAAGGTGACTATTCTCCCACAACCTGTGGCGACCTCTTTCCTGTAATTAAACCTGTAGCTCTCACACGAGGTCATCTTTTAACAAATCAGAGGCACTTTTTCCCAATTGCTGCTGAATGCCCTTACGGTTTGTCCTATAGGTGTTATCAATACGTCCAGACTGCAGTGCCCAGTGACGCATTACGTCACGTGCATCCCAATGGCGACGCCGGCTTGACGCTACTTGACGCATGACCCAACGACGCCAGGAGCTCTAGTGGCGACGCCATAAACAAAGGGCAACCAGCAGGACTCTAGGTCAGCGCGCTGAGAACATTTATCTACCGCGCATGCGCCAAGAAAACGTTACTTCCTCTTTGACCAGTGCCTTTAGGGCATAGACTAGGTGATGAGTGTGATCACTCCATGGGGTTCCCTACTCATATGCGCTCCATACACCCCGCCCCCCCCCTTCGCTCCACATGGAAAAGAATACCCTGGCATTTTCCCACACCCTGTGACCGTGTTATTGGTGGTGTGAAGGGGTTGGTCGTAATAAGTGCATATCGATTAGCAAACGTGAAAGTTGGTCACAAATAGAGTGTGGGATGCTGAGGGTGGAAAGGGGTTAACCCTTGTATAAGTGCCTTCGAAACCCTGTAACGTCGTTAAAGGGATTTGAGAAGTATGTGATGCTTCTGTTAAATATTTTAAGCATGGGTAATAACAATCTAATAAAACTGATGGAACTAGAAAATCCTGATACAATGGGAAACCCTCTGCCCTAGCTCGAAAGTTTATGCCTAGTCAGGAGGGATTCATGTGAACAACACTGTAAAGGGTGTTTAGAGTCTAAACACATTGCTAAACATTTTCTTGTCCCATTTTTGAGGACACATTATAAACCTAAACATGTTTAGCTTCATAATGTCATTAGACTTTGTGTTTAGATTTCAATGTGTTTAGGTCTTTCTTTAAATTAGCTTCATGAAGTGTTTCCTTTTTTATGTTTAGGTTTTCCCATGTGTTTAAACATGACATGCTTAGATGATGTTTCAAGGTTATAGTGTTTAGCATTATGATATTGTGTTTAGATATATCCATAGATATTGATCTTTGTAGATCATCTCAATTATTCTACTGTTGCTATAGTATAGGCAGAGAGAGCATCATACTCTGAAGGAATATCATCACATCCATTATCTACAATAAGGAGTAACTCTGTGTATGTAGATAACAACAGAATGGATGAGAGAAGATAGCTCTATCTATTCTTTGACTACACAGTTAAGGTGTCTATGGAAAGAATTGCCCATTGATCCAAACAATAAAGGGTCTAGATGACCAATCCAAAATGTTTAATCATAGCATAGATGTTATTTCATATGACATTTCTCATCAATGATTTACAAAGGATTTTGAACGTATTTTTTATGAGAAGACAGTATAACTCTTTTTAGAAACTTCATTCAAGCACAGAGCTGCCACCTAGTGAGACTTTTATACCTAAACACCTAATCATATACATGTTGATATCCTAAACACCTAAACTTCAGAGTGTCTCAATACTAAACACCTAAACATGTTTAGCACAGGTGTTCAGGCATTTAGGATAAAAGTGTTTGAATCCTAAATAGATAGCCAAGAGAACACCTACCTATCCAATATATTTAGGCTTTAAACATGTTTAGACCTAACCACGTTTATACCTAAACATGTTTAAACCTAAGCTCCTTTTTTTTACAGAACAGATAAGACCTGATAAGAAGGAAGAGATTAATAGACTCCCACCAGTGTGTGAGAGACCTGAGCGCTTGACATGATCCCAGGATCATCTTGACACGCAGATAAAGGGGTCAAGCTGTAATCGGTTGACCTCTGGATTAATAACTCAGTAGACTGAGTGAGGCTTTCAGCTATAGATAACCTTAATACAGTCTTGTCGCATCCCTGACCCCGCCCCATATCCCCAGCCTCCTCGTGAGTTTTAAACACCGCTGTGAGACCCGGCGCGTGGCTAGTCTCGCCGAGCCACGTTCGGTCACGTGCCCGCGTGAATGGCGGTCACGTGGACGGCGGCGGCCATCTTGGCATGACGCGGTGGGAACGGAAGATCCCACGGGCGGATTATGAAACATATTTGAGCTGTCATTAGTTGGGATGGTGGTTGTGTATAAGGGGAAGAGGGTTGGGGGTGAGGAGGGTGATCTGCCCCCATCTCACACCTCCCGCCCTCCCACCCATGACACTAACACCTCTCACGTGCTCTGTGGGAGCGTTCCCACAGTCTGGAGGTCGGGCAGATCAATAATGGAGGTGATCTGAGGGTGGCTATGCTTTAGTTACTTTTCTCTAAAATGACAATTGCAGCATCCACCTCGCCCACTCACCACCAAGTATGGGATAAGCACGGCCATGCCGCCCCTCCCTGTTCACACTCGTGGTTCACTGGGCTATAGTATGGGTACCATGCAAACCCTTCATCACCTGTAGCCTTTATGGTATCATACAGCTCAACTGAGTTAGGACACTACAGCATGTGCATTTAAAATTCACAATTATGTATACGTCTAAAGGGAGATTTACAGTGGTAACGTACGTGTATGTCTTTTTCATAAAAAAAAGCTAGGGGAATGATATCACGGACATGACTACTTGCAAATGAATGAGGTCTGTTTTATATTCAAAGCTCAACGTTTAAGGTGACCTGAAGTACATCTTTCATTTTGTCTTCTTTTTGGGGTGGGGATAGGGGTAATGCCACCCTCATGCCCGTCAGCCAGCACACGCCCATTTAGCAGTTATGAAGCAATGCGAACAGGCTACATTTTCTCAACATGATACCCAGATATAAGATCAACTGACACTGATGGGAAACTGTAACTCAAAACTAAGAGATGGCATGCTCAATAACCTACAGGTTTATGAAGGTAGAGGCACCTGCCACTAAATGGACCTCTTCCTAAATGCTCCCATCCTTATTGAAATGGGTTATTTAAGACATTATTTGGAACCATTCTCCTCAGACAGGGCTTGCAGCAGTTGACCTTGGACCTAGGGAGGGGTGGCTGATAACCTGCGGGCACCCATAAGAGCAATGCTTACATGCCTGTAACCAGCACTGCGTCACCAGGGTTATGAGAAACCCAGCAACCAGCCCCCATATCATTTTCCCTCAGTGTAATTTGCATACATATTGAGGTAAATGGCGGAGACGGTCTGGGAATGAACTGAATTTGTAGTTGGTACGTTGTTCAGTTCAGTTGATATTTAAATGGAAGTGTGAAAGAAGAGTGTCTAAATTGACTATCATTTGAGCATGGGTTACACTCACGTCAATCTACACTCATAGATCGTCTGTTTTACCCTTATACGCTAACATGGGCAGCAATAATTTGGATCGAAGAAGGGCATGTTGTGACTATCTATTTATTAGAAATCGCTACCAATGTACAATGCAATGGTCAAATGATAGAGTTGTCTCAAAATTGCTTACTGATATCCAACATTATACATTTCTATGCACATATATGATGCCCACATCATTACAATGTCATAATTATACGAGTATATACCTTTAAAATATTCCTAAATATATGACAGATATATCAGAATCCCACACATGGCATTTTTTTAAATACATAAGGCTCTTGACACAGTATTCACTGAAAGACAGGCTGATATAAAATGACATTGTGTGTACGTAAAACTACAATAGTATATTCTGTAGTATCCCGGTATGTGCTAACTATCCATAGTTAACTGGAGAGGGCCCCCATGTCCCTGAGTGTGCGTTCTTAAGCCCACAAACATCTGATACCGGTACTTGTGCTTTTAACGCACCTGCTAAGTATCTAAAGGTGGTGGGCGAGTGGGTGGTTCAAAGAAGGTATGACCTTACCTTTTTACAGTAGGCACACAGGTATAAGCAGTCAGCTCTCTCTTTTATTACCCTTATAATACTTTATATTGCACTTCTAGGAATGATGGCAATTTGTAGATTGATTAAAGGGTTTCAACGAGAGTTACTTACATTAAATCTACGCCTCTTTAAGGCAGAGAAAAATACTTCTTGGAATGATTAGTACGCCCACCATACCATGCCTAGGCCAAATAAAAAAAATGTGTGTTTCCAGTAACCCGACCAACCCTAGCAAAACAGGGACATTTTTTTTTGTGATTTTGAAGAATTTTGACTCACTTTTTTTCATATTTTAAAGAAATTTTCATTATTTTTGAAAATATTTCCTGTATCCTTTTCGTGTTCTTCACCTCTCTCATAGTTGCCATTTCTCATCACTATTTTACAATTTGATACATCCATTGATATGTGCCCTAACATTTCCTATATAAATGTAAAAAAAAAAAAAAAGAATTCCGACCTACCGACCATAGCTCTTTGAGCTATGTTACTAGAAACACAGCTTTAATTTTTCTTGGCCCTAATTTTAATTTACTGAAAAGATGTAGCATAGGGCGCCTAGCATAGAATAACGATAAAAAGAATAGGAACATTCTCAGCAGCTACAGTGCATTTTATGTTTGCGTACTCACGTTTCACCTCTCATGCTAGATTGATAAAGGTTGCCAAAACTATATGTTGTATGCTGATAGTATAGACTTTAATAGATTTAGCAAAACATGAGCTATTAACCGCCTACAACTTCCATACACGTGCTACGAGATAGGGTCAGAGCTTACACTGTCGACCTCCAGCAGTCATAAATACAGATTATAGTCAGGAGGGTCTTGCCAAAAGAAAACGAGGAAGTGTGTTTGTAAATCGTTTCAGAGAGTGCTGAGGAAAACATGTAATGTCTAACTCGTTTTCATTGTATTGACAAAAAAAGTAGAGCAGAATGAATGGAAAGCTCTTTTTGAGGTGTAAAAAACGTGCACATTTCATCTAACCGATAATCCAAGCAATCTTTTAGCAATACAAAAACGTGCATGTTTCCTTTTGTGGTTCTTGTTTGTTTTTTTTTACAAGATCCTCCTGAGGTTATCAATGAAGAGCTGAGTTTATCACGTTTTTATTGGAAATATGGTAATATAAGTAAATCTTCCAGGATAGCCAACCAACTTCAAATAAAATTAGAAAGGGTAATGCGTCATGTCCCGTGCAGGCTTTAATAAAACTTCCCACCTTCGCCTGTGGAATACGACTTCTTATTACAGAGATAATGCTAGTCTGACCACGTTGAATAAACTTCCCACCTCCGCCTGTGGAATACGACTTCTTATTACAGAGATAATGCTAGTCTGACTACGTTGAATAAACTTCCCACCTTCGCCTGTGGAATGCGACTTTTTATTACAGAGATAATGCTAGTCTGACCACGTTGAATAACATTGAGGAGAAACAATGTGCATGTACCTGCTATGAATAATACCTTTGTAGGTGATGCTGAGGTAATTTGCACCATTTAAATGATTTTAAGATCAACGGCTTATTATCAACCCAGTAACAATGTTAAATAACCAGTTGGGTCCTTTTAGCGTTTGTGCCAAAGAAACAACGACAGATAAAGGGCTATTGTAGGGAAAATGTTTATGGTGCTTTCCAGGATGAACAGTAGTGCGGTCCCTTTGTGGCCTCGAACTGTTTTACTCCTTTACACAGACACTTTTGCAAAGGGGATTTCTTTCTTGCCTCTTTTTCTTTTTCTTTTATTGTGCCCCTTTTCTGACTAATGATTACAGCTTTACATGTTTATCCTAGTGATTTGCCTGATGCGGGCACGCTGTACATCATAGAAAGCTATAGCACGATTGTGTTCTTTGCTAATTATGGGGCAGTCAATGCCCCCATACTTAACCATTTACATTTACATCTTTTCTTCGTGTATACTTTAATTACACACTGACTGTACCGATAGCAATAGCTTAGTTAATCCTTTAAATAGCCAATCTATGGATAGTTGGGCGTGGCCTCGTCCCGTTAACAATGATTGACAGGAGGGCCAACCTTAATATGCAGCAGACCGTGTCCAGGGTCAGCTCGACCAGCATTTAGAGCTTACAGTGCACCAACCACAATCATAACATCAGCTGAAGACCAACCAGCAAGGTAGGTTCTCAATGGGATTTCATTATAAATCTTTCCAATAAGGAATATCTTGGCATTGTATATGAGGCATAATAGCCTTGCCTGTGCTGTGAGCTTTGATTATGTAGACAAGGCTTTGGCATTATTTTAATTTGCAGGTGTTGCATGTATAAGTTCATGAGTTCAGCTATAGCAGTGGCTGAGTCGGTGACACCTTCAGGTGACACCTGTGAATGGATCCTACTGTGCATAACGGGGTTATCTAGACTAGGGCATCCAGTGTGTCTGGGCTAAATCTACACCTGTAAACATATATGTGACACGATCTGCGAAAAGGGCCCTTAGTGCAGGGGGAATAAGGGTCCCTTTCCAAGTACATGTCACATATGGTTAAACTTGAGAAACCTAGGCGATTCAGACTTTGCCTTGTCATATTGCGATTGTGTCATATTTTATTCTTACTATATGAATACATATTACCAATTTCACAATCAGTGTGCCATCTTGACTCATCAATACGGCAGTAAATCCTCAAAACCTCATGTTTCAACATAAAGTTTAGAGAAAAAAAGATTAATTAGTCACAATTGATGCATGTCCCTAAATATACCTGGGTGTGTGATAGTATGTACATTCTGAACTCAATCATCTCACCTCCCCCTCCCATTGAAATGACATCATATTTATGTAAATCCGATGAGTTTTTACGAAGAAATGACCTAAAAGTGCATGGAGAGTGCCTATAGGGGTCAAGGACTTATACCAACTGCACACAAAGAAAATACTGCATCATCGAAATGAATCATGTCACAGCGTGTTAGACATCAAACCCAGAACCTGGAGGCTACTTCAACATAGTGCTAATTTACCACGGTTTTGAATTAACCTCCAGAAACCCTACGATTGTCAGTGTTGATCCCTAATTTAAAGGGCCCAGGGGGCTTAAATATATGCCCTGTAGTTTGCATAAGGGCCCACCTGGATTTGCAGGTGCAAACAATGGGGCATCACCTTGCACAACTCACCTGCACACCCTATACATTCATCCCCTCCTCACATCCCTTCACACACACACCTTCATCCGCCCCTACCTTTATTCCAAATCCTCCCCAGGCTACTGTTTTCAGGTGTTCTAACTAAGCCATACTTTGGCCAACCACTATACCGGAAGCAGGTGTCGCTTTGGCGGGTGAACAGCGGGAATGTACTTCCGGTTTCTAAAGGAGGTTGGTTTGGATTAGGATTGACTTATTCAATGAATAGAAGGACAATACCATGAACTTCGGACAAGGAGGTTTGACACTGACTGACAATGTGATGTGTCAGTAAACTGACACCAATGCTGACAGTGAGGTCATACATAATAACGCATTTGCCTGTAAAAGCGCCGGACCTTTGAACAAGCGCCGGTCTTGAATAAGCACTTGGGCTACAGGGGTAATGACATTTTAAAAAAAAACATATAATATATTAGGTCTTGAATGAGCGCCTGTCATGAATAAGGGCCGGGGGTATTTGTCTAGTTGAAATTAATGAGCGCCCCGGCCCTTATACAGTCCACAACGGTAGCTGAACTCTACGCATTCTTCAGCTGTTCTTTACTACCATTGATTTACACGCTGATGATCATAAGCATATAATAATCATGTAGATATTAGGCACAGCTTGGTGTTATTTAACACTGTGGAACAAAACAAATAATCATATAAAGTGAATTTATTTCCAGGGGGTACATATATAATATGGATAAGGAGTGGGAGTACCAAA